>VONZ01000223.1:35000-635000 GCA_012976165.1 Labeo catla
TCATTAATAATTCACTCTTATGTTGTTCCAACACGTAAAACCTTTGTTCATTTTCGGAACACAAATGAAGATATTTTTGATGACATCCAAGAGCTTTCTGACCCTGTATAGACAGCAACACAAACTACTACATTCAAGGCCCAGAAAGGTAGTAAGGACATAATTTAAAAAGTTAATGTGACATCAGTGGTTTAACCTTAATTTTATGAAGCTACAAGAATATTTTTGTACATGCGCGCACAAAAAAAACTCCCAGAAATGGCTTTATTCAACAATTTGATAATGAACTAAGGTGTTTAGAACAACAGGAGAGAGAGTAATGACAGGTTTTTCATTTTTGCAAGAACTATCCCTTTAAAAGTCAAGAATTCTTTGCTCTCTGAATGTGTTTTTATGCTGTTATATCATTATATCATTGGCGGAAATTGGTCTTAAAGTGACATTTTAAAACAGTTTGTCCAAAAAATAAAAAAAAACTGACAGGGATATTATGGTGTCAGGTTTGTACGTTAGTCAATCTCAATATGCATAATAATAATAATAGGTCTAATAATAGGCATAACTGATAGATCTTGCTCCACTAGTTATTTAACAGCTTAATTGATCATTATGGCCTATTTCGATTGTAAACTAACCGTGCTGCATACCAATCACTTTCAGTTTGTCCATATATAGGCTTTTCCTCTCTGGTGGTGTTTATGTCGCATCGAAATTCAGGGTTTATAAAAACCCCTCCAGGTTATTTGGAAATCAAAGGGTGTGTGTCTTAAATTGACCTTGCGTGTCTGTTTTATTAAAGACTTTTCCTTCATATTCAGCACACTAGCCACATCTGTCTAAAGGTCATTTGAAGTGGTTGTCTGTGAATGTAAAACCATCCAACAGAACTTTTATCTGGCCAGTTGCCTCTGCACATGGTCTACAGCTTTTGTTCGCCAGTAGTCTAAATGTGGGATATCAGGCACTGCTGCATTCCTGATTACAGGAAATTGATAACTGTCACCTGGAACAATGACCGTTGTGTAGGTAAAACAATGGTGTAATGTTTTGGGAGCAGTTGCTACCCTATGCCTGGGTTTCCTGATATGGTTCTAGCTAAATGATCCTTTGTTGTTTGCATTTTTACTCCTGACAGCCTTTTGGTCTAATACTTTCTGAAAGAACTGGAAAAAACTGGTCTGGCTGCTTCATCCTATAACCTATTAGCAAATACTGTAGTAGCAAGTGTTTGCCAAGAAACATTAATAATTGCACCTACTTCAAGCTCTTTTTCTTAATTATTTACCGTTGGTACATAACTCATCTCTTACTGTTCATGTTGTTCCTATACCTGTATGACTTTTTCTTAAGACATTTTGAGAAATGTTTATTTTTGTTCATAATTTTCAAATTAGTTGTAACCAAGTTGCAACCAAATCCTTATCGTAAAGGTTGGAGCGCCATGAGGGTGAATAAATGAGAGAAGTTACGTTTTTGGGTGAACTGTTTAAGGAGAGGTGTGGGATCAAAACGTCATAGATTTACTTTGTTGACGGGAGTACACAAGCCTTGTTTATGAGGTGGGCACTTTTGACTTGGGCTGATAAGGAACCAGCTAGCAACAACTCTGAACACCCTAACAAATTTTCGCCAGGAAGTGTAAGAATCAAGTTATTTACTCTTGATCACTTTTTATTGTCCAATTTGCTTTTTTTCCAAGTACCTTTTTTCATTGTCACATTCCATCCTGTTATTGAACGCCTTTCACCTTTCCTTATACTTGTTTATAGAGTAATCTGAAGTTCTCTTCCTGTCCCTCTCTGTCTGTCTCTTAGTGAAATCCACACTTTCAGACCTTGGATCGCACCGGATCGATGTGAAAGCAGGGAGCTGACACAGTGAAAAGCAATATTCATAAATAATGTACACTGAACACAGCATGATCTTTCACCTCTTTTCTCAGTCCTTCTGCAGACAAACTGTTTGCCATCATATCTTTAATTTGTTAATCTGGAACTCAGAGTCAGTTTATTATTTCTTTTTTTGTGGTGAAACACAACTACCAATAGGTCTTTCTCTTCTGTATTTGTGTGTAACAGATAATCAGATAAAAGAACATGTGGAGAGCAAAGACTTTGTTTCTAAGTGTTCATTTTTGATTTGGATTTTAAGATTTGGGATGTTGCACTCAAAAGTGGTTGAATGTAAACTTGCAGGACCAGAGTTTAAGTAGACAAAATGTTTGGAGAAGTCCTGCATATGTTGCCAGAGAAGAACCTGCCATTTTCAGCTGAAGATCCAGATGTCATTTTGATTAATATTAAAAATAATCACTTACACAAATGAGTAGTTTACAATAAGATCTATATAATGCATTTAGACAGTAGTAATGTTGTGTTATTTATAGTTTACTTTTTACTTTCTCTTAGAGATGAATCAATTGAATCAGTTTTTTTTTTTTTTGTCCAGTATTTCTCAATCCTGTAATTGGTGTTTGGCTGATCCTGCTTAATTTCAGTGCTGATCTTTATATATACATAGCCAAAAGTTTTTGAACAGTATGATTTTTAATGTTTTTTTTTTTTTTTAAAGAAGTCTCTTCTGCTGACCAAGCCTGCATTTATTTGATCAAAAGTAAAGCAAAAACTGCAAATTGAAGTATTTTTACTATTTAAAATAACTTTTCTATTTCTATATTTTTCTTAATTCTTGTGATCAAAGTTAATTTTCAGCATCATTACTCGATCAGTGTCACATGATCATTCAGAAATCATTCTAATATGCTGATTTGCTGTTCAGGAAACATTTATTATTTTTATTATTATTAGCAATATTTTAAAAAAAAAAGTTTTTTTTTTTGTTTTTTGTTTTTGAAGGATTCGATGAATAGAAAGATCCAAAGATCAGCATTTATTTGAGATAAAAAGTTTTGTAATGTTGCCACTACTCAGTTTTTATTTATTAATTTATTTTGTATTTTTGGAAAGAAATTATAGATAAGTAAAAAAAAAAAAAATACTATAAATATAATATAATATTTTATATATATATATATATATATATATATATATATATATATATATATATATATAAAATGTACATATGTGTATATATAATATTAATATTTACTATAATTAATATTAATATAATTTTTTTTTTATTTTTAAGAAATATTACATTTTAAACCGTTAACACTTTTCAGAATTTTACTGTTTTTGCTGTACTTTGGATCGAATAAATTCAGGCTTGGTGAGTAAAAGAGACTTTCTAAATCTTACTGTTCAAAAACTTTTGACTGGTAGTGATTTTATATATATATGAATAATATATTATCTTTTGCTGTATGCTATTCCAATGAATAACCGCTTACCAACCACAAGCCCAACATAACTGCTGAGAAAAGGTGAATTATTGTCAGCAGTCTTAACTTCACAGATTAAATTTTGTGATTGGTATCAATATTGGATGATATTGGTGTCAGTGATTTGGTACCGCCTCAGGGGATTGACCTATTTGTTTTTTTTCAGGGCCCATGCTGATACATATAATTACAGATCAAGTAGACCGATAACTGATTTTTTTTAAACTGATATATATTTCTGCTGTTAAAAAAAAAAAAAACTCTTTAAATGCTTTTAATTTTATCGACAAATCGGTTTTGAAAATGACCGATACCAATAACCCTAACAGTTCTTAATATCGGCACCGATAATCGGTGGACCCCAACTCCACTGTTGTTTGTAGCATTTACACTCTTCTTTAGATACCCAAAATCCTTCAGGAAGTCTTAAAGGAATGCTTGTGTTTAATACAACTTGGGTACATCATGTAAATCAGCAGTGGCATGCAGCAAATTATAAAAAAAGCTTTAAGTTTGTAAAACAACAACAGTTTATGTACTCACAAAGGAAGTCCTTGGAAGCACGGCATTGCAGAGGTGTAATGATTTGTCAAAATAAGAACAGAATTGCTGACTAACTGTGCAAGGTTACACTGTATATCCAATATTTCAACTCTTGTCATGACCATGTGAAGACAGTAAATGTAGGAACTTGCGCAAATCTTCAAGGTTACTAGACTTGTCATAACTATCCATTAAATACTGTTTATACAGAGCAAACTCCACCCGCGGGAATTGCATTGAATGTATAACTAGGCATCAATCTTGTTAAAAGCACTTAAAAAACAATTTAGACATCTTAACAGCTCAAATAACACATTTTGCATGGAAGAGTTATTGTAAATGCTTTAACAAAAATGCAAGCTGCACTTTTCGGCTTTTAAACCCATCTGTATAGCTTTTCAATTGACTTCCATTTTAAGTGCATTAGAAGACTAAATTATTTTCTGTGGCAATCGACAGCATTTTAGAGATGCAGCTTAACTTGCATCGAACCCTTAGCATACATTTGAAATATATTGCTTTCTTCTCATTTAAAATGCTGCCGCTCTGTTTTCATAGAGGAGGTTAAGACTTTTCAACTGTCTTGAGATTATTGCATTGTCCTATAAAAAATTGTGCTGGATGCTGCATGCCTTTGATATCATTATGCCAGCCAGATGAAACCCCACTGTTGAGACTGACTTTCTCTTTTTGTTTTATCTCTGATTGTGTCATGGTTGGGAGAATGAATGAGTTTCTGTCTGTGTTGCTGGGCTTGGTTGATTTGGTTCATTTACTCCGGCAACAGGGCTAAAGATTCCACAGAGAATAACCCGAGTGTAATGAATCACAATGTCAAGACTTCTTCTAGTAAAGCCCCATGTTTCTGTCAGTGAGGAGTTTTACTTCAGAACCCCGTTTTGTTGGGGTAAGCAGATCTAGCAGGTGTTTGAAAGAAAGGAAACGGGTGGTAGGAAAGATAATGTATTTTAAGGCCTATTCATAAGTGACAACTAATTTGACCCAATCCATTAACGCCAAACCTTTCTCTCTCTAAAAAAAAAAAATCACACCTAGATGTGAAATGCACTATGGAAGTTATTTGCACCTTGAAGCGATAACTGCAGTTCATTTCCAGGCTGGTGGAGCCATGGACGTCCATGCATGTCCTCTGCACGCTTGGCTGACTGCACCTGACTTTCTGAATACTGAGCGGAAAGTCTCTTGCGGTGACCACATCTTGTCATGGAAGCAGCTGGTGTGGACTGAAAAATCGAATCACGATTCAACACATTTCCCAACAGAACCAGTACAGACTTGTCTAAGGTGGCAGTCAGAGTTCATGACTGTGTTGGGTCACTTTGCAAAATAAAGCGGTTCTGTTTGAATCTTTATGATTTGAACTATTTGATCTCATCATGGATGATGAGTGCCCTTTTTGATATTTGTTACGATGAATTGTGAATCGTCCTCATTATACTTTCCTATTTTTAGTTTGCTGGCTGGTTGCCTGGAGCTTCGTATTTTGCCCACTTCTGAGACACCACTGCACCTTGCAATATCTTCCCCCTCCATTTCCTCAGCCAATGGGGTTATCCCAACAGTGGAATCTCTTTATCATCTGTCATATTATTTGCTGATGAGTCAGGCGATTTGCATATCTCCTGCAAGGCCTAAGGGAGCCTGGTCTGTTCGTTAATCAGGTTGGATACGTGAGATTAGGTGAGGGAGCTCAATATTTTGAGAGATAAGGTTAGGATGGAGACGGACTGCCATGATGTGTTTGGGCTAAAGATGCTTTGTTCTGCCAGAATTGCCTCTGAATTGCCTCCATTTAGTTTTGCCTATAGCCTGTCAGCACTTTTATCTGTGTTATTTCTTTCCTAGTTTTCTAAATTGGCTAAGTAATAATGCCTCCTGCAAAATGTGGATGTTGATCTCGTTTACTTAACCTTTTGCTGTGAAGTAATTTTATTTTAAGTGTTATTTTCATTTTTAGGTGAACTTCTGTCATTAATTACTTATCCTCATGTCACTGTAAACCTGAGAGACCTTTGTTGATCTTTGGAATACAAATTAAGATATTTTTGATAATTTGTGAGCTTTCTGACCCTCAAAAGACAGCTAAGTAACTACCACTTTCAAATGTCAAGGCTATTGGTGCTGACCACATCGAATATTTTATCAGTGTTGTTGACTGTTAAAGGTCAGAAAGCATTTGGATTTCACCAGAAAAATCTTAATTTGTTTTACGAAGATAGACGAAGGTCTTACAGGTTTGGAACGAGAGTAATTAACAACAACTTTCGTTTTTGGGTGACCTATCCAACACACTAACTCGTCACACATTTTTTGACGCACAGGGTAAAACCTTGGCGTAATTTTTTGACGTGCAGGGTTCTCTGTTGCTTTAAATAAGAAACCCTTGGCATATAATCAAATTATATATTGGGTAATCATTTTGCCATTTATTGCATATATGTTGGGATGTGATGTGATCTGATTTTATATTTATATTTATATTTATTTTTTTATTTTTTTCTCCAATGTAAACAGTCGCAACAGTTTTATTTACATTACACCGTTTACACATTTATGACCACGTAACCCAACCCCTGCCCCTAAATCTAACAGGCAAATACAACTACATTCATAGTTTATTAAAACAATATTAGCATTCCAAGTCTTCCGAAGTAAAGCAATTGATTTGTGAGAGGAATAGACACCTCTATCCGCCGTAAAGCTCATCCTGTGTGCTGTAGTCTGTGTGCGAATTGAAAAAATGCTGCCAGAAGCAGCGATATATCAGCTTTGGTTGTGAAATGCCATTGGCTGTTGTGTGTCTCGTGTCTGATTATGTCATGCTAATGTTCGGGAGTATCTTTTTGAATGAGATGTGAGCACGTTAACGGAGCGGAATCATTTTTTGCCATTAAAACCTTATGTATTACTCTCTTCTTCGCATATAGATATCGTATGGCTTCAGAAGACTCGGAATGCAACAGGACTTGTTTGTAATGCTTTAATACTGCTTGTTTATGGTCATTTTTGGCAATAATTACGTGTGACTGTACTTGTATTTGCCCGTTACATGTTTTATATTGTCTAGGTTTAGGTGGGTAGGTTTAGGGTGGGGACGGGGTTAGGTGCTTCAATGAAAGTATAACTTTATCTAAAATTATTTCTATTTTTATGCATGCAAAACCATTGAATTAAGACAAACTGAAAACAGTGAAGGACCCTGCATGTGGAAAAGTGATGCTAAAGGGGTACCCTGTGTGCTAAAAATATGACACTAAAGGGGTCCTGACCAGAATGAGAACATGTTGAACTATTACTTTAAGTAATTTCTAATCAAATTTTTCATTTGTTTAATAGGCTCTATTATAACCCCTCCTACAGTAGGTGACAGACAGTCATAAAGTTGCTTGGCACTGGAACAAGGTAGAGACATTACTGGTAATTTGGTTTGGAAACAATTCTTAGGAAGATTAGCACTTACTGCATTTTAACAGAGAACTGTGGCCATATTTGGAATGAAAACCTTGCGTACTTCATGGAATATGTACTGTATACTTCAATCTGTTTTTAAAAATAGAATTTGAAACTGTGTCTGACGCTAACATACTGTACTGTTACATAACATTTGGCATGATTCAGAAAATGTCTTTCAATTATCTCCACATAAATGTCATTCCTTTGTGTCTAATCCAAGTTTTATGTTAAAATTATTTTTTTGGCTGTCCGCTCGAATAATGAATCATGAAAGAAGTTATGCAATCCGTTATAGCTTCTGGTCTATTCGTCACACAGAAAATAAAGTCGAGGACATCTCATTGTTAGATATAACATTCCACACAGAGCTATGCCTGATGGTATACTGCACTTTTATTAATGTTACACTGTGTGCACAATACAAATTCTTCATACAAATTAGTCCTGTGGTACTGTAATATTCTGAACACGCTATAACAGTGTTAAACTACAAATCAAGAGACTGCTTTGTAACTAGAGGCAGTCCTGCTGTTGAGATTAGTGTGAGGAGGAGAGACGGAGGGAGGGGCTTCCAGAGCTGCTGTTCATCGAGATGCTCGGAAGAGAGGACTGTGTCAGAACGAGGGAGGGGGTGGGAGAGAGAAGGAAGAGATGCAGCTTCATCACAAGCAATTGAGGGAAGTGCTGGGAGGGTAAGCTTGGCCTGTTTGAGAGAGATGGTCTCTGACTACCTGTGCCGGAGTCGTCTAAGGATCATCACCCACCTGCAGGAACTACTGAATCTTCAGGCTCTGCATTACAGGCATGGCCAAGCTTCCAGCACTTGAAGGAGCTACAAAGGTATCTTCCCCACCCTGAGCTACTAAGTATTGAAAGGAGGAAGACTTGATCTGGAAAACTGTCCTCGGGTGAACTCTGAAACGGTTGTCTTGTCAACTGTCCCAGGAACGCCCTCTAGAACTGAGGAGAGAGAGTCTGTGTACCTGAGACATCCTTGGCTCTGACTTTACTTTCCATGGCAGTTTTCCTCCTGGAACTGCTGGAACTTGCTTTTTTGACACAACCACTTGTGACTCAAACTCTGCTCCCGGTCTGTTACTTAAGCTGACAGCACGCTCTTTCAAAGTGAGGGCTGCTGATTACTGAGAACCTCTCTTTCACCTGGGCTTGAGTAATCAGTCTTCTCCTCGTTCAACCTTTTTTGGGTTTCTGATGAGCAAGTCAATGTGTGGCTGTGGCTGCAGCATCATCTCGTCGCTGATGAAGAGGCTTGGCCGCTCTGCTTGTTGCTCAGACCTGCTGTCCTGCAGCCACACTTCTGAGCACCTGCAGCGTCTGGCTACTGGCTGCCCACCTCAGCACAAGGTAACCTCCAGCTAAAACCAAAATTTGTAGTGGTGTAGGAGAAGTGTTTGAAATTTGCTGTGCGAACTTGGTTTTTACCCAACTTCTTGGTTTTGTAGACTAGTTTCAAGAGCTATGGATACCGATACGTTTTTCAGGGCTGATGGCGTTAACGATTATTAAATCAAGTACTGATATATATATGTCTGATGTAAAATTTAAAATTACTGTCAAAATTAAGAACAACAAGGGCTATGACAAAAGCTATCATTAATTACTTAAAATTATTTTATTGGCAAATTGGTTTTGAAAATGACCAATACCGATAACCATAAAAATGCTTAATATCGGCCCTATCGATAATGAGTCGACCCCTAAGGTAGATGCCATATTTGATGACCGCAAGGCTTTGAGTATAGATGTGCTTGTCTGTTCAATGGGTTATTTTATTCTGTACTTCAGTGTTGGTAGTTGAACTGATGAAAAAATGTTAATTTGTCATTCCAAAAACTTTGTTGTGGAGAGAATTTGAGGTGACCTTAGTCATTTGTCACTTCCAGTCTCGTTTTCATTAGTCAACCCAGACTAAGGTCAAGAAGGCCAACATGATGCACAGTCTCAAAGTTGGTCTGTTTCTGAGTTGCGTCACGTCACAGATTTCTAATTAGCTATATGTTCAGAACAATGCACTTTTTATGGTGGAAGCACTCTGAGAAAGGAGCTGTTAGCCGTGTCTTGATGAAGATTTCAGTCTGTCTGGATCAGCACAGCGGGACTGACCTTGCAGTAGTGTCTCCATTGTTATTTGGCCATTAGAGGGACCGGAGAGACCATGCAAGCACACTGCAGTAATTGATTTTGTAATGGAACCAGGTGATTTAATGGCTGTCTTGCTACCTTGACAACCATAGAGCTGTCTTTGAACCAACATGCATTCTTAATGGACATCTGTTAAAGGCTGTCTGCAGCTGATTTTTAGTTTGCTGCTTTTGAAGAGAGTTTTGAACAGAACAATTTGCTCGAAATGAAGATGAGTGGCATACGAGGTCATGAACCCTCATATGTGACCTATAGTCAATATCACCTGTTCTGATTGTTGAACAGTACTGCCAGTCTTGAAAAGCACTGGTTCTGGGCTGCTCACTTTCCACAAGATTGATCTGGTGCATCTTGGGGAAATATTTATGCCCCAGCAAATGAGATAAAATATTACGAAAGGAAAAAAGCTTTTGCAACTTCTCATGTAATTCTAAGTATATTGCAAGATTAACTTGTTTTGACATCAGTTATTTGGTCTCTCATTTTACAACAGGCACAATCATTTAATTTTTGCAGGGGAAAATGTTTTATTTCTACTTTCCGATTTTTAATCAGACGTTTATTATTAAAGTAGCAAACTTTTCTGAAGTGTAGTGTGCTTGTGTGCTTTAAAGTTCACTTTTAGAATAAATATTTAAAGATAATATACTCACCCTGTTGTTATCCAAGATGTTCATGCCTTTGTTTCTTCAGTCGTAAAGAAATTGTTTTTTGAGGGGAAAGAATTCAGGAATTATCTCCATATAGTGGACTTCAGTGGTGCCTGCAAGTTTGAACGTCCAAAATGCAGTTTAAATGCAGCTTCAAAAGGCTCTAAATGATCCCAGTGTGAAATAAGGGTCTTATCTAGTGAAACGATTGGTTGATATCAAAAAACGGCAACAACAAAGATTAGATACTTTTTAACCTCAAATGCTCATCTTGTCTAGCTCTGCGATGCACATGCATACTGTGTAATCTGGGTCAATACAGTTAGGGTATGTCGAAAAACTCCCATCTCTTCTTCTCCTCCAACTTTAAAATCATCCTACATCGCCATTTTAGCATTTTTTTTTCAAAATGCCAAAAAAGGGCATTTTGACCTCCTTTGCACATTCACTTTGTAAACACTGGGTCAGTACTTCTGCAGCAATGTAGGACGATTTTGAAGTTGGATGAGAAAATGTGATTGGATTTTTTTTCGACATACCCTAACTGTATTGACCCGGATTACACAGAATACGCATGTGCATGGCAGAGCTAGACAAGACAAGCATTTGAGGTTAAAAAGTATGTTTGTTTATTTATTTATTTTTTTAGAAAATTACCAATCGTTTTGCTAGATAAGATCATTACTACTTGGCTGGGATCGTTTAGAGCCCTTTGAAGCTACATTTTGGATGTTCAACCTCGCGGACACCATTGAAGTCCACTATATGGAGAAAATTCCTGAAATGTTTTCCTCAAACTTAATTTCTTTACAACTGAAGAAAGAAAGACATTAACATCTTGGATGACAACGGGTTGAGTACATTATCTGTAAATTTTTGTTGTGGAAGTGAACCTCTCCTTTAAGCCTTGGTACCTAATAGCACACACAGTACCAAATTCTTCCTTGTCGTCACAAAAACTGCACATAAAGGAGTGTTCAATGCAATGCTGATTGGAAAGGCAGAAAGGGCGATTCGCTTTCATGCTATTTGTCTTCCTCTCTGTGGCTTTCTGATTGCTATGTAGGCAGGTAGTGGTTTTCTCTCTCTGAGTGAGGCGATGCTCCATCCTGGGTAAGCCTTGTCTTGAAGGGTTGGGTTACTTCTTTTCAAACTGATCTGGATCCTTTCATGGCTCTGGTATTGATTAATACCTTCCTCAAAGAAACGTAGACTCAAGGGCAAAAAGGAGACATTAGTCTTGTATTTATAGAATTACCAGACTGATTGTGTCCTAGACTCTGCTATTGCTCCCTATGACTGCTGAAAAAGTTTAATTACATAGATTAGCATCCTCTGTAATATCGCACATTAACACGGGGCGTCATGATAAAGCTAATTGCTTAGCTGGCAGGAAGTTTTATTCAGGCTTTGAGCCCTGTGAATTGTCGTTTTGACACTAGGCAAATTTGAGATGCTAAATTGGGTGTGCTTTTGTCACTTGTCTATCAGTTATAAGTAATCACTGGGGTCGTTTGACTTGCTTTTGCAAGCTTTGTCTCGCACAAAGGCTAAACTATTTTGTATTAATGAAAAACTAGACTAGTTTGTCTCCCCAACATCCATGTTTGGTGGATGTTTGCAGTTGTTGTTTTAGGGAGAGAGGTTTTTCTTGTGTGTCATACTACATATTCACCACCTGGAAATACTTAGTTTAGTTCAACCAAAGATTAAAATGGTCATTCTTATGTTCCAACCCCCAAAGACTTTCGCTCATCATCAATATTTCTACATGATCCCAGCTGAGGAATAAGGGTCTTGTCTAGTGAAAAATAAAATCGATAGATTAGTCAGGTACAGCATTAAAAGTAAAACTTCAACCTTGAATTTCTAACACCTCAGATCTATAGGAAGGCTATGCAGAGTTTTTGAAGGTACAGTTTCTTTACATCCACTGACAGAGCAACTGAGTCTTATTCGGACAGGACTAGCTTTCCAGGGGGACGTTAGAAAAATTTGTTTCACAGATGTACTTTGCAGTTTTAATCCCGTGCGAATCTGCCAAGTCTGTCTTTTTCTCACACACCCTCCGTGACAATTTCAGAGCAAATTGCCTACTGTTTTTCGGCAAACTCAATGGTCCTTTGAGAAATCTAATCCCGTCTGAATGTGAAAGTCTGTGTTTGCTGATACTGTATTATCCCAACGCGTCTTCTCATGTGTTTTTTGGCCTGTCTGAGCTACTATTTGTGCAGCAATTTTACGCTTTCACCTTTCACTATGTATCGGATGAAAAAAGGAAATAATAAAATTAAGACAAAATCGCGCCCAAAAAGACTTGCCTTTTTTAAACATCAGCATCAAGTAAGATACTTGTCTAGATTTCTCTGCTCACTTATGTGGGATTATACGCAACCAATAAACTCATGTGAAATTTATTTAAATGTTTTTATAATAAATTATTAATACATATTTCATTAGACACATGCAACGCATGTAGTGAACTCAACCACATCACATCTAGAAAACACACCCACCTCTGTAATAAACATGGAGATGTTAGTCCTGTCTGAATTGGTACACATCACAGACGTTGGTTGAAAGAAATAAGAACAGAAGTCCGAATAAGGCTCTCCATCTTTATTCAACAGCAGTATCGTTCTTATGATTGGTGGACAGACATGAGTTGTTCAGAACAGGCCCGTTTCACCCTCAGTATCACATCTCTGAGGGTCCTTCTGAAATTGAGGGTGTGCTATCCTTAATGCAAATCTATTTTGACATTTTTGTGCCATCCATTGCTATCATTAAAAAGATGTCACACATCTTAGTTTGTCACAATCTCACAAAGTTCTGTATGTCATCACTAAGCAATAACTGAGTGGATTGCTGTCATTTTAACTTAAGCACCTCTGGTTGACAATTGGGTTCAGGAAAACAACAGGTATGTCTTTGATTGGCTACATTGTTTAATGCTGCAAAAACATTAGTTTTGTCCGTACACTACTATTATAGCTTAAACGGAGGGTGCTCATGCTTTCGTTTGGGGGTGTTCATCACCCTCTAGCACCCCTGTGGAAATCCAATTTCTGGATTATAGACAGTGATTAATCACTCATCTTCATGTTGTTCCAAACCCATGAAAGCTTCGGTCATCTTTGGAACACGAATTAAGATATTTTTGATGAAGTCCAAGAGCTTTCTGACCCTGCATAGACAGCAACTGACATGTTCAAGACCCAGAAAGGTAGCAAGGACATTGTTAAAATAGTCCATGTAACATCAGAGGTTCAACCTTACCACCTTTCTGGGCCTTAAACATGGTAGTTGCTTTGCTGTCTGTGGAGGGTCAAAAAGCTCTTGGATTTCATGAAAAATATCATAATTTGTGTTCTGAAGATGAATGACGGTCTTAATGGTTTGAAACGACACGAGGGTGATTAATTAAAGAAGTCCACTTCCAGAACAGCAATTTACAAATAATGTACCCCACCTTCATCCAAGATGTTCATGTCTTTCTGTCTTCGTAAAGAAATTATGGTTTTTGAGGAAAACATTTTAGGATTTTTCTTCATATAATGGACATTGGTGGAAGAAGGCCTTTCGACATGATTCAATAGTATGTAGCTTCGTGGACGCGCATCCCAGAGCTAGTGCTCCACGAGCTTTTGTGCTTAAAGTATACAATTTTTTTTATTTTCCAAAAGAAATTACAGATCGTTTCGCTAGATAAGACCCTTCTTCCTCGGCTGGGATCGTTTAGAGCCCTTTGAAGCTGCATTTAAACTTCATTTTGGAAGTTCAAAATCGGGGCACCAATGAAGTCCATTATATGGAGAAAAATCCTGAAATGCTTACCTCAAAAACCATAATTTCTTCACATCTAGAGACAGAAAGACATGAACGTCTTGGGTGACAAGGGGGTGAGTAAATTATTTGTAAATTGTTGTTCTGGAAGTGGAGTTCTCCTTTAATGACTGCAATCTATTTTTGGTTGAACTAAACCTTTAAGGCGCATGTCAGTGAGAATTTTGACATGACACTATGCTGTAATTTGCTTATGCGGCAACTTGCAGTAAGTTATTGGTGTAAATGTCAAGAACATTCTCCATTTCATGACTCCTTGAAAGTCATCTGTATGCTTGTGTACTCCTAAATGTTGACACAATTCACTTATGTAGTCTTAGTCTTCTGGGAAACACCAAAAATAATGATTTATCCTGTTCTTTGATCACAAATGGAATGCTGTTTGATTGGATGAAAATCTGTCTAGTGTAGGATGAGTCATAAATAATTTGGTCTGTTTTCCCAGAAGAGAAGTGCTGTAAATTTTAAATATCTACTAAGGGTGAATTTTAATCAACGATTTGAAGTACACTAGCATTTAGATGGCTTGATTCGCTGTCATGGGCTAGAAGCCACAAAACTCCAATTTCAGTTTGATGGATTCTTTAATGACTTTGATACTTGTAGTCTGGTGCTCTTTTTTGCAACCGCATGACTCCCACTGGTTTATGTTCTCTCCATCTATGCCTCATTTATTTCCTCCGATATCAGCGAATGCCAAGTGAAATAGTTCTATGAAAATCCTTGTCGCTATTGAGTTGATCCAACGCCAACATGTTCTGTGAAACAGATTTCTGTCTGCTTGGCTGTCTGCCTATTCTGTTGGAGAGGTACTCCGGATTATCAATAGTGCTAAGGCTTGTGTTTCAATCCTGACAGTGCCACCATAGAGTGGCCCTTTGCAGTACTTCAACTGCACATCTGTGCCTTTTGTTCAGGGATGTCAGAGCTTGGTGCTACGGTCTGCCAGAGCCATACAGACACATCCACAATAGCACATGGTTGCTGGCTGGGTGCATATTGCCTAAGCACTAAAATGCAAAGAAGGCCTGGCTGTAGACTCAGACTCTTTGACTAAGTGACTGGCGCAAGCTTTTAGTCAATACCACTGTCCATTTTTTTTATTTATTTATTTATTTTTTTGCCTGTGCAAAAATGTTGAAAGTAATGCTCGAGTGAGCTAACAAGCTATACGTAGGTGAGACCAGAACATCTAATGCTGCACTCAGCTGAACAGACATTTACAAACTAAAAATCCTTTTCATTTGGGAGGTCATTCAGTTGTAGGTCTTCAAGGCTGACTTGGATTTATGTATTTTAAGCACGTATGCTTAATCTTTATTTATTCACTTGCTGAGTATGTTCAACCTGCCTGTTTTTAAAGTGCCAGCCAGTTGTAAATATTTGTGCTCAGAAGTTGTATGGGTCAGGTTGAATTGTGCATTGCATTAGAGTGCATGTCTTAGCTGAACGGTGAATTGATTTGGTGATTAAACCCAACACTGAGAGGCAGGAGCACTTCAGGGACTGCTTCAAATCTCTCAAGTTTTTATCTGTAGCTCATTGCTGATTACCAGTGGAGTTTTGGAAGGAGGCATGGGAGGCTGTGCTTTCTCCAAAATATTGGCTGTGAAAAATAAATTACAGCATAAAAATGATACAAACATGCTTTGAAATATGATATCAAACAGCATCTTTTTGTACTTCTGATGTCCTGAATGTCATTCCAAACCTGTAAGACCTTCATTCTTCAGAACACAAATTAAGAAATTTTGATGAAATCAGAGTTTTCTGACCCTCCATAGACAGCAAGGGAACTACCACGATCAAGGAACAGAAACATAGAAACCAAGCATACACAAGACATTGATAAAATAGGCTGCGTGACATCGGTAGTTCAACTGTAATTTTAAGAAGCTACGAGAATACTTTTTGTGCAAAGAAAACAAAAATAACAACTTTTCAACAATTTCTTTTCTTCCGGCTGAGTCCGCCGCGATTCACAAGAGTACCATGAGGGTCAGAAAGCTCACAAAGTTCATAAAAAATATCTTAATTTGTGTTCTGAAGATGACCGACGGTCTTACGGGTTTGGAACGACATGAGGGTAAGTAATTAATGACAGAAGTTTCATTTTTGGGTGAACTAATTCTTTATCGTCACTGATTACCCTACAGGATCACATATGAATGAAATTGCAAATGTATTTAGTTTACTAAGTCATTTTCATACCTTTGTAGCAACACTTGAGGTCACATTCACATTTTAATGAACCAAACGCCTTCCACAGAGCAGGTTTTAATGATGATAAATCTGCTCATGTAAATAAACCTGTTTCCAAACAACATTTTTGACAACCTCATTGCTTAAGTAAAAGCTACAGCTGCAACTATTACACCAATTAAAGTAGATTTATTGACAAAAAAGATGTAGTAGTAGTAATAATAATAATAATAATAATAATACTAGTAATAATAATAATAATAATAGTAGTAGTAATAATAATAATAATTTTTAACCTTTTTGATTATTTATGCCAGTGTAGTTATTTAAACATAATTGGTTTTCAAAAAATCTTATTACAACCCCCTACTGCCTCTTCGCCCCCTTTTTTGGAGTGTTTGTATTAAGTTTCTGATGAATCCCAAGAAGCTTGTTGCTTTATCTTCATGATTTACAAATTAAATTTGCAGGAGCTGGCAGCTCATTTTTGATACCAGTCTGAGCTGAAGAGCCGAACATGATCTGCACACATTGCCTGTGGGACTCAAACAAATTTATTTTTGCACTGAATTCCTTTGTTGCTGCAAATGGCGTCCTACCTGCTTAATAATGCTTTCTTTGTGTGTCTCAGAGGTTTTTCCTGCTGAATATAAAATCGCTGCTCTCTGGAAACCTAAAATTACTTATTAAAGGAGAAAAGCTTTAGAAAACATTATGAATGCACCAACATTGACATTTAGTGGAGTCCCAAATTCAAACAATTATAGTCTTTTTATGTTAGGGTTGAAATCAGTTGCTATTATATTAATCTGATACCAATAAATGTCAATAACTGATATGGTCATGCTATATCTTGCATTGATGAAAGACTACTAATTCATTCTGATTTCACTCAGCCATCGTCACTAAAACTCTACACGCAGCCACTGCTGCAGATAGCCATTTTGCTAGCCAGAAGCTTTTTCCAGTGACCTTGTCCTTATTTTGTGAATGAGGACTACTTTCCCCTCAGGACTGTGAGTCATTCTACCACAGTAGAGCTGTGTTTACACCTGTCCGTGTCTCTGTCCTTTAGCGGATTTTTACTCCTATAGTGCCTGGAGGCGAGGTGGAAGGCATGGACAAAAGCGTATTTGTGTGTGAAAAGGTCTCGGGTATTAACTTTGTGCAATTTTTGGATGGTAAAATCTTTAGCTGTTCAAGTCAAAAGTAAGTGAAATGTTGAGACAACAAACTAGTTTTTAATGGCAATAAGGTGACATCTGAAATATCAGCTTAAGCCATTTAAGTACTAGTGATGACAGCTGGTATTTAATGAACTGAAAGAACAGGTTTGACCATTTATTTTGGTTTATTAATCTTTTTTTCTCATTTGGTTTTGCTAGTGTGCTTCCTCTTTCCTTCCATTCTTCTTATTTCCTGCCATCCTCTTTTTTTTCCACTTCCTTCTTTCATTCTAGTTGCTTACTACTTTCCTAGTTTTTTTCTTCCTTACCTTTTTCTTCCTACTCATTTTTTCTTTTCCTACACTCTCAGAAATAAAGGTACAAAAGCTGTCACTGGGGCGTTATCTTCTCAAAAGGTACACTTTTGTGCCTGTTAGTTTCTAATATGTACACTTTACTAAAATATACCTTTAAGGTACCAAAATGGACTAAGGTACAAACATGTAGCTTTTGAAAAGGTACCGCCACAGTGACAGCTTTTGTACCTTTAAAAATAACTTTTAAAATAATGTACCATCTTCTCTACACCTAAACCTACCCAATAGTGTGAACAAAAGTGAATTTGACACAAAACGCAATTGCAAGCATGCCGTTTTAGCTTGTTTTTTTGATCTCATCTGTTAGCTCTTTCATTGCGAGTCATGTTTTTCACGGGATTCGTACCCAAGGATTCCACATCGCAAGTCAAATTCTGTGCCGGCTGAACTACTGAGAAAACTTTTGTCTGGAAACTTATGTCTTATGAGACATATGGAGCTGTAATCATAACTGTGTACGAAAATGATTACCAGTTCTCGCTGTTTGAATGCCTCTAGTGTTCATTTCTGTTGGAAACCGCAGTGATACGTACTTATTGGTATGCATTTTGCGTCGCGAAAATGTTCCCACAGTTACGTTTTCGTCATGAGATCAGATTGTCCGTTTTCCATTTCCTTCCTTCCAATTTTCTTCCTACTCACTTACTACATTTCCTTCCTATCTATGTCATTTTTCTGTTCTGCTTTCTTACTGCATTCCTACTTATTTCTTTTCTACTTCCATTTCCTTCCTTCCGATGTCCTTCCTACTAACTTTTCCTGCTTTATTTTTGTCCTTCCTTACTACATTCATTCATCTTTCCTAATTCCTTTTCATTTCCTACTTACTTCATACTTATCTGCTTCCTTTTTTCCTTCCTATCTGACTTACTTGTCCTACTTCCTTACTGGATTCTAATTCTAATTTATTTTATACCTTCCCATTTCCTTCCTACTTCCTACTTTCCTCCTCCTTTTTCCTTTCTACCAACTTCATTTTTGTGTCCTACTTCTATTACATTGCTACTTATTTCTTTCCTGCTGAGGGTGGAAAACAATTGGAAAAATATTGAGAAAATCACCTTTAAAGTTGTCCATGAAGTTATTTGAAATGCAGACTAATTAAACAATAATTACTAATTAAAAATTAAGTTTTTATATATTTACGGTAGGACATTTACAAAATATCTCCTTGAAACATGATCTTTACTTAATATCCGAATGATTTTTTGCATAAAAGAAAAATCAATAATTTTGACCCATACAATGTATTTTTGGCTATTGCTACAAATATACCCATGCTACTTATGACTGGTTTTGTGGTCCAGGGTCACATTTTATTCCTTTCCTGCTTAATTTTTTTTCCTACTTGGTCAAACCATATGGGTTTTTCACTGGCAGTGCAGTATCTAGAAAGCAGGATGGCTGATGGGCAGAAATGCATGCTGTTTTTTTTTTTTATGAATATGTAAAATTATATCTAAAAGTATAGCACTGTTTTTCACCTGCTATATAGTTTGAGGTATGCATATTTGAACACAGGGAAAATCTTGCTCAGCCAAGTACACATGGTCATTACATGAATATTGGATGATTGATCCGCCTCATATTTCAGTCCGTAACTATTCCTCACTCTCTACTTCCTCCTTTTCGTCTCCTCTTTTCTTAATAAACATGCTACAGTAATTTGGAACAAAAATCCCTTTAATGCCAGGATGTATGGTTTCTGCATAAGCTAATTATAGAGACTTATTGAGGTTTTCCAGTATGACGCTCATAGCGATTCGTCGCCTGTCGATGAATAGTCTAGATGTCTTAATAGCTTATTTACGGGAGAGTCTTTTCAGCCAGTTCTGCCTGGCCACTCGAGGTCAAAGAAACTCTCTTTTCCTACAAACCATTTTTCTTTAACAAACTAATCCCCTATTCATGCTGAAACTAAACTACAACCTATTACAAGCACTAAATTACATTTCTAACAAGGTTTTTCAGCAGGAGATCTGTTTTCCAAAGCTGGTTGCACATGTTTACCCAAGTTTCTGTTCATCTTTGCACTTGCGTGTCTACCAAATGGACCATTTTGCTGGTTATCCTGCTGCTAATGGAACGAGGAATTGGAGCAGTTCTGTATGAATGAGTAATTTGCGAATCAAGGTGATGGGTTTTTCTCTTTATTTGGTTTGGTTCTTATCATAAAGACCCTTCCAGATAGCTTCGAGGTTAATAAAAATAACCCTCTCTTTTCTCCCTTTTCCTGTTCGTGTAATGTTTCGTGTAACTGAGGTGTCCAAGAGGAGATGACAGTCTGGCAGCTTTGTAGGAAATTACATCGTAAAACCAATAATACCACTACTCTCTCCTCCTCCCCTTCACCTCCTTTGCTAACGTTCTCTCTGAGAGGATGTGCCAAAACCCATTTTGGCTTCACCTTCCTCTCAGCCCCTTTAGATGTAGATAAATGACCTGCCGCTGAAGTGTACACAGTGGTAATAACTAAAGAAATGATGCACCTCACTCTCTTATCAGACTGCTCGGCTACGCCAGGCTGGCCGCATTTCCCGGGAGCCAAGCCAAATGCTTTTCTTTTTAAGGCAGTGCTTCCAGTTTTCCATATCAGAGTGCATGTCTGGAAAGCAATGCTATTATAAACCTTCTGGAGTTTTTCCTGTGTCATCGCATAAACTCTGGATTCATTAGTCATGTTGGTTTTTGGTTCACTTTGAAGGCATTTCGCTGGCTTTCGATGCAAGAATTAGATGAATTTGTTATAGAATTGTTTGCTTCAAATCTGTGTTTCGCTAGTTTTCATTGGAGTACACTTACCACTGAATTCAAACCAGGCACTTTGGGTTATTTTGTGGTGGTGTAATACCCAGCCTGAATGATTCATATGTCTTCCCAAGTGATTTGGGAGTCAATGACAAATGAGTGTGTCAACAATAAAGAAAAGAGAAATTCTTAGTACAAAACAAGTATGCCAAGGTCTTAGAAATGTACTTTTTTTTTTATTTTTTTTTTGTTCAAGTATGGTTTTGATTAAACTTTTATATTTTTAAAAAAAGTCATGTGGTGTAAATACTCATTTTTTCTTCAATGAATTAGAAATTCATAAACATTAAACTTTTGAGTTGCACCACATGGTGTTTTACAATCTAAATTACCATTCTGCTGTTGAAGTCAGATTATCTGATTATTATTTTTTTTTTTTGAGACATACTTTGACCATGACTCTTGAGGGTCTTCAGGGGTCCTGCTGTATTTCCATTTTTCCCTCTTTCTTCCTGCTATACACTGGATTTTGTTTGGCTGTCAGTGTTTGTGTTCATCAGCTAGAAGAAAATATGCTTTCCATTATTATATTTCTTCATTTTTGACTCCCCACAAAAATGATCTTAATTTATTTGAATCCAGAGGAGGTATGTTTAAGTCATTCTGTTTATATGTCTTTTATTTATGCTTATGCTAAAATTATCAATATATCATACATCAGGGAGAAAAATGAGGATCCTGTCATTAACCCTCGAAGATATTTCTGATAATTTCCTACTGAGACTCCAACAGTCCTTAAAGGTTTAGTTAACCCTAAAATGCAAATTCTGTCATTAATTACTCACACTTATGTCTTTCCAAACCTGTAAGACCTTGGTTCAATTTCGTAACAGAAATTAAGATATTTTTGATGAAATCTGAGAGCTTTCTGATCCTGCGTAGTCAGCAAAGCAACTACAAGGCCCAGAAAGGTAGTAAGGACATTGTTAAAATAGTCCACGTGACATCGGTGAAGTGACTAGAATACTTTTTGTGCGCAAAGAAAACAAGAACTTATTCAACAACTTCTCTTCCACGTCAGTCTCACAGGTGTGCGTATATGCAGGGTCAGAAAGCATTCAGATTTCATCTTAATGAACAAAGGTCTTACAGGTTTGTAGTGACACGAAGGTGAGTAATGACAGAATTTTCATTTTTGGGTGAACTTTTCCTATCTGCAACTTCTGACCTTCATTACCTCACTGGTGACAGAACATAGACTTACTCATCTGTTCTCAAAAAATGCAGAAACCTACGACGCAGGCAGCATCTGTGATGCGTACTAAACCAAATTACTGTTGTTAAGGCAGTTTTCATACACTTTAACAGTCTCGCCCTTGATGCAAATGAGGTTTAATGTAATCGTGTGTGTGTGTGTGTGTGTGCGTTGCCGGTTAGATTGCAGAACTGTGACTTGATCACACACTAGTTCAGTTGTGCAGTCTAACAGCACTAATTGTGTTCCGAGTCTAATGCAGTTGCACGGATAGACCAGCATGCAGGACATGAATACTAACAGGCAGTCCAGCACCTTTCAGACACAGAACAGCCCACTTCACGGCACAAGCCGTTTTGTGTCTGATTCTTTGCTAAGTAATTGTTTTTTAGCATGCTAATACACTAAGCAAATTTCAGTTTAATCTCTAGAGATGCAGATCGCAGGTTTTCTTATAGAGCTCACTTTGTTTGGCCTCTGTATAGGAAGGGAAATTGAAATGTCTGTTTGAAGTTCACCACCACATGATTATTTTCCAATTGGATCTTGGCTGATTGTGCTCTCATCTTCCTTGTTATAAAGGAAGTGATTTGGTAATCAAAAAGCTCATCTAATCAGATGCTTTAAACAGTTTTAAATTGCCCTGAGATCTCTGCCTTCATATATTTTGCTGATTATAGATCTTAGGAGTAAATGCATAGATCCAGTGGATGAACAGATTATGGGTGTTTGCTTTAAAGAACAGGTCCAAAGTTTAGCAGGATGTCATGATTTTATTAGCCCCTGGTGGTACATACTGTAACTACACCATCTAGACTCATAAAGCATGTTGCTCACAATTATTGGTAACACTTTACAATAAGATTTGTTAACATTAGTTAATTACATTACTTAAAATCACAAGTTGTTAAAATTACAAGTTGTTTGTTTACATTAGTTAATGCACTGTGAACTGACATGAACAATAAATGACTTAACTAACATTAACAAAGATTAAGAAATATCGTAATGTATTGTTTGTTTGTTCATTATAGTTAATACATTATCTAATGTTGACAGCTTATTGTAAAGTGTTACCTAATTATCTGTATATTTTGTATTAAATGTTTCTTGCTGATATTTTGTTTTTAATAGTGTCTGACTTTACCGATTGATCAGTGCAGTCAGTATTGTCAGATTCCCATACGAATTATTCTTTTAAGCTCTTTAAAGATAGACTGTTTCTGATTGGCAGTCATGGTTTTCATCATGGAAAACAATCATTCTGAAAGTTATTTTTAATAAATTGTTGTTATCATTATGGTTGAGGTGTAGATTTCCCCTATTGTTGTAGAATTTAAATGATTACTACAACTTTGTGGTTGTAGTTATCATTCTTGATCTGAATTGTGTTTTTTATTATTTTATATTTTTCTCAAGTTATAATTCCTCAAAATGTTTAACAAAAGGGTTATGTCAACTAAGGCTGTCAAACGATTTATCATGATTAGTCGGATCCAAAATAAAAGTTTGTTTACATACTGTATGTGTGTGTATATGTGTATATATAAATACACACACATATGTATTAAAATGTGTTTATACTTGTATTTATACTTATACAAAATGTGTGTTATTTTTTATTTAGTACTGTCCTGAGTTATAGATTTCACATAAAAGATGTTTACATATAGTCCATATATAGCAAAAATAGCTGAAATTATTAAAATAACCCCCTGCAAAAGTTTGGGAACCCTTGGTTCTTTTTTTTTTGTGATGGTTTATGAGTCCCTTGTTTGTTCTGAGCACTGTTCTTCAGAAAAATCCTTCAGATCCTGCAGATTCTTCAGTTTTCCAGCATCTTTTGCATATTTGAACCCTTTCCAGCGGTGACTGTATGATTTTTGCGATCCATCTTTTCACACTGAGGGCAATTTGAGGAATTCAAACACAACTATTAAAAAAGGTTCCAACATTCACTGATGCTCCAGAAGCCAACACCATGTATTAAGAGCCAGGGGTGAAAACTTTTCGAATTTGAAGATCAAGGTAAATTGTACTTGATTTGTCTTCTGGGAAACAGGCAAGTATCTTCTGTTGCTACCGAAGGAATAACAATCATTATTGTAGATTTTTGATCTTTATACTGTAATAATGGTTATTAATGTTAATATAGAAAACAATTTAAACTGTTGTTTTGTTTTGCATACATCACATTTTGGCTTCATGGTCAAACATGTCAAGTCCATGACATTAGCCAAGTCTAGCACAAGTTATGCAAAAACTCCTGTTATAATCACCAAAGCTATAAAATTAATGTTTACATTGTATCTGCATTGTGTTGTTTATCGTGAGGGAATTCGTGAGTATGTGCACTCATCAACAGCTCCTGCATTTTTTTGGTGCTGACTAATCTAAACTCCTCTGATTGTCCAATGCATTCCTAAGTTCAACAGAAACACGTTTGATTGGTTATAAGGCTTAACGTCACTGAATGGTTCACTGAATGTTTGAACCTTTTTTTTTAAACAGCTGTGAGTCTCTCAGTTGTCCTCAGTGTGAATAGACAAATCTCAAAATCATACAGTCACTGCTGGAAAGGGTTCAAATATGCAAAAGATCCTGGAAAACTGAAGAATCTGCAGGACCTGGAGGATTTTTCTAAAGAGTAGTGCTCAGTTTAACTGTTCAGAGCAAACAAGGAACTCATGAACAACCATCGCACACAAAAAAAAAAACAGTCATAGATCCACTTAACCACACACAGTATTACAAACCAAGGGTTCCCAAACTTTTGCAGTTTATTTTAATAATTTAATAATAAACAGGGCCACTGGATCAAACTTGTTACAAATATTTACTCCTGCTTGATGTTGTGCCTTGTCAAAAAGTAGCTGTATTTGTATAGCAGTATTTCTTGTGTATTTTCTTGTTGATTTTATGCACACACAAGCATTTGTGCAATCAGTCTTTCATCACTTACCATCTCTGCCCATCTGTGTGAGAGCTCCATTATCTTAATCAGGTCTTTATCAAACTCACGTGCTCTCACACTCCTGATTGGATTACACAGCACATCCCTGCTTTCACTCACACAGTTATCTACAGTTTTTACTGTCTTCTGTCTATGTGAAGTAAGCACAAGGTTTAATTTAAAGGTTTAATAAGGATTTTTTTCCCTGTTGGCACAGTCTTTTATTTGTTAAACTTTACTCACTGAAATTTCACTACTGTCTTAACTAAATGGTGCACAAAAGCATATTTTGCATCATCCACAATGTGACACACTCCCCGTTTTCAAAAAAAAAGTGACAATGCAGTACAGGGTTAATGTGCCAGAACCTCACTGTCACTGGTGGGGCATCCTTACGGTAATACGATATTGTTTACATCCTGCTGCAGACTTGTGGTATGTGTCTGGAAGCTAAACCCTTATTCATGACCTGCATTTATTTGGCAGTGATGCCCCCTGCTGGCTATCTGTGGTTGTCAGTGAATGTATTTGATCTGTTGAAACAGTCATTGTTTTGATAGTCAAAATTGTACTTGAATAGTGAATCTGGTGCTGCAGTTGACTAGTGAATCATTGTTACACAAGATGACTTGCGCCCAATAGTTTGAAATGGCTGTACTGTATGTAAAGTATTGAATTGTGTTCGGAGCAGGGTCTGAAATTAGCTTTTCCATTAAGGGGTAATTTTTGCCCCCTGGTTTTGATTTTACATTTGTGAGGGCAATTTCTATATCACCTTATTGTTATGTAAACCATATCTTTTATTATCTTAAATTTACCTAATTACTTTTACCAATTTTAAAAACTGTTGTCAATAACAAAAGACTGTTTAAAATTGTATCTAAATTATAAATGTAAAAACAGGAGCACATAGGCCTACAATATTATGACAAAAATCATTGTAGGTTTTTGATCTTTATATATTGTAATAATGGTTATTAATGTGAATACAGAAAACAATTTAAACCATTTTTGTTTTGTTTTGCACACATCACATTCTGGCTTCATAGTCAAACATGTCAGTCCATGACATTAGCCAAGTCTAGCACAAGTTATGCAAAAACTCCACCAAAGCTATAAAATTAATGTTTACATTGTATCTGCATTGTGGTGTTTATGATGAGGGAATTCGTGAGTGTGCGCACTCATCAACAGCTCTGGCATATTCAGCGCTGACTAATCTAAACTCCTCTGATTGGCCAGTGCATTCCTAAGTTCAACAGACACTAGTTTGATTGGTTATAAGGCTCAACGCTGCACAAAACAGCGTGTAAAAGCAATCCAATGCAGTCTGCGAATCTGTAATTCCGCAAATTGACACTTTTAATTCATTTTAAAGTGAATTAATACATTGTTTATTTTTGCAGGGGCATTTTTTTTGCCCCTTTGTCTTGAATTTATGGGGCATTTTTGTTCATTTTGGTGGCGTTTTTGCCACAAGCCCTCTAATTTCCAACCCTGGTTTGTAATCTGTAAGATGCTGAGAAGTGTTTTTGAATTATGCTAACCAAGGCAGCATTTATTTAATATAAAATACAGTACAAACAGTGTTATTGTAAAATATCACAATTTAAAATGGAATTTTAATACATTTTAAAATGTAACTTGTTTTTGTAATGGCAAAGCTGAATTTTTAGCAGCCATTACTACAGTCTTCAGTGTCTCATGATTCTAATATTCTGATCTGATGCTCAAGAAACATTTCTTAGCAATGATGAAAACTGTCAAATGGTTTTAAACAGCATTTGTTTGAATCACAAATCTGGAAATCTTTGTCACTTTTCAGTTTAATGTATTCTTGTTGAAAATTGTTTCTTTGGGAGGAAAAAATCCTTTTGAATGGCAGTGTGTTTTTACAGTACATGTGCAATTGCACAAATGTGTGTTTTATTATTTTCATGTGCAGTAGAATTGAAATGCAACACAGTTAAAACAAACTTGAATAGAGAACACAGAGCAGAGATGAAATGTTTGTTTGCATGTGTTAAAGTGATACTGTTGCCGTGGTTTCCAGGCCAAGCCTAGTGTAGATGATCAGCTGCCAAGCAGGAGAGGTGCCCATTGTTTGAGGGATGCTCATATTGCATCTTTCCCAGCATAGATGCAAATGTCCATTGTTTTATTTCACAGGCATGAATAAAAGAATGAGTTGCCCACTTTCAGCACACTTTGAATGCAAACAGGAGAATGATTTTCCTTGATTTCTTTTTTTTTATTTATTTATTTTTGTACAGCCAGCCTATATACATGTATTTATTGCCTTTTTTTGTTACCATCCACCTATACTCCTCTCAACCATTTTCTGTCTCCATCTCTTTCAGAATGCCAAGCCTTTGTCCTCCTCAGACAGCCTAGCGAAGGTGCAGGAGGTAGCAAGCTGGCTTTTGGAAATGAACCAGGATCTGCTGTCGGGGGGCAGCGGCAGCAGGGCGGCCCAGCAGCAGAGGCAAAGGCCTGGGGCAGCGGGGGCAGGTAACAGCACCTCCGGCCGCACACCTCAGCCCCAGGCGGAGCACATGAACCGGGTGCTGGAGGAGCAGGAGCAGGAGGCACAGCAACAGAGAAGAGAACCGGGCGAGGAGGAAGAGGGTGGACGAGAGCGGCCAAGGGAGGCAGAGGAGGAGCCATGGCCTTCCGGAGGTGAGCCGGAAGAGGAAGGACGGAGGAGCGAGGTGAACGGAGCTGAGAAGGGCGCCCAGTGGATGTGGGAGCAGGAACAGCGCCGGCGGCGTAGACGGCATCGCGAAGAAGAGGACGAGAACGAGGAGGAGGAGAATAATAACAGCGGAAGGGAAGGACAGGTCGGGGCAGGACTTCGTTCAGAGGAAGACGACGACCGGCCAGAGGATGAGGAGGATGGTGAGGAGGAAATGGACCAGGATAGTGATGAATTTGAGCACTCAGAAGAGAGTGGGAGGGAAGAGGAGGAGGAGGCGGAAGATGAGGAAGAAGGAGAGGAAGGCCTCCACTCTCCCTCCCTCAGGACCGGTGTGTCGGACCTTAATGATAACACGGACCAGTCCTCTGGACGGCAGCACCAAAGCTCACCCTCTGTCTGCAAGAATAAGGTAAGCGACCACATTTAACTCTTATCTGGTTTTCCAAATGTATTTCTCTGGGTAGAAGTTTAATGGGCTTAATCATAGTGTTTGTCTACCTCTACTGGCCATTTTTGGCTTTACATCAGATTAACAATCATCTTGTTGTGGACTTGATTTTATGGAGTGAGTAAGGAAAGCTAGAACTGTGTCATTCATAGCCTAGACATTACATACCTAACTAAACACAGCAATATGCTTTCAAAAAAAGTTGGTTTGATAATGTCAAGTATTGGCTTGCATTGAGTTCAAGAGCATCTGGATTAGCTTTTTTGTTTTTAATTTTAAAACTAAATTGCTCCTTTGGTTTTGACTTTCTGTGATCACTTAGATGATGGAAGTTCTTTAAGTTAAAGCAGGGATTCCCTTCACAGCTGTCTGATGTCAGTTAACAGTTACATGACATGCAGGGGAAAAAAAAGAAAAATTAAATAAAAATGTAATTAAAAATATATATATTTTATTTTTTTTAATTTATTTACAATACAGGCATAAATGTTTATATTCAATAAAAATGCCTCATTGCTGCGACTTAAATGTCCTGACAATTTTAAAAATGTTTTTAACTCTGATTATAAAAAAATTAAGACTACCAGTCAAAAGTTTTTTTTTTAAACTCGTTTAAACTTTTTAAACGATTTTTAATGTTTTTTTTTTTCACTTCTACTCACAGTTTATTTGATCCAAAATACAGCAGAAACAGTAATATTCTTAAATATTTTTACTATTTAAAACAACTGCTTTTTTAATTGAATATATTTTAAAATGTCATTTATTCCTGTGATCAAAGCAAAATTTTTAGCATCACATGATCGTCACATGATTCTTCAGAGATCTTTCTAATATGCTGATTTGCTGTTCAAGAAATATTATTATTATTATTATTATTATTATTATTATTATTATTATTATTATTATTATTATTATTATTATCAACATTAATATTCATCATTTAAAACAGTTGAGTACCTTTTTTTTCTGGATTCTTTGAATAGAAAGATCCAAAGATCAGCATTTGTCTGAAATAAAAAAGCTTTTGTAATATTTGGAGTCAGTATAATTTTTGCTGTGGATCAGCAAATCGGAATATTAGACTGACTTCTAAATGATCATGTGACTGGAGTATATGTTCATATAGAAAACAGTTATTTTAAATAGTAAAAATATTTCACAATTGTACTGTTTTTGCTGTACTTTGGATCAAATAAATGCAAACTTAGTGAGCAGAAGAGACTTCTATAAAAAAACATTAAAAATCGTTGACTGGTAGTATATTTTTTTAAAATGAGAATATTAATAAATTTATTTTACATTATGTATTACTATACTAATTTTCTTAATTTTCAAGTATTAAATCCTCAAGCCTTTACCTAGGTGAACATTTGCAGGGAGACCTTTACGTTTGTGTTTAGTGGAAAAGAGATTTATAAATAATTTGTTACAAATCTGACATTACAAAAAGTGTTGAAACTTATTTCCCAAGAAATGTTGAAAATTTTATGCGTGTGAAAAAGTGATACTGCCGCGTCTTTCCCTTTGATAATTGCATTTGCAATTTTCTTTGTTTATTAGTTGTGCAGACTTTTTAATTTATTTTAATTTTCCCTTATGATTTGAATAAATTATCAACTTTTAATCAACTCGCAAATATATTCCCTTTGAGGAAACCTGAGTTAATGAAATAGTTAGCTAAAAATCTAAATTTTGTCATTTACTCACCCTCATGTCATTCCAAATATCATCTGCTGAACACAAGTTGTATATTTTCTTTGGGATTTTTGTGGAAGGACTTTGCAGATCTGGCCTGGGCCTGTCCGTGTCTGAGGGTTCAAACAGCAGGCTTGTATTATGCTGCAAGATGCCTGTTATTACTTGCCACTGACCTCAAATGAAAAGCATTTGTGCTTTATTTAACTGGGCTGGTTATTCATATATGCTTTAATATTGTGAGTATGATCATATTATTAGATTTATTTTTATCTGTATAGATACGTATTTGATGTTGATGGGTCAGACGGAGGTGACCTAATACCAGGTTGGTCAAAAGGAGTGTCATTAACATACTGACTGACTCTTCAGCCAACCAAAATAATTCAGATGTGTTTCTGTGGCTTTGAATTGTATGATCTATGTTTATTGGCCGCAGTGGTGGTTCATTAAATGTAAACATCAGAGGCCATAGATGTTCACACCAGTGGTGTGTGTGTTTTTTGGCAAGCCATGTGGGTACACACAAGCAGTTTCTTTCACACACTGTGTATTGGTTAGCTTGAATCAAAAGAGAGATTGGGTCTGTTTTTGAGCAAAGAGGAAATACAAATGAGCGGAGATGGAGAAGAGCGAGGGGAGGGAATGCAAGAGCGCACAAACCCTCCTCATCCTCATGATGTCGACACGCTTGTCAGCGCACTGACAGAAGACGACCTGCGAATCTTTCTGTCTGTGACTGAGCGGAGTCTCTCTGAGCTGCCATGGGGAATCGCAGTATGAAGAAGGTCGCACTGTTACTGGTGAGTGAATCTCCAGAGAACATCTTATCACATCTGTGTGGAGAGCGTCTCATCCGCCTTTTGAAGCCGCTGTGTGTTTTGGATGAGGACAGTGTTTATCTGATTGAGGCAGTCACAGCGGGGCTGAAGTTCACAGAACAGTGATGTGTGGAGTGTGCCTTTTCAAAAGGACGTGAAGGTTTTGTCATGTTATGTTTTAAACAACATTTTGGCTCAAAACCTAGTGAGCTGCCTGTCTAGTAGGGACGGGGTAAAGATGGTTGATTGGTTAACCTGGATAAGTTTTAGATTGTAGTTTTTATTTTATTTTAAAGTGATTTAGTGATTTTAATTTGCCTTTTGACAGTGTGTTGTTTTAGTTGGTAGCAGAAGTGGTTTTCAAACAGGTCTCTGGGCACACCAGGGGCCGCAAGAGGGTGCTAGGGGTCTACATAAAATGTTTGGAGAGAAAATGTGGTGGTGGTAATAATAAAAATGATTTGTTGGAATTTAGTTTAATATGAAATATTGAGATTAAGCAAAGATTTAATAATACATTAGTTTATGTTTGTAGTTTATATTTTTTATATTTTTGTTTGTTTAAAAAAAGATTAACCTGGAAAATTATTTAATATATAAAGAATGTTTTGGTACACTGGAAAGAATCCAACTTGCAGAGTTCTTTAACAAATGGATACTTGGAATTACTTGGATCCAAATGTTCTTTCAGCTTTCTAGATGGAGTCATCTGAACAAACAGTTAAGTTATCCAAGCCTGCATTGCAGCTTGAAAAAATAAAAAATAAAAATTGATAACCATTATTAAAAAAGGGTAATCACCTCACATTTTACTGGCTTAATTTATGCTGCTACTCTCACTGTTAGTAAGCTGTCAAATTGTTCGGAGTTTATATTTTTACTTAACATTTGATCACCATGTTTGAGATTTGTAGGCTACAGTATACTGTATGTGTAGCTCATTGCACCTGTTGGATATTTGAATATTTATAGTTTATAATATTTGAATTTAAAATGTATAGCAAGGTTATATGTTTGCCTCTAGCTTTAATTGGCCAATATTGCCCAAATAATTTAGTTGGCTTTGGAAATGAGGTATGTAGCTCCTTGCATTGTTAAATTGCTGTGCAATCTTTAGTTGCCTTGACAAGAATTTTCCAATTCAGTTAGGGTTGTCACTAACATTTATTTTGGTAATTGAGTAATCTGTCAATTGTTCTGATAATTAATCGAGTGATCTGATAATTCATTTTTTGTAGTAATAAAATTAGACCTAAGTGAACAATAGCATTTAAAATGACTTAAAATACATATATAATAGCAATGAGGCAATAATAATTAGTTGAAATAAAGTAAAATCAAGTAATCATTGTTTTATTGAACAAAACTTAAAATAAACAATAGAGCTAATGTACATTATGCATTACATCAAATGACAAATGTTTTTTTACAATACTCAAATACTCTAATAGAATCGAGGAATCGTTGCAGCCCTAAATTCAGTGGACTGCCTATTACTTATTAAATGAACAAAATTATTTAAATTGTCAATTGTTATAAACTACCTTTATTTTTATAGGGCCTTATGAATTCCTAATTAATTGAAATCATGAAATGTACACAGTTTAACAGCAATTTATTAGATATTAAACAAAAATTACATTTTTAAGGCCCTGTCAAATACTTTTTATTTTTTTTCTGAAATCCAGTTTTATTTGATCAAATTCTTTGTTTTCCATTAGGTTCCGTTTGAATGGTTTCATAAAACTTTAATCAAAAGCATCTTTAATTTCATTAAGAAACAAATTTATTTTCTTTTTTTGGTTCAGAAATACTACTAATAAATACATTTTATAAACATAATGTTTATTTTTTTTGGTAAGTAAATTCTGGTAAAACACCTCAAGTGCTGCTCACTCTTCAGTATGTGCGTAGTAAACGACACCGCGTATCTGCACCATTCATTCATGCGAGGACACCCACAATATTGAGGATTTGTATTTCATATTTTTACAGCTTAATATTCACAGACACAAGTCCATATTGTGTTTTGATTTATTCATCCCAAATTTGTCAAGCTCTGTGACGTTCTGCGTTATACAGTAAATTCCATGCTTATGACCGGATTCTGTGATTACGTCTGCGCTTTGTGCATCATGGATATCATAGGGCCTTTTTTTTTTTTTTTTTTTTCTTTTAAGTTAGGTCCATCTTTCTTCCAACACTGTGTAAAAACTGGTCTTTATGCTTGGAGATATATTTATAGCTGCCTTAATATTTTAGGAATTGGGTCCCTTGCAAGGCATTTTACTTGGGGTTCCATGGAATGGAACTTTGGCTGTTTCATGGTGACTTTTGTTTTGTTTTTAAGTGTCTTACACAGTGAGCCCCCTCCCCAAGCCAAGGCTTCTTTTAAGTGTAATTGGCTGACTGGTCGACCTCACTAACTAGTCAATTTTAAAAAAAATCATTTGAAGTAATTTTGAAAAAAACATCTTTGCCAGTTCTTTTGGTCTAGTGCGACTTATAGACTCAGCGATACAGAGCACATCTGTGGCTAGTGTCCTACTCCTCTTGGCTAATCAAGATTTCATTAACACCATGAATAGGGAATGCTGAAGCTTTGTAATTGAGGTTGTTCTAAAATATTTTCCTTGAGGAAATGTTGTTCCACCGTGTTTTATCTCTAGCTTGGAATTGCGCATTCAGAGCTTTTCATAGTATGCTAATGTTGAGCCCTTGAAAAGGCTGTGATAGAAATAACTGTGGGTTTTAATGCCAAATTTGTATTCAAAAGCAACGTCTTGTAGCTGATAGTGTTTGCGTTAAGCTCAGTAATGATTGAATTCCCTCATGCAGTGTAAGACAACAGAATAAAGAACTGAAACACTAAATAGTGCAGCACTTTCTCATCTGACATCAGTCCCTGAAGTCACAGTCTTGACCTAAAGGTTGATATCGCAGGACTGAAGAAATGAACGTGGAAGCAGGTCCATATAAACAAATGTAATGGTAGAAGGTGAAACCTGACTACTTTTAAGCTTGAAGTCTCCCTTTCCTGTTTTTGTTCCTGATTAGCATCATTTTCAAAGATTTCTAGTAGATTGCCTGATTAAAAATGGATTTTGACACTTTTTTTAGACCCCAATTAAATAATGCCAGTATCCACATTTGATTTCAACATGCAAAAAACAACAACAACAAAAAAACAAACAACCAGCAAAACTGGAATGAATTGATTTTGGTGAAAGTAAAGTCTACGCTAACATCAGACACTAAAAAACTAGTAAGAAAAAAAAATATTGCATGTTTTATTTAACTATTGATTGCTTCAACTGTGCATAACTAACTCATACTGTACTAAGGAACTAGGATTTGTTTTGGTAAAGGAATTTACTGACCAGAATGTGTTTTGAAGATGCTTTGTGTTTTCTTTAAACGTAAGTTATATTAGTTTTTTTACAGTAATTACATTTTCAAAAATGCTTTTGTCTAGTATATTTCCATCCAGCGAACTCCTGTCTACTCCAAGTTTCAGACTTTCTGTGATTTACAAAAATTGTTAATAATTATGCAGAAATCTGATGAGTGCTGTTTATTCCCTTGCATTCGTTTTTCATAATTTATGTAATATCTAAGGTATAATTAACTTCTGTTGCCAAATTACTGTGTGACTGATTAAGCTGCAGACACATTAAGGTTTCCCATCAGAAAGGAAATGTCATTTCTCTAGAAATCCAAAGACGGAGATGAAAGGAGACCCGTATTATGTGTTATGTGAACCGGGAGCCTCTTTAGATCTGTGTTGAACCCAAGCCACGGGTTTTATGGATTCAAACAGACTATTGAATCAGGCAATGGATAAACACTGAATGGATAAAAAATGAACAAGCTGAAAGAAAATGCCCAGAAGGCGGTTCCTTAAATTAAATCTGTAATTAAACATGAACTAATTAGAAATATATATTTTCCCCCACCTCCCTACAAAACCCATTTTTCCCCTTTAATTTTTAAGAAGTTGGTATAATTGGGACATACACTGAAAAGTCTTTGAATCCTCAGTGTTAATTGATGAGTATAAAATGTGACACAGTTTGAATGTTACATATAATTAAGTGTGGCTAAAAACAAGTTGCTTTTCTGTACATTTTCTCTTTTAAGCTGTTGCCGTCTGAGACTAATTTAGGGAGTTTTAATGACACCCAATTAATTGGCTCTGAATCCTACTGTCCTCTGAAGTTGTTGCAGTGTCATTTTAGGTCACAGTCCTGCAGTGTAACTTCTGCATCAGTCATCTGATGACAAACCAATTTGAGTACAGCAGCTGTTTGACATTCAAGAGAGACATTTAGCTAAAAATGTTGATGTTAGCTTGTCAATACAATACTAAGTCATATAGACTGGCATGAAATTAATAAACACTTGGCTAAAGGCGGTGCGGCTCTTTGAAGACTCTGTCCGCATCAGACAAGCGCATTAAGAGAGCCAAATGTATTTAAACAGCCTGTGTGGGTTCACAGATGGTCTTCAAAGAAGGGAAGATGAAATAGACATGTTATGTTTGGTAACGGAGTTGATGTTAAGCCTCTGCTGTCATCAAGTGGAGTGAGAGGTGGGCCTAATCGCTTTCTGATTTCAAAACGTGATTGCGGCATCAAAAGATCCACTTTTTTGATCTGGTCTCAGACTTGTGTTTACTGAGGCATGAAACCCTCGCTGGCCTCTGACCTGTATGTTCAGAACCACTCAAGAGCTGTGTATATGTTGTTTACAGTGTTATTCACACTGGAGAAGTCGTGTTAGATTTCCTGTGTTTGCAGGCGTCGCTGGATCTGCAGTTTTTGGCCTTGAATTCTGGTTTGGGAAAATGACTGCAATTAGTATACAGTCAGCTTTGAGCTCAGAAAATGCCCTGAAAACAAGCAATTAGCTGTTAAAGAAAACATAACATCAAAAGTGATCCTGTTTAGTCGTCTTATTGTTTTTAACCAATAATATCATAGCCTACTTTTCCTGGATCCAGTTGAATCCCAGTGGATGACGTTTAGCCCCACCCTTCATTATTTCCTTCTGTTATTGTCGAATGTGCAAATAAGTTTCCTAATGTTCATTCATATTTAAAACTCTTCTGCTTTCGTTAGTAAGTTTTTGTTAGTCATGTGAATTTGGACTTAGGAAAGTGGTTGTGGGGCAAGGTCTCTGATTAGATGCAGATACTTGAGATTTTTTTTTCAGTTATTTTAATGTTATTAATTGGCCTCCAAATGTAATTAATGCTAATATATATTTTAAAACAATAAATTGCAAGTACAAACTAATACACTTAGTAGAGTACAAGTACACTACCAGTCAAAAGTTTTTGGACAGTAAGATTTTTAATGTTGTTGTTGTTGTGTGTTTTTTTTTTTATTTTTTTTTTTTTTGTAAAGAAATCTCTTCTGCTCACCAAGCCTGCATTTATTTGATCCAAAATACAGCAAAATCAGTAATAATGTGAAATATTTTTACTATTTAAAATAACTGCTTTCTTTTTGAAAATATTTTAAAATGTAATTTATTCCTGTGATAAAAGCTAAATTTTCAGCATCATTACTCCAGTCTTCAGTTTCGCACGATCATTCTAATATGCTGATTTGCTGTTCAAGAAACATTTTTATTATTATTATTTAAAACGGCTGAGTACCTTTTTTTCAGAATTCTTTGAATGTAAAGGTCCAAAGATCAGCATTTATCTGAAATAAAAAGCTTCTGTAACATACACTAGAAAGAAATTATAAAAATTAATACTTTTATTTTGCAAGGGTGCTTTAAGTTGATCAAAATTGATGATAAAGACGTTTATAATGTTACAAAAGATTCCCATTTCAGATAAATGCTGTTCTACTGAACTTTCTATTCATCAAAGAAACCTGAAACAAATTCTACTCATCTTTTTTCAACATCATAATAATAATAGTTTTTTGAGCAGCAAATCAGAATGTTAGAAAAATTTCTGAAGGATCATGTGACTGGAGTAATGCTAAATATGCAGCTTTAAAAACAGAAATAAATCACATTTTAAAATATATTAAAATAGAAAACGTTTATTTTAAATAGTAAAAATATTTCTATACAGATTTCATCAGATATATTGTAATTTGTGTTCTGAAGATAAACGAAGGTCTTACGGTCTTACATGAGGCTGAATAAAAAAGTAACCCCTTTAAGTGTAAAGTGGCTCATCTTACCCCAACCTCCTCTATATGCCCAGAGTCAAGGGTAGACTTTTGGTTTGCCAAGAAGCACGTACACGCCCACTTTTCCCTCATCCCCAGGTGAGAGCGGGAAAGCACTGGCACTTTCCCACTCTGGGATCATCTGACTGGCACCATCTGTCAGGCTCAGAGCCTGGAGCTGCTACATCACAGGAAGAGCGTTTGAATGTTTCATATGCACGTCTCATTACATATGCCCTTTCTCGAGACACAACACCACGCAGTCATATGGCACAGCTCTGTCTGAACCGCTCTCGGGTCTTACTGCAGTATATTTTTGTAGCGTAAACCTAAGAGTGTGAGATCAAGCTTGTGTAAAGCAATGCATGTGTTCGACTCTGTGATCCAAGTCAGTACAATATGTATATACTCGTCCTTTATTCTTATTTTAACAGTGCATCAAAACCGAATAATAATGTTTCCTTGTGTATACTTGGTCTAAACTTCTGTACTTGTTCACTAGTATATCAGTTAGAGATGGTCATTTAGTTGTTGTCTTTTTTTCTGTTCTATGAGATTTGGGTGAAAATTAGCTGAGAATTGGGTGTGCCTGTCCATATTTATTGTTTTTGAACTTTTAGCTTGTTTATCAGACATCGTGTTGCATTGTGATTCAGTTGGCTTGGCATTTTACAACATGAACTTTGCAGTTTCACATGGTGTCAAGAAAAATGGCTCTCAAATGTGCTTAAAAACACATCTCCATGTTTTAAACGCAGACCTGCGTGTTCCATTCTGTTGAGTTATATCCCTTAGTCTGGCTGTTTGAAAGGAAGAACACGTCCTGTGTGAACGCCCCCTAATCCTCTCTGGGGTGTCGAGTGCTGTCCTGGACTGAAAGTCAACTTGAACAGTGATGCAAATTGCTGTCTGATTTTGTAACCAACCACAAAATTAAAAATGAGGGGCCATTTTATCATGCTTGCACATAATTGCTGAATAATAATGACTGGTTTTGAGGTTATAAGAAAAAGTAAAGTCAAAAGTTGTGTGTTCATGGTCCATCTGTTCCATGACTTCTTAATATTTGAATATTTGTGTCTAATAGAGCATTGACACTACACTTTGTAAAGAATCTTGGTTCTGTGAGCATTTTTCAGATTTATTTTGCCCTCATTTTTAAAAAATCTTCAGTGCAGAGTTCTAAGCCATGAACAAAACCTCTGAGATGAGTCACTGTTACTAACCTTTGCATAAAAAAAACACCAAGATAGTTTACCCAAAAATGGAAATTGTCCTTTACTCACCCTCATGTCTTTCCAAACCTGTATGACTCATTGACCTCTTTGGAATATAATGATATTTTGGTTGGTTTATACAAATTAAGTCAATGCACCAAAACCATTGAATTACCAACGTTCTTCAAAATATTTTCTTTTATTTATTTATTATGTTCTGAAAGTCAGTCATAAAGGTTTGAAACATTAGGCCAAGTAAATGATGAATGATGACACAATTTTCAGGTATTTTTTTGTGGCAATGAACAATTTTTTTTTTTTTAAAATAATAATATTTGACTAAGTTTAACATGAACTGATGCAGTTTTGTCATTTGCAAAAATGAGTGAGACATCTAACACCAACCAGCAGTTTTTTCAACCAATTAAAATCAAGATTAAAAACTATTATCCCGGACGAGCCCCCATTAAATGTTACGACCCTTAAGATGGTCTAGGGGTTAAAGGGAGTAACATTGAGATTGTGTCAACATTGCAGAAAGGGGGAGACAAGAGAAAATGCAAAGACAAAGGAACTGTTTTTAATTATTATTATTTTTTATTTACATACAAATGAAATTCAGTTCAGACGTTGCTTTGGACCCCTTTGACTTTCATTGTATGGCCAACAGGTTTGGAATGACATCAGAGTGATCTTTTTTTGTCTTATTTAACCTAATTTCCAATGTTTTTTGTATTTATTCTTTCATATCCCACAAATCATAGATTATCATTGCTCTGACGTTTGTTTCATCAGGAACGGTAGCCGAGCGGATATGATGGATTTGAGAGCAGGGCTCATTAATTTAACCTGTTCCTGCACATGCATGTGGAGGCGGATTGTCACACTGTCAGCGATGCTGCCTTTGCCTCGTTGGCATGTCGTGCAGTACAGGCGTCATGTGAAGAGCTGTGAATTATCACTGAGGGTCTGTGGGTTTAAGACATATCATATAGCGTTGACATTGTGTCATGAAAGCTTTTGTGCTGAGCGCCAAGCATATGCTAAATATGTTTATACACAAGGATTACTTGAGTTTCATGCATGCTTATAGTTTCACATTTTCAGATTTGCTTCATTGCAGTACACTCTTAAATAAAGGTTCTTTATTGGCATCAATGGTTCTATGAAGAACCTTGAACATCCATAGAACCTTTTAAATGCAGAAAAGGTTCTTTATAATTAAAAAAGGTTTTTTAGATTTTTAAAATATTCTTTAAAATGGTTCTTTTAGGAACTGTTCATTTAAAAGGTTTTTTGGGAGACCAAAAATGGTTCTTCTATGGCATCACTGCCAAAACACCCTTTTGGAACCTTTAAGAGTGTACTGTTTCAAATGGTCTTAATTTAAACATTTTTTGATTAGTTTAGATTTTTTGTATAAATATCTACATTTGTGTTTTTTCGTGTCATCTGAAGAAGCAACAGAACCAGGGCCAGAATTGATATTTACATCTTAAGTGAACAAGTTCTGTAAGGCAAGAGGCTGCATCTGTATGTTTGTGATTAGTAGCAAACCATATTGCCATCTGCAGATGGGATGTCCTCTCTCACACAAGCGCACAGGTTAGATTATTCCACCATGTGATTAATAATTGACCATATTTTGGTTCATTTTATTTTTACAAAAATGTTTTAATGCAGTAGTTCTCATTTTTTTTAATATACTGTATTACAGTAACAGTTGTTCTCAAACCTTTTGACTTCAGGGAAGGGCAGTTTTTTTTTTTTTTAAGAATCTCTGTTTGGATAAAAAGGCCAGCTTTTATTTTCTGTATTTCAAAAGTGTTATTTTTCATGCCAAATGAAATTGTCTTACAAACAATGCTTATATTTAAGGCTATGAAAACAAATTCATAGACTTCAAATCTGGTGACGACTTCAAAACTCCTGAAGTGTTTTCACATTTGTGCCGTATGCATCAGACATTTAGCCAACAGTCTGTGACGTCTGAGGCTGAGACTAAACTGTTACCCATCTTTATAGTTATTTTGGAGCTCTTAATATAAATCATGTCTCATGGTTGGGAGAATTTGGATTATGCACTTTCCTTGCCAGAGCTCACTCTGTGTCCTCCGCTATTTTTCAGATACGCTTGCAGCAACTACTTTATATTGTTATAAATGGTATTACCTCATCCTATATAGTGAAATTATAACTATATGCTATGCAAACTTGATATGCTGCCCAGCTCTACTTCAATATCCCCCACTGTCCACAGCAATATTTAAAGCCCCCCCATCACTCTTTTTTTTTAATTTACAGAAATTAGGTGAGTCTAATTGATTAAAATAAGTTATAATCTTATTTTCAAGCTTGTTTTTTCTCATTTTTAAAACATTAATCCCCTTTGAGGCCCCTTGGTAGTTTACTGAGAATTTGTTGTAGGGGTGTATGAGAAAATTGATCATTAAAAATTTGAACTGCCAGTAGAAGAACTTTGGGAAAGATGAGGAGTGAGATGATTTCAATAAAATACAGAAAATAAAATTAAGTTTTTCATTTGCTTAGTCAGTTACCAAACCTAGATGAACTGCCGCTAGTCAATTCAAATTAATACAGTTGTTTTTTTTTTTTAAACATTTATGGACAATTCTACAGAAAACTGCTGTGCCACAACCAAAAAACACATTTAAAAAACATTTACATTTTGGACGTTTACTAAGATCCTTCTATTATCTATTTAAACTCACAATGACATTTAAAATTTCAGTATATGTATACCACTGTTCAGAACTGTGCTAGGTAACCATGTGCTCATTAGCATCTTTGAGCTAGGTTCAAAAGTATCTAAAATTGTCACTAACAAAACATTTGGTGGCATTTCTTTAGTGACATCCCATAAAATTGTCTCTACCTAAGCAGTCACGACCGAAACATGTCATAATTGGTTCGGTAGTGACAAAGCAGAACACATAATCCATTATTTGGGGAAAATAAATAATTTTAGTACAGTTATGGAAATTTGTAGTATTTTAGTATGTGTTAGTAGTGTTTTAGTATGCAAGTTAAAATTCTGTGACGTCACGTGATCACTACCAAAACATTACTGTCACTCCCGAAAATGTGCAGTCACTATTTAAACATTGGATGTTTTGTCAAAAATAAAGTTTACTGAATTATCAACTAAGATGTTATGATTTTGGTTCAATGTATTCAAACTAATGAATCCTTAACTTTTAAATCAAGTCTGTGCTTTTTACAAAGACAAAATTGGATTCAAAATACAAGAAGTCTTATAAATTACATTTGAAATATTGTTAAAAATACACTTGTCCATTTTATATATGGGCCACTGGTCCAAAGTCAGAGTTGGAAACATCTTGAAAGAAAAATGTCATTTTCCAAAAAAAAATTGTATTGTATTGTCATAATCTGATTCTGACATTCTCAGTTTCAGTGTGGGCTACTTTCACATATGGAATTTTTTTTTTTTTTTTACTGCAGTGTGACTGCAGTGCTTTTTTTTTTGTCATTTTAACTCAACATTATGCCATTATGATCCATTAGGTTGATCAATCGTGACAGTAAGCGTTTTACATTCAATTTTTTTTTTACATAAATCATGGTTTCCCCCCAAAATATTAGTGGCACAGCTGTTTTCAACATTGATCGTAAGAAAATAACACCACACCAGCATATTAAATTGATTTCTGAAGGATCACGTGACACTGAAGGCTGAAGTAATGGCTGCTGAAAATTCAGCTTTGCCGTCACAGGAATAAATGACATTTTAAAATACTTATGCAGTTATTAAAAAAAAAAAAAGCAATTTTGTCACAATATTACTTTTTTACTCTATGGTGAGCATAATCCAACCCTAAAGTTTCATTTGAATGTTCTTTTGAAACTCACCCCCTTGTCATCCAAGATGTTCATGTCTTTCTTTCTTCAGTCGTAAAGAAATTGTTTTTTGAGGGGAAAAAATTTCTGCATTTTTCTCCATATAATGGACTGATATGGTTCCCCGATTTTGAACTTCCAAAAGGCAGTTTAAATGCGGCTTCAAATGATACCAAATGCGGTCGTAAACGATCCCAGCCAAGGAAGAAGGGTCTTATCTAGCAAAACGATTGGTTATTTTCATTAAAATAATACAATTTAAATACTTTTTAATCTCAAACACTCGTCTCACCTTTCTCTCCCTGAACTCTGTGTATTCTGACTCAAGACAGTTAGGGAATGTCGAAAAACTCCAATCGTATTTTCTCCCTCAACTTAAAAAAGGGGTTGAGTAAATTATTTGTAAATTGTTGTTCCGGAAGTGGACTTCTCCTTTAACTTATGTGCATAATTAGAATATTGCATTAAACATAAATGTAATTACTGATTTACATCTAAAAAAAGAAAAGAAAACAGCAAAAAAAAATATTTTTACAAGGTAAGATGTAAACAAAATCTTAAAAGGTCAGTATAACCCTTCGAATTAAATTATTATTACTGTTTCGGTAGTGACTTATTTGGGGAGAGGACAAATACTCCAAAAATTCCTTAAAATACAATAGGAGAATTATCTGCAGATGTGTACCTTGGATATATATTTGCATACATACAATTTTTTAATTTTTTTTTTTTTTTCCAAGATGTTTCCAACTCTGACTTTGGACCAATGGCTCATATATAAAATGGACACGTGTATTTTTAAAGTAACCAATTAGACCCAATTTTTATGTATAATCGCTGACTGTTGCTGCATTTTTGGTGCGTTGTGTTTGTGTACAGAAGCGAGAACGTGAACACAGGCAGTAAGTGGACACCTGTCCTCTTGGGAACTGTTGGGTGAAGCTGAATCAGAGGTCATGTGAAGGCTCTTCACAGTTGTCTCTTGAGTGCTAATGAGAGTGAAGGAATTTCTCCTGCATACTAAGGTGCTGTTTTTGACACAGGATGTTTGTAAAGTTACTGTTTAAAGTTACTAAATGTCACCACTGTCCAGTGGTTCTCTTGCTGTGTCTAAGCACCATCGAGTGAAGTGGTTACTAATGAAAGTCTGTGTAAATCTCTCATTGTGTGCTTCATGGGGTGGTCTTATTCCTCTGGATATGGGTTGGTATCATTCATATTTATAGTTTTGATCATTTGACTTCTGTAGAGCGGTTTTCACGCTCGCGCCCTGATTCATGTACTCTAAACTCTTCTTGAAGGATCTGAGTGTCATTCACCAGACAGAACTGAAGGAAACTAACACGAGATTTACACACCCACAGCCTCATGCATCTGTAATCTACAGCGCTCTGCTGTCTTATTTGAATATTTTGCTTTTTTATATTCAGTGTCAGGGTTGTTTATACAAGACTGTGATCTTTCTTTTATCAAAAGATGGTGTTTCAAACCCATTCCCGTAATAAGGCGAAAACCCAAATGGGTTAATCTTGCAAAAGAAATAGATTTTACTCCAATATTTAAATGAAATAGTTAAATTATTTTAATCTTCTAGTTTATTAAACTTTATTTAATTTTAATTTTAAACCACCTCACCAACATGTCTTTATGAGGTTCACCTGAATATTAAAAACACATCAGTGGTCATTCTTATGGTTGTTCAATTCCAGGTTCTTTTTTTGATTCTGTGCTTGATACAGGTATTTTAATTCCCAATATGTGAGATGCCAAGAGTCAATTACTGATTTGACTGTCAGTCCTTGTCATCGTACCATGTGGTTTTTCACGTAAATATGGTTCTGCTTGTGTGAACTGTAGGAGTGTAGTATATTTATATGGCAGTTTTAACCTAAAGACAGAAGTAAGGACATCAGGAGTACTCTGACATCATGTCTGGCTGGGCAGATGACTCCTTCCTCTCTGCATCGCTTCTGTTTCCTGTGAGGTGGAACTTTCTTGTGGGAGCCCTTCAAAACGTTGCCTGGCAACACCCATTATCAGCCCACCCATCTGCGCAAAGACTCACTGAAGCGTAAAAGTAAGATGATGAACAGGTGAAGAGTGACTGGACGGTGTTGCAATGAGGAAACTGCTACATTTTTGGATAACGAAGTAGTGAGGCGGATTGTCAGGGATGATGCAAGGGCAGACTCACCTAAGTATTTTACAATGTTTGCCACCAAACTAAGAGAATTTGGTGGCTGAAATGTAACAGTGTTTTTAAATCCAGGTCCTTTATTAGAAACAATTTTTTTTTAGTCAAACTGTTAATTTATTTAGCCTTTTCATGCAGTTCCACTCGTAGGCACAAGAGGCCACCAAAGACTCGAAGTTTCAGTTTGATTTTAGATTTCAAGGAAAGATTGTCCATAATAACATGCACAAGCACTCTCACAGCTGTCCTGGGAGAAGTTATACCATGCCGGAGCTGCTACATCAGGCCTGTTGGTTAATTAGTAATTTACATAACATTTCCATCACAACACTTCAGAGCTCTATGCTATGGTCACACTGCAGATAAATGTGGCATGAACGTGTGTTGTTGTTTTTTTTTGTTTTTTTGTTTTTTTTAATTTTTGATAATGTGATGTACTGCTTTAAAAAAAAAACAAAAAAAAACACACATTTTCAGTTTCAGTGTGGGTTACTTTCACATATGGAATTTTTTTTACTGCAGTGTCTTTTTTGTCACTTTAACTCAACATTATGCCATTGTGATCCATTAAGTTGATCAAACGTGACAGTAAGCATTTTACATTCAATTTTTTTACATACCAAATCATGGTTTCCCCCAAAATATTAGTGGCACAGCTGTTTCAACATTGATCGTAAGAAAATAACACCACACCAACATATTAAATTGATTTCTGAAGGATCATGTGACACTGAAGACTGAAGTAATGGCTGCTGAAAATTCAGCTTTGCCATCACAGGAATAAATTACATTTTAAGACACACATGCAGTTATTAAAAAAAGAAAGCAATTTTGTCACAATATTACTTTTTTACCCTAGGGTTGGATTATGCTCACCATATTGTTTCATTTGAACGTTCTTTTGAAATTACGTACTTATTCCTTACGCCTTACACGTTAGGTTTCCATCCAAAGTTGCGAATTTAAAGAAGTCCACTTCCAAAACAAAGATTCACATATAATGTACTCACCCCCTTGTCATCCAAGATGTTCATGTCTTTCTTTCTTCAGTCATAAAGAAATTGTTTTTTGCGGAAAACATTTCAGCATTTTTCCCCATATAATGGACTGATATGGTGCCCCAATTTTTAAGGTGGTGTAAATGCGGCTTCAAACAATCACAAATGCGGTTGTAAACGATCCCAGCCAAGGAAGAAGGGTCTCATCTAGTGAAACGATTGGTTATTTTCATTAAAAAAATACAATTTAAATACAGTCTTTGCAAAGTGAACATGCAAAGAAGATCAAACACCCTTAACAAAAAAGGTAAAACATATAGGACGATTTTGAAGTTGAGGGAGAACATGAGATGGGAGTTTTTCGACATACCCAAAAACAGTCTAGGCAGAGTAAAACAAGACGAGCGTTTGGCATTAAAAAGTATATAAATTTTATTACTTTTATTAAAATAACAGATCGTTGTGCTAGATAAGACCCTTCTTCCTCGGCTGGGATCATGTACAACCACATTTGGGATCATTTGAAGCCGTGTTTAAACTGCATTTTGGAAGTTCAAAATCGGGGCACCATAACAGCCCATTATATGGAGAAAAATGCTGAAATGTTTTCCTCCAAAATCATAATTTCTTTACGACTGAAGAAAGAAAGACATGAACATCGTGGATGACAAGGGGGTGAGTAAATTATTTGTAAATTGTGGTTCTGGAAGTGGACTTCTCTTTTAACTTATGTGCATAATTAGAATATCGCATTAAACATAATAAGCACCTTTCCACCCAACGAGTTAAAGAGAACAAAATCGCCGCTCCCTAACAAACTGGCAATAAATATCACTAAGAAAAGCGGGAGAATTTTCATATATAATAAATCACCTCAGAGCAAACAGACGAACACAAATATGGGCATTGCTTTCAAGGATGTGAATCCCGGCTGTTTGGGAACACAGTTGTTTAAGACGGTTCTATGATGCAAATATACAAAAATGTTTTGACGACAGACTTTGTTTGGGCATTTAAGAATGACAATAACATTTCAGATACTGTACAGTGTGATCGGTCTGCTGGTTAGTCAGGTTGTGCCATCCCATAGTGCAATGTCACATGACTTTTTTGACGCACATGGAGGAATTTATTTGGCTAATGTTTCCATTATTTGCATTAACCCTTTTTTGCACAAGTCAGAAACCACCTACATAAAAACGTATTTTTCTGAATTTGCCATTTCCATTGCTCGTTTCTGATGCGATTACTTCAAAATGTGCAAAAAAATGTTTTGCCTCAATATTTTCTGATGGACATGCCAATGCAATGTTTTACACAAAATGGTCAGGTAAAGAAAATTGCCTCTTCAGAGGAGTTTTTGACATTTGCTGGATTTAGATTGTTTAACAACTTTTTGCTTTGCTCTTATTAAAAACTGTACAAAGAATGTGATGCTATTCAAATGGTGCTTGAACTATTATTAGATCTTTGACAAAACTTACAGCGGTTTTATGAATAAGTGTTCAAATGCCCTTGCAAGCTGTCCATGTGGAAAACTCCCGTTTTAGAGCTTCACCGGAGGATTGCCTTTTGTACTAAATGTGCTATTGTCATAAAACTTTGTCCCTGAAGAACCTTGTGAAGAAAACTTTTTCCCTCAAGCAGCTTAAACATAAATGATTCATGAGCATTTGAAATTTTAATCGCTCATTTGGTTGTTTTACTCTCAAATGAGTCGACTGCAGGCTTTTGGCCCTGTCTGCATTTGAGCACTACATAGTTATGCTGTATGTAGTGTCATGTTCTCAAACACAATAGTCTCTAATACTTTATTATTTTGTTTTGGTGCAGTAGAGGAAGAATGTGTTTGGTTTCTTTCGTCTCAGTACTTTATGAGTAGTTGGCGAGTGGAGTTTGCCACAAAATGACTTTATTTGCCTCCAATTCAACTATGAAAATATAAATAAATCAATTTAATGTCACCCACATTCCATTCAAATCAATGTTCATGTCCTCATTTAATGTCACAGTGTCATTGTTTTTTTGTTTTCTGTCTGCGAGTGTTAACCCAGTACAGTGGTGGAGTTTAGAGGAGATCTCATTGGTTTAACCAATTCTTGCACATAAATGTAAAGGTGGGCTGTCACACTGTCAGGGGAGCTGCATTTGCCTCTGTCATGAGTGCGGTGCCATCCAGGCGTCATGTGAAGTGTTGTGAATTCCTGCCTGCTCGGCTGTGTCAATTCATCAGTGCAGCGAAAGAAAACTTAAACTCTGTGTGTCTTGATGTACTTTTCACAAGTGTATGGAGAATTGGGTCTTTTAACATGGTTGTTTGAGTGCAGTCTGCTTTTCAAGACGACCCTTGTGACCTTAAGAAATGCCTCATGTCTTCGCTTCAGACAGCTGAAGTGAAAGTGTGTCAGAGCACGTGTGTCTGTCTGTCTCTTTCACTCTAGGTATAATAGAACAGTGAATAAGGCTAAGACTAGCATGCAGTATTTCAACTAAAAGTGAAAATTGTCATTTGTTTGTCCTCCATGTTTTACCTTTCTTTCAAGGAAAACAAAATATTTGGAGAAGTATCAGCTGTTTTTGTTCATACAATGAAAGTTAGTGGAGTCCAAAGTTTTAAGGTCCAACAGTGTTATAAAGCAGAAGTCTCTTCTGCTCACCAAGCCTGCATTTATTTGATCCAAAGTACAGCAAAAACGGTAAAATTTTTAAATGTTTACTATTTAAATTTTCTATTTGAATATATTTTAAAATTTAATTTCAAAGCTGAATTTTTAGCACCATTACTCCAGTCACACGATCCTTCAGAAATTGTTCTAATATTTTGATTTACTGCTCAAAATGTTGAAAACAGCCGAGTAGAATTTTTTCATGTTTCTTTGAATAGAAAGTTCAGAAGAACAGCATTTATATGAAATAGAAATCTTTTGTAACATTATAAATGTATTTATCATCATTTTTGATTAATTTAAAGCATCCTTGCTAAATAAAAGTATTCATTTCTTCTTTACCCCCCAAAAATAAATACTGACTCTAAGCTTTTGAATGGTATATTGTATAATGTTACAAAAGCTTTTTATTTCAGATAAATCCTGAAAAAAATTTACTCAACTGTTTTAAATATTGATATTGATAATGATAATCATTTTAAAAAATGTTTCTTTGGACAGCAAATCAGCAGATTAGAATGATTTTTCTGAGGGATCATCTGAAATTGAAGACTGGAGTAATGACGCTGAAAATGTAGCTTTGATCACAGGAATAAATTAAATTAAAAAATATATTACAATGGAAAGCAGTTATTTTAAATAGTAAAAATATTTTACTGCCTTTGCTGCATCCTGGATCAAATAAATGCAGGCTTGGTGAGCAGAAGAGAAAAACATTACAAATCTTTCTGTTCAGAAACTTTTGACTGGAAGTGTAACTTCATACTTGATTTGTGCTTGAATTTTGCAACTTTTGGAGCCTTTTAGGCGACAGTGTGTTAATATTGGGTTATAATTTTTCTTCCCAGAGTCAGGTTTAATTTTCTCAGAAGTAGCTCTTGTTTTCCTTGGAGTGAAGTTGTGGTTTGATCTGTTTTTGATCTCCTAAATGAAAATTCCCTTTTTCTGCTTTCCAGACCCTAGTTTCTTCCCCCAACAGCCCCAGAGAGGCTATATTTAAAAAGCAACGGGCATGCAGAATAAAGGATTCCTCCTAACAGAAGGCTGTGCCTGACATTCTGCAGGAGCCAGGGTTAAATCCCTTGCATTTCTGGCATTCCCAGCAATTACCTTGTGCCAGTCATGCTAACAGGCCGTGGCTCAACACTGCACATACGGCACATAGTTGTGCGCCATGAGATTAGGGGAAGGCTTATGTGGGTCTGTATGAAGTGAGAGGATCGAAGCTTTTGGGTTTCCAGGGCAGGGCTAAAAATTAGATCGGCCCTCTCGGGTCAGTTTGACTCTAATAAACCTTGTGTCTCTGCACCGTAAGACCACTTTATATTCCACAAATGTACATTGTACTAGAGAAATTGCTCAAATTTAGACCTTAGAAATGTTGTAGGGTTCCTAAAATGCAGATATTAATGGGTTTCGTTTTAACATTGACACTCAAACTCACAAACCCCAAAACCTAAATGTTCTTTTCTCCACTGAACCCATGAAGTGGGCTTGGCTGTGAGGCATTCATTATGGTATAAAAAGCAAAGTAGTTTTGCAGTCCTGTGATTTTATTTACAGCAGTATTTGCTAGGGCTACAACAAATGATTATTTTGATAATCGATTAATCTTACGATTATTAGAGTGATTAATTGATTATTTCATTGGTTAATCATCAGGCTTTTATCTGAAATAAAAAGCTTTTGTAACATTATACACTATACTATTCAAAAGTGTGGCGTCAATAGGAAATTATAGAAATGATATAATTATAGAAAATAATACTTTTATTTAGCAAGGATGCTTTAAGTAGACCAAAGTGATGATAAATAGAGTTATGTTACAAATGATGTCTATTTCAGATAAATACTGCGCTTCCGATCTCTCTATTCATCAAGAAACCTAAAGAAAAATCCACTAATTTTTAATAATAATAATTTTTGAATGATTTCTGAAGGATCATGTGACTGGAGTAATGATTTAAAATTCAGTGTTAAAATCACAGAAATAAATTACATTGTAAAATACGTTCAAATAGAAAACAATTATTGTAAATAGTAAACAATATTTCAAAATTGTACTGTTTTAGCTGTATTTTGGATCAAATAAATGCAGGCTTGGTGAGCAGAAAAGACAGAAAAAACTATTAATTTTAATTAATTAAAAATGTTATTGTGCTGTTTTGATTGGTGTTGTATACATATATTCTAACTAATAAAATAATGTAATCACTTCAGCATTCAAAAAGGTCAAACAATAATATTACTATTGTACAATTACAATTATACTATTATTTTTTTGCAATACAAATAAATATATTAGGCAGACAGAGACTTTCTCATTCACTGGTTTATTAACTGTATGCAAAATTATTTGCATCATTCTGGCTCACATCTCTTTTGTAAGTCATACGGATATGGAGCAAAACAAAGGTATGCGATGAGACATTTTACTTGTGGATAAATTATTTTATTTACAACATTAGCTCTATCAAACGACTTTATAGCATTATGATAATCAAAACAGTCCTGGAATAAAGCGACTTATAGTGTTATAATTATCAAAGCTGAATTTTGCGGAATTCAGCAATGCTAAATGAAAGTCTAGCGCCACACTGGTCAAAGTGCGTAATTGCAGGGCCTTACATTAGGTCAAACGACTATTCGACAGCAAAAATATTTGTGAACAATTTTTTGTAACACTTTACTTTACAGTCTCTTAACTAGTTGCTTATTAGCAACTAACTAATTAAGCACATATTAATGCCTTGTTCTACATGACCTTATTCTACATCCCTAATCCTACTCAATGCCTAAACTTAACAACTACCTTACTAACTATTAATAAGCAGCAAATTGGGAATTTATTGAGGGAAAAGTCGTACTTAATAGTAAGTGTTACCTATTCTAAAGTGTCACCCAATTTTTTTTTTTTATTGTCAACAGTGTTGTCAATGTCGACTAATCGTGTTAGCCCTAGTATTTTCTGTGCCAGTTTTTAGTGGTGGTGTGATCACCAGTTTGACTTTCTCTATGGCTGCATCCAAATAGGGCTACTTCTATACTTTATAGTAAGTGGAAAAACAGTATATTCAGTAGATTTGTTAAACAGGTGGCAAAAAGTAAGTGGATAACTTACTACTTCAAGCTAAATTTGAAAGTGTGCATGCAGTGGACAAGGTATTCTCCAATGAGGCCACAGGAAAGGAGTTGTGAATGACAGTGATGAAGCGACGCAACTGATGCTGTAGGCCAAATGACTATTACAGCATGATGAAAATAGTAATCTGGATTACATTCATACTATATTAGAGCATGTTTTTTTTTAAGTACTTGCTCAAAAAGTACCTGCTCAGAGAATGATTTTGCATTCAGCCTATGTGAATTTGAGAGTTGTCTTTGTTAGTGTTTCTCGACTCCAGACATCTGAACACACTTCCCAGAATGTTTTAGGCGTCTCTATTCAGCACTCTACGAAATGAGACATCTGAAACATTATGGTAGGTTATATAACAAAATAATGGAAAGAAATCAATTTGTTTTTTTTAAATGTGTTGTCATCATGGGTTGAAAAACAAACATATGTTGTAATGATTCATTAACCAATGACAGAAGTTCATATCAGTCTGAGTAGAATCAACATCTGACTCACTCACTAAACTGCAAGTCATTACTTTCAGCAGTGAAGTTTTGTGTACTAGTGGATTTTGACACTTAAATTGTATGCTTGTTTATGACTATATTATGAGAGGAGGATTTAGGCACCCCTGCTGCTTAATGCAGAATTCTGTTGGAAACGCTGGTTTACAAGCCTTTAAAATATTAGTAGACTGCATGACTGCTGTCAGTCAACTGATGGCCATTTTAAATCAGTGACTCATAGACGCTTTCTGTTTAAGCCAGTGTACTTATCCTCTTTTTATTAGGCATACTGATTTAAACTTCTGTCTGTCTGTTCATAATGTAATATTTTGCAATGTTAGCAGTCCATTAGCCCCCTATGTAGAGTAGAAGTTCTCATTTATTTAAACTTGGTGTTTTACTGTAAAGGTAGAGATGTAAAGAAATATGTGTATCTCTGATGTGAATCTCAGAGGTTACATTGCTCCATAGTGGGATAGGGGAGTAGATTCTTGTGCTCATGTGCTTATGTGGGGGTAGTCCAGTACAGGACAGCTGCCACTGGGCCCAACAGACTCACTGACATCAGACCCTCTGATATTTTAAAAGGGGCCGCAAACCAGGGCAGCGAGCTTGGTGTGGACGCTTAGAGCTGTTGTGTCTCTTAAAACTCAGAAACATTCTAGCAAGTTGGCTTCTGGAGAAACTCAGTGATTCTGCCACTGACCAAATCCCACAAATTTGCCTCTACTGGGATATATGACCTACTAGCTCTGGGTTGGCAATGCTGCGGCATTGCCCCATTCCCCGTTTCTCATCAGCAAGCCCGAGGAGAAAGATGACCAAGTCCTCGGGCAAGGAGAAGGCTCCCCAGGCTCTCTCGGAGAGCCAGGCACTGGAGCTGGCTGACCCCAAGGATGTCAGCAAGGAGCCTATTCCCCCTCAGAAGGTCCTCAAGATCTTCAGCATCAACATCATAGCTCAAAGTCTGCCCTTCTGTCGCAGACGGGTGAGTCCCAGGAATCTAAACACGACTATGCCCTACAGCACGCCTGGTTTAATGGCAGTTGCTTTGATCTGGAAACTAATAGTTCACTGCGTGGTTGAATATTTATTGTCTTGTCGAAATGTTTACTTGCATGTTTAACTCAGCAGGACAGAAATGCAGATTTATTATCACACTTGATGTGCGAGTCTGTACTTGCTGTTTCAATCATAGTGATTTTAAAACTATTTTTAACTATTTTGCTTTAAACATTTTTTCAGATTTGGAATAATGTCAGTTTATACACATTTTTTTACCAGAAGAAATATATTTACTTGACAACCTCAATTTATACATGTATAAATTTGTAACTACTCCCTAGGAAATTTCCATCTTAGTATTATGCATTTGGATTTTGAATAGGATAAGTGCTTTCTGGTGGCTGTTTAAAATGCATCGGGAACTGCTGGGATTGTGAGTCATCGTTCAACCTTCAGTCTCCCTGTCGTTCTTAAACCAACAATAGCAGTAATTGCTCAGGCACAGTCAGGAGACTCAATATAGCAGCGACGGTCTATAAGCATGTCATACTGTGCTGCATTGCTGTCATTTTAATGCTGCTTTTTTAGACGTTGCATGTTAGCGACATTGACAAAATGTTTTGTGTTTTTTAAATAATCGAAAGTGCATATGGGTAGTTATTCTGACCAAAACAGATATGAGAATATAAAAATAACTTAAATTTGCGTAGCGTATTCGTCATGATTTCTTTAGTCACCACCAGCAAGATCCCATCCGGTGACCTTAAAAAGACTTGCCTGGGTGTTCCTATTTTTAACCCTGCCCAGATCCAGAGAAAATATATCGATTGGCTGGGAAAGCAGCTGCTCTCTTGTCTTCGTAACATCCAACCAATCCCATAATACTGCAACGCGTGTGCTGCATAGTCAAAGCGGGAGAGGCCGGAAGGACAACAGTGTTCATGGACAACTCGCTGCAATGTTGCACCTCGCCAACTGGCTTAAAGTTTGACTCATGACCTTCCGGTACCAGCCATTTCGTTAAAAAAAGCTGTCTCATTTGTTGGAAAATAAGGGCGCGTTAGGGTACAGCAAACAAACATGTTTGTTTCGTCAAGTGGGTCGGCTGAAGATAATGAGGAAGTTCATTTTCCTCATCACTAAATCGTACTTTCAGAAACTTCTTTTTATAGACATTGCCATTTATGGCAGGCTCTATTGTAGTCTTTGGTGTCTAATGTCGCTGGCTTTTGCGTTTAGCTTCCAGATATTGGCGTTATTACAAACGGTCGCAACCTTAAACAACCTTTATTTGGAATTTGAGTGATGAAGAGTTATAAAAAAGAAGGCCATAGTTTTGGGAACAATAAATATATTTGAATACATAATTAAAATTAATACTTTCATTCAGAAGAAATGCATTAAATTGAGCAACAAAGACATAAAGTTTTTATTTTTAAAAAAGTTCTTTTTAGCTTTGTATTCATGATTTCCACAGATATTTTAAGCAGAATAATGGTTTAAATCTAATAAGTATCTACATCTGATAATTTAATAAGAAATGTTTCTTGAGCACCAAATGAGCCTAACAGAAAAATTTTGAAGGATCTTGACTAATGGCTGCTAAAGATTCAGCTTTGCAATCACAGGAATAAAGTGCATTTAAATTTAATATATAATATTAGATTTAAAAAATTATTTAAAAAATGTAAAATTAAATTAATGAAAAAAAAAATGTATTTTTATATATATATATATATATATATATATATATATATGTATGTGTGTGTGTGTGTGTGTGTGTGTGTGTATATATATGTATATAATTCAAAAACATCTGATTGATTTTCATTTTACTTTTACAATATTACGCTTGTACGCTTAAGTTCATACAATATGTGCAATATTACGGACTTATTTTATATAATATTTTAGTGTAGCATTAGAGACTTTTAATAAATCCTGCTGACCTCAGACTTTTGAATGGTGGTATGTATAGCTGCTTTTATATTTTAATACAGTGAGTGGAAACATGACGTCTTACCCAATCATGTCATAGAAAACAAGGAGTCCTTGCAGTATTGGCTCTAACTATGGTCTCAGTGCTTAATTTTTCTCCCCTACCACCCGTGTTCTCCAGGGATAGAGGATGTTGTTGGAATCAACCAAATTATGGCGCAGTGAGAAAGCCAAATAAATGTGCACATGTTCCTTCCAGAAGATTAACTTCCAGAAACATTCCTCTTGAGACGTGTCTTTGTTCTTGAGGAGCGGCATTCAGAATGATCGTTGTCCCTTCTTCCTTGTAAAATCAGGCCTCCTTTGAGACTGCGGAGTCTCTCAAACCGAAATGAGGAATAGACGAGCAAAAAATAGATCTGTAAACCTCAACATCACAAAACAGGCGTCCCCATGCCTATCCAAATGAGCAGCTGGTTTAGACGCCACCTTGCAGAAGTGACTTGAGATCCACCAGCTGGCCCCAGTGAATGGAATAGCTTAAATTTCTCGTGGTCCCCACAGGCCAATATAAGATCCATGAAACTTTGCTCAGCAGGTTTTGCAGAGTCCACTGGGGATAAAGAAGCAGCTTCTTTTATCATTGTAGAAAGGAAATAGAAAAGGCGTCCAGCGGGGATGAAGTTTAGAATGAAAGTACTCTTATTTTCACACCCAGATATTCCGTACTGTAAGTCTTTATATGGAGTCAGTTTCATGCCAAAAAGTTCTTTCTTTTGCCAGTTTGACTTTTTTAGTCCTTGTCCCATCTCGGAGTCACTTGTATAAATAGCTGGCAACTTGAGTTTCCAATGAAGACATGCTGAGAAGACAAAACCTTCTATTTTTCCCAGGCCTGGGATAGAAGACAGCTGTTTCTGAAAAGACCCCCAGGAAATGAACTTGAGTTTTGACGCCAGAGCACTTGGGTGCGTATTGGTTTTCTATTCCGGTTTTGCTTTGCCATTTGGGTAAAGTGATCCGGTCCTGCCCATCAGTGCTATGCCACTGCCATGGTCACCATCAAGAGCCATTTGCTACTTGAGCTCTTACCTTTGGCCTGTAAGTCTCACCATGCCAGTTTCCTTAAAGGGATAGTTCACCAAAAAAAGGTTTTTTAATTCCCCAAAAAGACTCCTCATGCAACTTCCCTGTTTCAATGTCAGTAAAGCGGCAACCAAACAACTCCCGAGTCTTCTGAAGCCTCCACAGCGAATATTGCATCAACTTTGACAATTGCTTTTGATCATATTCATGAAAACCAGTGACTTTTGATCTCGCATCTAATCTGATGTGATGCAATGCATTTGATTTTTAAAGTTACGGCAAATCCAAGATTTTTTTTGTGTGTGAGAATTAAAGGGATAGTTTACCCAAAAATGAAAAGTGTAATTTACTCATCCTCAAGTTTTCAAACAAATATATTTTGTAGAATAAGGCTAACCAAATAGATGCTGGTGTCCGTTGACTTCAATAGAATTTATTTTCCATACTATGGAAGTCAGTGAGGACATCAAAGTTTTAGATACAAGCACTCTTCAAAAAAAGCATCTTTTGTGTTTCATTTTTGGGTTAACTAACCCGTTAAATCAAAATATTTAGCGTTCAACTGAAAATATAAAAATACAAGTTTGAAATGATGAGGTGTTTCCTAATGCTTGTGTGGATAAAAGAATAGGAAAAATATAGTAGATAAATGCAAATAAAAATTTGTCTCCCTTAATCTTTCAATGAGAGTTTCTTCCAGTGGATCCACAGCACTGTGCCGTTTTACTCCAACTTGAAGCAGTTGTTTTAATTTTCAACTTAAGCTACGAAAAAATAAAAAGTATCTTACATTTGATTGCCAGGGCTCTATACTTAGTCTCTTATAAATTTCTTTAAGAATTAGTTTTTTTATGTTTTGAAGTGTGCAAAAGCTAAAAGGCCTTCTGTGTGTTTTTAAACCGAGCCATGTGCTAACAATCTCACACACATGAGCCCTGCAGCACATACAAACACATTTAAGTGTGGTAAATGTTACATGCTGTACAGTACAGGCTTTTTTAAGCTCTGGCTTTGAAGGTTGTCAGTGCACTCAGATTTGTTTTGAAGTGTTTGTTTCTATGCAGTGTGGTTGGTTCACCATAGGTGCTTTTTAAATTGAGACAAGATGGTGCCTGTATTCAAGCATAAGCAATTTGAAGCTCACACAGGTGTCATTGTGAAGTCTTTATCATGTCTCATTTGGGAAAAAAAAATATTGCCTTACATCCTTCCTTTTTTCAAGATACCATAAAATGGGTTGTAACATTCTGATGCCCATATTCCTACCCACACTGTAAAAAAACTGTCAACTTAAAATAATTTTAATTTTAAGTACAGTCAACTCAAAGTTTAGTCAGCTTGAAATAATAATTTGTAAGTGACAACTTAGATATTTGAGTTGATTCAACTTAATATTTTAAGACATCTGGGTAACTCAGTTTTTAAGTTTAACAAACCAAATTTAAGTCAACTCAAATATCTAAGTTGTCACTTAGTACAACTTAACATTTCAGGTTGACTAAACTTATTTGAGTTGACTGAACTTAAAATTTTAAGGCAGCAGAGTAACAAATTATTTTACTTTTTTTTTTTAACGGTGCAGATTACTTAGCAGGCTGTACACAGCCATCTTTACAGTTACCTCCTCTTGCAGACTATCTGTAGTCTGCCTTTACATGAGAATATTTCCTATACATATTACTTGTTTTGGGTTGCCTGTTACTCATTTAAACAACAGTTAAGCAAACTAGGTAGGTGGCTGCACTACAAGCTATGAACTAAGTTGTATAGCTAGTAATTTAAGGGGGCATTATCTTTTTTTTTTTACATGTATCAAATATATCAAATTAACAAATGTGTTTATGCACTCAAAGCATTTTTACCATACTGTGGTGATTTCCATTAGGGTGGATTTTAGATAAATTTTCTCTACATAAATCTAATGAAACAAAAAAAAAAAACGATTGTCATTTGATGAAATTCATGTTCCACTCCCCTAGGACTTTTTTTCCCCCCTCCAGAACACAAAGACATAACAGAGAGAAATGAGAATCTGGTTTGGTAAATGTACTGCAATGGCAGGACACTGTCAGTTGCTGAATATTTTCCAAGTACACCAAACAGTTTTGATTTATTAAAAAAAAAAAAAAGCAATGTTTATTTGACATTTAATAATGAAACTTTTCTAAACTTTACCTTATAGATGTAGAATGTTGCCCAGTGATTAAGACGAATCATTAAAGTCCCTATGAAATCAAAGTTTTTTTGGATTTTAGTATTAATGTTATATGCTAGTGTGCTCCAAAACAATGACAAAATTAGCATTTAGAAGCATTATTATTTATAAGCATTCAAAACTTCCAGTCTGTAACTTCCACATGTATCAGTCAGTGATTTTGATGACATCGTCTTGCACTTCAGCTTCTCCTTAAACTTTGTCCAATCAAATGCTCTCTAGAATTCATTGCGTCCTGCCCCTTCACTATATAGATGCTGAAGCTGTGGCTGAAATCGGTTACTTGTTCACAGATTTTTAAAATTTTTAGTATGGTAAATTGCACATAGTGCACTATATAGGGGATAGGGAGCGATTCAGACAGTGTAAATATGCATTCCGTTGTGAGGAATGAAGTCTGGTTTCACTTTGTGTCACACGAACCACAGTAGCGTGCTCAGTCTGCTTCGGGCCAGAGAGACGATAGCACATTTGAATTCTACACAGTATGCTATTTTATATGTAGACAGTGCAATATGGATGAGATTGTGGCTGTCATATGCTGTAAAATGCGGCTTTACCAAGCTCAACGGCTCTGGCCCAAGCTCTGATATAAATGAAACTCTACTGGCTGTTTTAAAAAAAGGGGGCGAGACTGCTGAATAGGTCCCGCCCTGTCTTTCTGTTTCAGTTGAAATTACGTGAACATAGAATAAGCCTGCGTGTTTCAAGGCACTTCAGTGGACCTTTAAACCCCTCTTATGAATTATTCATTTGCATTTCTTGAACCATCTGAACAAACTGGTTTTCTAAAAGGGATCAGATTCTCCAACTCTATTTTAGAACAGAGAGAGATTTCAGAAGCACACATTTATTACCTTGCCTCACTTTAATTATACATTCTGTCATTGTACTGTGGTTATAGAAGATCAGCCCAAAACTCGTCGTTCTCTATCTTGAGGACAGTTCTAAAAAGGGCAAACGTAGTTTTCACATTTATTGAAACTCTTGCCTTACTGTCTTGGCATTATCTCAAATGAAAATGGTTTTACCTAGGTGACCTTTTCTCGCCTTGTTGTGTATGAGGACTGTTTGAGTATCCCGTCAGCTGATGTGTCCTCCCGCCCTTCCGTGCCGACTCCTATGGGAGGAAGATGATGGGATTGCATTGCCCTTGAGCTCCAAATAACGCTCTGTGAAGGCATCTGCCCAAAGCTATTCTGAGCAGGCCCATTCCAGCGCTGGACAGACAAACAGAAAGTGTTGGGCAAACAGTATTGCGGCATTCTCCAGATGGCAAGGCTGGACCCCCACTAACAAACTTGATGGGAAGTCAGCTAATCTGTCATGTGTTGTCAAGATCATTTTGAGTTTGTAGCTTGTAACAGAAAAGATGTACGCTTTCGTCAAGTCATGATGGCAAACAGAAGCTAAACTACTTGTCAAGCTAAAGGTAAGTGCTGTACATCCAGTGTAATCTGTGCAAGCCCAGCTGGCACATGATAGCAGCGCAGCCACCCGCCAACAAAGCTGCCAAGGAGTGCTGACATTGTTTTTCAGGTTGCCCTTTGACGCTGATTTTGGGCCTCCCTCAGTATTCCAACAGTTTGAAAAAACCTGCTGAACCCAGACAGCAACTTTTACCATGTGTTTGAAGACCTCCCACCTGCTGCAAGGCTGCCAAGAGGTGCTGACATTTCTTGCAGAGCTGGCAGTGTGGGTGAGAGGCTTTCTCCTGGCCTCGGAATGTGTCACAAGCTCCCAGCATCTGCAGAGAGCCAGGGGCCGTAACTGAAGATGGGGCTGCTCTGTTTAAAACGCTCATGCGTTTTAATATCCAGGACCCTTGCAATAATGAATGTTTGTACTAAATGTGCTTTGTCAGCACATTGTTGCTGTTAACAGCTTGTAATCCGAGTCTGGTTATCAGGATAACTTGAGAGGTGGTAGTTAGTTCGCTTAGAATGGCAGGTCAAGCAGCAGTTACACTGAAACAGCGTTCCTTCATGGATTACCCCCATACCTGACCTGACAGAACCTCAACTGCCCTGAGAAAAATAGTTTGACTCGTTGCTGTGATGGTCTCCAGCCTGTTAATCAAGCACTCTTGTTGTTAAGGGAAAAATTTACCGCAAAATTAAAAATTGTTAACATTTACTCCCATTTACTTTGATCCCAACCATTGGATCAAAACAACCCAATCACTGGGTAAGTCCATATTTCACCCAGCGCTGGGTTGTTTTTAATGCAGCATTTTTTATTTATTTATTTTTGTAGAGTATATTCACGCAAAGAAATACTGGTGTTATATGGTAACTACATGGGTTAAGGTTGGGTTTAAAGGTAGATTCAGGTTAGCACCTAGTTATTACCCAGTTATTGTAACATGTTGGTAACCAAACACTTACTTGACTTGCATTGTGTCAACAAAACTAAGAGAGATTTCTCAAAATATTTATGTGAATTTTGTCTAAATCTGATTCTTGTATCATCCCAGGGTATAAAAAGCTTCCTAATTCCACATCAGGGTTGAAGTTAAACTCTGTAGGGCTGTTGCCCACCAAGGCCAGATTTAAGGAATCCTGGCCTTATAACAAAGTAACTGCAAATACTTTCGGCGCACTCATGCAGTCCTCATAGTTCAGCACAATGGTAGAATTAGTCTCACCCATTTATCACTGCCAAATACAGTTATCTTGACCTGTGCTTGAGTGAATGGGACTTGTATTTTTGCAGTACAAATTGTACTAGCCTGGGAGTGGAGCCCAGAATCTGGCTAAACAGCATGTCTGGTCTTTATCCCTAGGTCTTTGGGAGCATTTCTCACCTTTCACTCCCTCAACTCTTCTTCATCAGCCTATCCTCCCTACCCATGGCAGCTTGGTTTGTCTGCTGTCCAGCAGTAGTCAGATGGCCACGGTGTAACTGGCGCAGCTGTCTACATGGTTTGTTTAATTTGGGCATGAAGCCGTATGCCACTGCTTGTGTGGTCCAGGCAAGATTGCACTCTAGATTGATTGTGTGAAAGAAGGCATTTCTCTGGCCAGCTCTTTGAATTGAGTGAAAAAGCCAAGACAGATTTATAGCAGACACTGGAGCGGAGGTTCTGGGAGGCATCACATACCCACTACGTGCCTCACTGACGACTTAACTCGTGCAGCCAGCCGCATAGCTGGTTGAGGATATCCTTTCAAACTGACCTCTGATCAGTTCCTCTATTTCAGTCCCATGATTTTATCTCCATGTCGTGCTCAGAACAGTGTTGTTTTCAGTATGACATCACCACTTGGTGGATATTTTGTTTGCTTTATGGCATCCTTGCTTTTAGTTGTCGCAGTCATTGAAAAATTCAGTTGTCGTTCAAAGTCGATTTGGACTCTAACACCTTGTGTTGAATTGTTAAACAGTGCATGCACTGTCACACACAATCCTCCATATGCAAAGACACCAGAAAGATAAGAGGTGCTCCAATATGTTTGGCCCTTCTAAGTGTTTTTATGGATGCAATTGCTCCTCTATACATGGAGTGTCCTATCTCAAACGTTATAGATTGGGTTAGGAGAATGCATAATTTAACAGTTATATTTTCTGCACAGTATCCAAAAGTGTGGTTGAGATCTTTGCCTCACGATTAACCGGTAGAAATTTGTCAGCTGGTAGAGATTTCGGACTATTGTCTCTATCGTGGTTACACGTTCATGACATTGCTGTGCTACATGATCACGAAAACCCTATTGTTTGCACACGTTTTAAGCATTGTGGTTTAAAAATGAGTGCGCATGTGAAAACTGTGCTCATTGAGTACAGTAGTTATTTTTACAGCCTTATAGGCCTTGAACAGTTAAATACACACTTGTCAAATGCCCGTCTTTTCAAGTATTCTCGTAAACACAGTAATTTAAGTCTTGTGTGAACGCAAACAGCTGAGAAACAAAACGCGTATAGTGTATTGGATCCGGGCAGCTCTTAAAATGAGAGCAGTCATTCATGTTAATTAAACATCAAAGGAGAATCTCTCACTTCTCTTGACTAAATCAACTTTGTAACTTTAATAAGAAGAAATATATATTTAATTTACACAGTAAAGAATATGCAGTGTTTTTATACATTTGATTATTTTATACAATGTATGTATGATTTCTTATTTGTTCTACTGTAGTTTTTTTTCCCCCTATTGCTTGTAATTGGTTTCTTCTTTAATTGCTGACGGTTTACTTATCAGTGAGCTTTTTATTTATTTTTTTCTTAATTTAGGCTAGTATTATTTTTTGATATTGACACTGATAACAACAATGAAATAATGAAATTTAAATATAAATAAAACGATAACATTTTTCAGAACTGATCCGATCTCAAATTTAGTATCTGCCAATATTGATCCAATACCAGTTTTTTTTTTTTTTTTTTTTTTTTTTTAAATCCGTGTAGAATTTCTATAATTCTGTGTGTTGACAAATAACAAATGAGAAAATATATAATCATAATCTATTACAAATACTATTCTAAACTAGGTTAGTGCAGCAGAAGTTACTGTAGAAAAATCATGGGTGCGCAATTTTATAAAATCTAAACATTTATTGAAAAATTATTTTGTGGGGAACAAATAAAAGCTAATAAGTGTAGGACCAAATCTGGTAAAATGTTACAGCACAAAGCGCTTATGCGCATCCCAGAATAATGCGCTTGAAGCAACAGAGTCACAATGTGCAGAGCTCCGCACAGAAAAGTTCAAAGCGCAAGAGATGAGATATTGATGCCTAGTGTATATCTGTGCAAGAGTTTGAGCTGCCTTTTAACAGTTTTAAATCTCAGTTATTGTGCGCTCTTGAAGAGTTTCATCGTTTTCATCGTAACCGTAACCGTAGTACTATCTGATCGAAGCATCCCTAAAAATTACTCATGTTGTGTTAAAGTTTTGGTCATATCACCCACCCCTACCCCTCATGAACACTGACTACAATTGTGTCACAGTGCTGTTTTCATAATTGTCGTTATATTTTGTGTTTTGTTGAATTTTATAGTTTCACTACTGGTCTAATGAGACATCTATCATGAATACATTAAATACAGCAAATGAAGTTGGAACAGCCATGTTGAGTTCGTTGCTCAGCTCAGGAAACTTGATTCGGATTCCCAGATTGATCAAGACCATGTATCATGTGGGTGACGGAGCGCAGGCATTCTCCACGCCTATTTATAAAACCTGTATATAAGCTTGCATATCCAATAAAACATGCGCTCCCACCCCTACCTGATGGTGGAAGGTTTATAGCTTATGATGCGTAATTCAGAATTTCCAAGTATGCAGTATAATTATCTATGGTTCTTGAAGTAATTCAAAGTTGATTTTGGCCCATTTTTTTTTTTCTTGGTCCTTGTTCTACTTTATTCTAATCCCAATTGATTTGATTTCAGTAATGAGATCTCACTGAGTTGAGATGCTGAATAAACGGTTTGGCCTTTCACATGTGCACGAATGTAACCCATTGGCGTGCCTGGTTATTAATAGGATCCTAGCATTACCATCAACTAAACTGGAGTGTTGGAAAGTAATCACAACAGCAGCAAACAGCATCCTTCTGGAAGTGTTATCTACAGTAATTCCTGACATTGTAGCCTGCATATCTCTTAACTGTATAGCAAACTAATTTGTGCAGTCATGGCCGTTGCAATGCATTTACAAGGATAGAAGTTTGCCAAAGGGAGGAAAGTTGCTCTTATCAGGTTTGATACTCTTGTAATAAAATGCTACTTACTGCACATCCTCTGTTTCGGCACAGTTAGTTTCTAGAGACTTTCGAATATCAACAATCTCCGCTGTATGAACACTGAGCTAGGATTAGATTTACCACAATTTGTGGCTTTTGCTGTGGCAGAAGTGTCTTATCTTTCATGTACTTCAGACAAAAATGTAGCCTTAAACTTTTGAAGAGATGATACTTTCACTTACTTTCATTATTTACAGTATGTATATTCTGTCTATTACTTGTGAGATGTTGTTTAGGCATAACCATTTAGATTTGGTATGTTTGACTAAATTTAAGTAAACTTCGTTAAGTCAAGTTTGATGGCCTCACTGAATATGAACACTTAAGTTGTTGTGTTGTATAACCATGTTGAGTTAAATATTCATGACTTGCTCATCCAGCACATTTCGAGAACACTTAGTGCTGACTTGACATTAGGAGACCAGACCTGCCTAGTCTGCAGATTACATGCGTGTCAAGTGATCCATGCTTTTTATATGTTAAGACGGTAGAGAGATTTTACACACAGCCTACTTGGTGCTTTACTCAGTAGGTGAGGTTGTTTTATCTTTATGTAATGTCTCTCTATATGCATTAATTTTGTTTTTTCAGTTACTGAAAGGCACCCTGTGCTAGATCAGCATGTGATGATCAGAGACATTAATTCTTAATTCATGCATTGTAATAAAATTTAAATAGTATCAAATTATGTTAAACCTGGTAATGAACTGTTAACTCAGCATGAGGCTAATTGCATTAGATCTGTAGAAGATCTTGATTATTAATTTATGGAAGCCCTGACTTAAGCAATCCTTATTTATTTTTTTATTTATTTATTTTTAGCCAGTGATTATTTTTCATGTCATTTCTTTATATGGTCATTCCGTGTCAAATCAACCAAGTTTCAGAAACCTCTCAGGCTCAAATTTTTGATTATGCTAAAAAATATATTTTCTGAAGAAAGATAAACATGTATAGTGATGAAAGGCAAAATATTAAATGTCATGGATGAATATTTACAGAGTAATTAAATTGTTTTTGTAGAGGGTGGTCAAAATGGCAATTTTCACCTGAGATTCAGAGCCAAATTACAAAAAACAACTTGAGAAAGATTGCTAGTTCTATTAGTAAAGTTTGTTGACTTTAGCAATCGTTGTTACGTTATGCACCAATGATGGGGAAATGGCACTTTTCAAGTTTACTCCAAATTGTTTTGATAGAAAGAAATGTGATACAATTTTAATTTCAACATTTATTCTTCAGACATTGTTTTTTTAAATAAAATAAGTATTGACTGTATACAAAGTGACCAACATTTGGTTTTCAGCCACTAAAAATGTGTAAAATTGAACAACCTGGACACAGAGCCTCATTGAGATCCCCATATCTGGAACTGAATGATGTAGGGTCTTGAAAATTAATGTTCCAGAGAAAAAGTTCATAAAGAACTAGAATCTAAAGTCATATCGCAATATCTTTAATACTACTTGAGTTATAGGCACACAAACTTTGGAAAAAGAATATTTATGGCACTCAGACAGGTATGTTCCATGCAGTTGTTTTGACAGAAGGAAACAAGATATGTCTGTAGTTTCAATTTTGTTCTGTTAGACATTCCTCTTTAAAAGCAATGAAGTCTCATATTTTTAAAAATTGACCCACATTTAGTTTTTGACCACTAAAAATGTGTACAATTTAATGATTTACACCTGGAGCCATATTTAAATTCCAATATTTCTGGAACTGAACCATGTAGGGCCTTAAGAATGAAGATGCCAAAAGTAAAGTTTGTTAAAACCTGATATCTAAAAGGGCATTAAAATATCTTAAATACTACTTGAGTTACAGACATGCAAACTTCAGAGAAAAAATTTGAAAAATGCTGTTTCCCCATTTTTGAAAGGTCACCATTGGCACATAATGTAACAAAGATTGCTAAAGTCAACAGATTTTACTAACAGAGCTTGTAATCGCTGTGTAAAAATAACATTATGATACTGCCATCTTTCTGAAATCATTTTTACCCCCTTGTAATTTGGCTCCTATTAATATTATTGTATAATTTGTTGGTTGTTTTTTGTTCCTCTGTTAGATTAGGAACTAAAGAGAAAAACCTTAACGTTACATGTACAGTATGTAAAATCTGACAGAGAATTTTGTACCTTGATGACTATTGTGTCTGCAGAGCTTCAAAATTTCAGCTGTCTTGATTTTAGGCAGCTGACTAGAAAAAAGGTCAAAACCCTACATTTATTTACAATCTGTCTACCAACAGCAAAAATGACAAAGGTCTGTTTTGCAGCTAGCTCTGTGATTTCCTCCTTGTCTTGCAGCTTGTAGGTAAAGTGTTGCCGTTCTTAAATCAAAGTTTTGCAACAATGTCTTTTTGGTTGAAACGATGGCTTCTCTAATAAAAAAATCCTTTAGAGTCCTTTTTAAAACAAATGCATAAATACTGAAATAATGTTTCCAAAAGGCTTTAATGTCCAGTCCTTTCAAATTCTTTAAAAGATCAGTATGCCTTTTTGTCTCAGTAACTGCGTTGTGACTACAACTCTTAATACCTCATTAAGCAGCAATCTCCATAAAAGACCCTCGTGTCATTTCACTTGCCTAAATTGACTAAATTAATTAGTGCAGAGTCTAGTCTTTAGTGTGAATTTCTAAATTTTTCGAACTTCTGAAAGTATCCAGTCTCAGATGATTTGTGCAGTGCTGAGCAAAGCAAGAACACTGTGTCCTTTAGACAAAAAATATTTGAATTGAGGTTGCCTTTTGCAGATGAACATGAAGTAGAAAGTTAGTCGCATTTGCATTTTCTTGCTGTGTAATATTTGGATGATTGGTTGTTATGGGATTCTCTTGGGCTGCTCTCTGAAGATCAATCATGAGGGACGACTTTGAGAATCTAGCAGGTCTTTTGATTCTGTGTTTAGTCTTATAGTCAGTCCCTGGATCCTGATCTTCATCTCACAGTCTTTTTAGGCCCACATTACTCCCTATCCTCCTCCTCGATCCTCAAAAAGCACGGTGTTCTATGGAAGATGCATTCGAAAATATGTGATATCATTATAAAATGGATGAATCTTAATGCTTGAGCTTTGGGGCTCCGTTAATAAGCACTAGTGGGTTTAGTATACATGAAAGCAAGCTAATGGCAACATTGGTCAATCCTGAAGGATAAAGGAGGTGTGTGAATTCTTAAAAGCTTCTTAGATGAAGTAAACAAGCGTGTATGTCACGGAAATGTGTAGTGGATGCATTTGCAGACTTCATTGTTGGAAGACACATGGACTTGTTTCTGTCTAGTTTCCACCGTCTGTAATCTTGTGGGCTTCTAAGGTCAGAGAGGAACGGCTTGTGTGTGTTCAGAGATCAGAAGTGAGGAATCTGCAGGCTTTGGCCGTTCTTAGTGCTTGGAATAATGTCAGGAGCACAGTATGTCTTCTCTAGGGTGGCAGAAGTGACTTCAGGCCAGATAACTGCTGTCTGAGCCTCCTGTCTCTCTTGGAGGACATTAGTTCACTGAAAAGATCAGCTTTATTGGTGTCCTTTTCACTTTGTGCTTGTGAACTTGTGAAAATTGTACAATTCGTTCTTATAGCAGTGAGTATGATATGAACACCTTAATGCAAACTATGCAAAGAATTGTAAACAACACTGAGAGGCTTTAGATAAATGTTATTTTGATACACAATATCAGGATAATCAATAAGAGGTAATGTTACCTGAGAAATAATTACCCTCCTAATTTGAAATGTAAAACGATTAATCGAACAATAAAGTACATCCAAACAACCATATGCTCTAATTACAATATAATCAATGAGGCTTGAAAGTAAGTTCAAGATCAATCCAAAGGCCAAGATATTTAAATAAATCAAGATTATCAAGAGGTAAACCATGATCAGAAGTAATATTCAAATTATTCAGTATCTTATATTGAATAAGCATATTATGAACCAATTTTTGAACCGTTAAAGTCAGATTGCAAAGAATTCTGAATTTTAAATTAATTATAATAAGTGGTGTAAATAACAGTGTTATTGGCATAAAGATGTACAGAACAATTCAGGCATATTTGAGATAATTCATTAATAAAAAATTGAAAAATGCAGTGGTCCCATGGTAGAACCTTGAAGAACACCTTTCAACAATTACATAATTACTGACTGAAACCCTGGAAAGCAAAATACTGATGCCTGTTATGAAGAGAAGCATTAAACCAAAGAAGAGCATGCGGCTTGGCCTTTGTCAATAGATGAAAACACTTCTTTCGAATTTTAGAAGAGCGAATAAATGTATCAAATGCTTAAGCATTCTTTGTATTGATGGATTTTTTTTTTTTTTATGTAGTTTGGGGAAAAATACGCATTTTTATACAAATTTTAAGGAACTTTTAATTTAAGCACTCTAGAAATCAATCTATATGACACATTTGAATACATGTATCTTAATTAATTTTAAAACATTTTATGGTAAAATCATTTTACTTTTTGGAGAGTTTCACCCCATGCAATTTTACAACCTGGTCTAGCCTTACGTTGTCATTAACTGATTATCAAATTTTCTGATATTTTAAGCGACATCCCTTTTCTTTTTCTCCATATTCTTGCTTGTTAGTTAGACCACACTGATTGATTTGTTAGACAAAAGTTTTGTTAAAATATTTACTGTTCTAACAGACAAACATTATCATGCACTGAATTCAATGTTTGTGTTTATATTTTTTGAATGAATTTCAGTTTTTTGGTTGGATCAATAGATGTAAAATTCTTGAGTTTCAGTTATGATTTTACTTGTCATTCTTTTTCGTCAACTGACTAATAGGCAATTTATTGCAGTGTTTATGAGGGACTGAAAGCAGTTGCTTTCACACTTGGCACACTTTCCCTCGCTCCTGTTCCATTTATATGAATGTTGTGTCAAACACCTTGTGTTTTAGTTTGCTAATTAAACTCCTTATGGAGTCTCCCGGGGTGTTTGTGTAAGTGGCCCATATCCGCACCCAGAAACGCGCACACAGTACCGCATTACTCCTCCATCAGCATGCACAGACGCCCTGGCCTGTTGTTTATTCCACTCTCCCCTGTTGATTTCCATCCCTCTCTGTCTTCAGTCATTCTGATGGAAGGGCTGCAGAGAATCGGCATACTGATTTACTGATTCAGCCCGCTCCATCTGTGCCACTGATTATTAAATGCAGTCCTTGTGGATTTTTTTCAGAGTATTTTTTTTTCCCCACATGAAAAGTGGTGCATTTTGTGTAGATAATAACATTTGATGCATGCTGCTTTTTAAAGGCATATTGCGTTCTAGCTGTCATCAAGTTCAAAGAGGAATTTGGTTTGGAAAAACTGTCAGTTGTGCTTCAGTGGAAGCATAACCTATGAACTTGATGCTAAAAGCTAGTGACTGAAATGTCTTTTTTCTTTCTTTTTATGTTTACCTTACACTTTTGATGTCATCGCTGGATTTGTTCATGATAGGTAAGCTGAATCTTTTTTTAACAAAACCCACGCTTCAATGCACTACATACATTTCCCTAGTGTCTATGTAAATCAACAAAGCATTTATCATAGAAGTGCTGTTTATTCTTGTGCGCTATCAGTTGGTGAACAGCAGGTGGCAGTGTGGTCTAACAGCTGATGTTTTCATTGAGTTTGCCAGCTCCCCACTATAATCCCTCTAAATGCTCCCATAAAGATTATTCTAGTCATTGCTATTCTTTGCTGTTTGTTTTAAACTGCTATTTGGAATCCATCACAATTGTTCCTTACTTGTCAATCACTCCAGGTAGCATAGTTGAATGACAGCACTGGTCATGGTTGACCATTAGGTCAGAAGTGTTCTATCAAATGTGACCCTGGACCACAAAACCAGTCATAAGTAGCATGGGTATATTTGTAGCAATGGCCAACAATACAGTGTATGGGTCAAAATTATAGATTTTTCTTTTATGCTAAAAATCATTAGGGCATTAAGTAAAGATAGTGTTCCATGAAGATTTCCTACCATAAATGTATCAACTTAATTTCTGATTAGTAATATGCATTGCAAAGAACTTCATTTGGACAACTTTAAAGACGATTTTCTCAATATTTTTTTTTGATCTCATCCAAATGTTGTCTTATCCTAACAAACCATACATCAATGAAAAGCTTATTTATTCAGCTTTAAATATCCATATCAGTCTTATTTTCAAAAAATTGACCGTTATGACTGGTTTTGTAGTCCAGGGTCACAAATAAAAAATGTTTTAATATCATATTTTGTCAGGTTCATGATGTGAGGGATAAAAAGTTCATAGTAGTACCTTGAAGCTGTAATACACTGTACAACCTAAATTTTGCCAATTTGCTGTCTAGAATAGTCGACACTAGTTGCCACAAATCAGTGCCCATCTTGATATTCTGGACGCTCTGAGAAAATCTTGTAGTATATGATAACAGACTCGAGCACACGATTTTTGAATGTTTAAAACATTAAACACAAAACATACATAAAACAAAAACAACATAAAACATTTTGTTCATTTCCAAAAAAAGCATGTTTCTGCATGACTCTGAGGTACTAATGCACATTTTAGGGTAGATAAGGTACAAAGTCGTCCCTTTAAGGTTACTGCTCTTGTGATAAGCTGTTTTACCCTTAAAGGTACAATTTTTGCACTTGTTTTTTTCTGTCTGTGTAATGAATCAGACCGTGAAATTAGTCATTTTGTTGTAGAAAAAAATTAGCAATTTTCCCTTGGCATTTTTCTTGATCTTGCCTCATTGGTTGAGAATGCTTCTGGATGTTAGTCGTTGTGGTTATTCTGTTGCTACCTATAACTTCTGTTATGTTCTGTTACTAGCAAATTCTGATTCACTTCCAAAACTAAAATTTACAGATAATTTACTCACCCCCTTGTCATCCCAGATGTTCATGTTTTTCTTCTTTTCAGTCGAAAAGAAATTGGTTTTTGAGGAAAAGCGTTTCTCTCCATATAGTGGACTTCAATGTTTCCCCCTGAGTTTGAACTTTCAAAATGCAATTTAAATTTCAGCCTCAAAGGGCTCTAAACAATCCCAGCCGAGGAAAAAGAACAGCTAGTAACAGGTCTTGTATAGCGAGGCGACTGGTTATTTTCTAAAAAATTGGCAATTTATATACTTTTTATCCTCAAATGCTTATCTAGCTCTGTGTGAGCTCTGTGTATTCCGGTTCAAGACAGTAAGGAGTCGGAAGTTGGAGAAGAAAATGAGTTGGGAGTTTTTCGATCTACCCTAATTGTCATGAACCGGAATACACAGTTCACGTAGAGCTAGACAAGACGAGCATTTGAGGTTAAAAAGTATATAAATTGTCGTTTATTTAGGTGGCATCATAGAAGTCCACTATATGGAAAGAAATCCTGAAATGTTTTCCTCAAAAAAACGATTTCTTTACGACTGAAGAGAGAAAGACATAAACATCTTGGATGACAAGGAGGTGAATAAATTATCAGTACATTTTTGTTTTGGACAACTTCTTTAAGCATTTGGTTTTGACTTGATGAAGTCTGCAGCAATCAATTTATGTAGTTGCGGCTTGAAATAACTTTCTCTCGCTCTGAAATACCGTCACTCTGATGGTATGGAGCTCACGTAGTCCAGATAAGATAACACGCATAGGTTCTTCAGGAACGTAGTGAAGACGCTTGAGCACAGACGGCATGAGCTTGTTGTTGCCTGCTCTTGGCTTTGAACAAGGGTGCCATTGTTGGCATGAGCAGAATTGTTGACCGTGGAGGTGGCTGGAGTGTTGTGTTAACCTTGGGCTGTGAGTCACTGATCCAAGGCCAGGGAGCGATCAGATAACTGAATTTTCCTGCCGCGCACTTTGTGACGGCACAGTGGGGGCACTGTATTTTGGAACCCCCTGCAGCCTCTGCAATGGTTCAGACTTAGCGAGCTGAGTGGCCGACACGTGTCATGGGGGCAGAAGTCATTGCCAGCGGAGGGGTGGTTGAGATGAGGGACCTTGGGAGCCTGGCAGAGCATCAGAAGCACTGCGTCTTTACAAGATGGTGGTTAAATCCCCTTCTGCCTGAATTTCTTTCTATTAATTCATTTTGCTAGGCTATTTTCAGCGACATCCTGTTAGAGAAGTGTTTTGTAGTAAAATGGAGGTCTATGACGCAAATACCAGCCTGTGAAACAGGGCTTGTCAATCCACAATAGTAACCAGAGTCTAACTCAGCAGACCATAAAAAGAAACGAACCCTAATGAATTAGCATCAGGACCAGCCAAATTGAATGGGAAAGTTGCGTTTAAGAGCCGTAAAGCATTTTAACGTTCTCTTTCTTATAAAAGCTTTACTTTTCCATTTTATCAGCCTGAGACAGAGCCACAGAAGCCTTTTTTTGTCAAAGCTAAGCTAAGATCCAGAATGTGGCGAACGCTTTCTTCTCTTTTTTTTCCATTCACATAAAGTGATTAAATGTAGCCTTGTCTTGTGATGAACTAAACAACAGAATTGTTTAATGGCAGTAAAAAGTTATTTGTTTTCTCTCTGCGTTCAAGTTGCAATCTACCAGCCCACATGAAATTTGAAGTCAAAAGCTGCTTACTAACACGTGAATATTTAATTGGAGATCATTTGTGAGATTGTGTCATAGTAATTTGGTTGGATCATTACAATGACTAATCAAAGAGAGTAGGTTTGGAAACCGGTTCAAAACCGGTTCCTGTCTTTAACTACCGGAACTAAATGACATTCAGATCCATTAGCGGTTAAACTGAATACCTTATTAAAATATAGTGAAAGGACTTTTGAATCTACCCAACCAACGAACAAATGACTCAAATTAGCAGGTTCTTGATAGGGATTGAAAAATGTCAAGTATGGCAAAGTAGTCCAACGGATTCATGAACAAATGACTTTTATGAGCGGATTTATTTAATCCATCAAAACCCGTGTGATCAGTGTAGCTCAAATAATTCGCAAACTATACATTTATGAGCTAGTTCTTTTACGTTATGAGTTAGTTAGTTTTTAAATCTCACACCTACATTTTACAGCTTACTATAGGTTTTCCGACTATTTCTTCCTCAAAAGAATTAAAATAATCATTGCTTAACACTTCAAATTGCTGTCACTATAGTAGTTACAGTTTCCTGTTCCATAGTCCTATAGACCAATTAAGTGTTTGCAAACAGTGCTGACAGTGCTGACCCCCCCCTCAAAATGCAAATAGGTGGGTTTGTTGTGAAAACCTGGCAACCCTGCTTTTCCCCTCGGTCTGGCTTTTTTCCCACTGAGAATTGACAAACTCACTATTGTTGAGATAAATCGTTACAAAAGTTAGTCTAAACTAGCTGATACAAACTTGCATTTTCAAGAAAAAAAGTCAGAATTGTAAGGATAAAATTAATAAATATTATGTAAAATGTTATTAGTAATAGGTTAAACGGGTCATCGGATGCCTATTTTCCACAAGATGATATGATTCTTTAGGGTCTTAATGAAAAGTCTTTAATATACTTTGGTTAAAAATTCTCAATGGTAGTGTAAAATAACACCCTTTTTACCTTGCCAAAATCAGTTCTGCAAAAATCATCCTGTTCTGATCGAGATTGCTTTAAATGTTAATGAGTTCTGCTTGCCCCACCCCTCTCTTCTCTCTGTGGAGTGACGAGCCTGTTTACTTTAGCCGCTAACTAGCACGTTATTAGGAAAGGCGATCGCAAAGATTCATAAAAAACCCTTATACTCACTTCTAATGTAAGTGAAGCTGGATCACAAATGATTTGTGTGAACATAGACGGATATGTAGATCAGGAGGCACATTCAGAATCACAAATAAAGTAATCAAAAGGCACAATTTCTTTTTTTCTCTTATTACGTGGAGTTTCATTCCACTTGTTACCAGTGTTTTTCTGCCACCACTATGCACACGCAGCTGCAAGTGACGTAACTGTGACGTCTACTCCAAATCCATCTAATGTATGTCAATGAAGATTTTTTTGATGTTTTATTTTTTTCAAACTCTGTGACAAAATGAACCAAGGACATTCAGTCTCAAATCCAGTTGCTATAGCAGCAGACAAGACTTATTTTCCACATCCGTTTAGATGGCATATAACTGCATCTGTGCTTCAAAATGTATTTATTATTTTTTTTTTTAACACCCTTATTGTGTACAAAGCAAGCACCATCCCAATATATTTCAACGTCAGTGCAACCACAACTGCATACTTGACCTCTGTGGCCACCAGTTATAGTTTATTCCCACATTCCCTTCAGTTAGAGGAAGTCAGAACCACTGTTGTCATTGCTCGGACAGTGCAGTGTCTGCCAGTTATCCGGCCTTTCCCTTCCCTTAGACGCTTAGGGGTTCCGACTGAGTGAACATCACAAGAATCTCGATGAGAAACAGGTGGACTTCAAACGCTCATCGCTTGAGACATTTACCGCACTCTAGCAGAGAATTTACACACTTTGCCATGGACCTTTTGAAATGAGGGGCAAAAAAAAAACACACATCTACATGTAACTTAAGTTAAAACAAATAATCATCTTTTCATGGAGCAAGTCAGCCTGATTTTCTATTCATCTCAGGAACCATCTTCATTCAGGGTGTCATCACATTACCCAGTAGATGTGCCTTAAACCACCCACCGTCACATCCACATCTGCTCTTGATTAAGTGGTTGTCTGCAAGCTGCCCCTTTAATAAATATACATCTCCTGTTTGGCCACCTTGTATTATACAGCTGCTTTAGATCTTTCTGCTTTTTTTCTTTTTCTCACAGAAGCTTCTAAATTAATATTCATCAGAATATATTTTTTATATATAAATGTATATGAATGAATGGGGGAAAGTCACTTCAGAGGAGGCAATTCCTCCACCCCGATGTGATTGGATATGTCTGGTTATGTTCAGCTGTGACTGGTAATGTTCAAAAGCCATTATGGTCTCTAGATGTTTTACTTAAACAGTGTGGGGTGTTTAGTGCGTCTGTATCTAGGCCCTTTCTGTTTAATTACTGTGGTCTGTTATTTATCTGCTTGTGTTCTACAAAGCAGCAGAAATTTAAAACCTAAATTTAAGGTTAAAGTTAAATTCCAATCAATTTCAGCTAGTCCGTGTGTAATAAACTCTTCTCTGAGGATCTTGGGTTACTTTTAAATTGTCAGTCTATTACCTTTTACAAAGACATTGCAGTACTGTGGTCAATATCAAGTCAACCATTGAGGATAACTGGTGCAGGTCGAGAACATTTAATTTTTTAAAATAAGAAAATCAATGAAAACCACCTACACTGTAAAAAACAATTTGTTGAGTCAACTTAAAATTATTTGTAACCTGGCTGCCTTAATTTTAAGTTCAGTCAACTCAAAAGTTTATTCAACTTAAAATGTTAAATTATACTAAGTGACAACTTAGATATTTGATTTGAATCAACTTAAAATTTTAAGGCAGCTGGGTTACTTACCCATCTGTTAAGTTTAACAAACATAAATATCTAAGTTGTTACTTAGTACAACTTAACATTTCAAGTTGACTAAACTTATTTTAGTTGACTGAACTTAAAATTTTAAGGCAGCAGGGTAACAAATTATTTTAAGCTGACTCAACAAATTGTGTTTTTTTTTATTTTTTACAGTGTAGTGTGTTTGAGGTTTATTGGGGATTTGTTTTATTGGCATTTTCATTTTTACTGAAGATTTTTTTTTTTTTTTTTTTTTTTTTTTTTCTTAAAGAAAATGAATACATATGGATGTTTAAAAGGATACAGTAAACAGTACAAAAATATATTTCAAATAAATTCTGTTCTTTTGAACTTTATATTTATCAAAATGAGTAGTTTTCACAAAAAATACTAAGCAGCCCAACTATTTTTAACATTAAGAAATGTTTCTTGAACACCAGATCATCATTTTAGAATGATTTTTGAAGGATCATGTGACACTGAAGACTGGCATAACAGGAATAAATTACACTTTAGAATATATTTAAAAAAAAAAAGTTATTTTAAATAGTCACTTTTTTTTATTACTGTTTTTACTGTATTTTGATGGTGGGCAAAGACGACATCACCAACCTCAAACATTTAAACAGTACTGTCCATCCCAAACATGGACAACAGGACTCTGATAACTGTACTCTGAGCTCACAGATCTGGAATCAGTTTTTGGATCCTTATTATTAGAGGGCCAAACTGCGTAAGAGCTTCGCTTTAACATCACTGAGACTTGAGGTCAGCAAAATGATAATGAATCTGATTATTTGATACATAAGGGACTTCCTTTTCTTGATTTGATTTACCTCGCTGTCTGAGCAGAATCATGCCTAAAATAAACCTCTGATGTGATTACCCAGCTCTCATTACCAACATCATTATCCTTCATGCTTGTTTAAGATATCCTGAGTGAAAAATCTGCTTATCTGTTATACAAAGAACCATTAGACATCTTCATTTCAGACCGTACCGATTACAGCTTCTCATGATAGTCTCGCTAACCTGACTTGATCCAGGCTTAATCATTAATACATTTAACCTTTATATACATGCCCATTCTCAGCCTCTACAGCTCTTAAGTTATTTCCATCTTTACAGCAGTACATTTTTTTTAATTAGGGATTCACCAGTTAAATGGCTTGTCTGGTTTCTGCGCTAATCCTGACCTTTTTTTAACGGTTTTACTGTCAAACAGTAAACATTTTTGACAAGTTAGGGCTCAGTAAGATTTTTTTTTTTACATTTAATTTAATTAAATAATTAGAATTTAACTTTAAGTAATTAACTTTTATTCAGTAAGAATGCATTAAATTCAAAGTGACAGTAAAGAGTAATTTGTTCAAATAAATGTTATTCTTTTGAACTTTATTTATAAAAGATTCTAAAAAAGTATCAGTTTCCACCAAAATTAAGCAACGCAATGTTTTCAACACTGGTAATATGTAGTAAGAATTGTTGAGCAATAATAATAGTAAGAAATGTTGAACACCAAATCCACATATTAGAACGATTTCTGAAGGATCCTGTGGCACTTTTAGTCAAAATGATAAAAAAAAAAACAATAAAATAGAGAGCAGATGCTTTAAATTGCTATATTTCATAATATCATTTTATTGCATTATAAATCAAATAAATATAGCCTTGGTGAGCACAAAGGACTTTTCAAAAATGTTAAAAGGTCTTACAACTTTACTAACACCTGAATAAACATTATATATTATATTATATTATATTATATCATATATCATATCATATCATATCATATCATATATCATATTATAGCTTGTTAACACTAATATATTAGGTATTATGAACTAACAGATGAATGTTTTTACAGTATTTATTATGAATGACATTTGTAATATACTAGATTAATTCTTGTTTGTTTTACAGACTGGAATATTTCATTTTTTACAACTTAAATATTTTAATATGTTAATACACTACCAGTCACAAGTTTTTGGACAGTAAGATTTTTAATGTGTGTTGTTTTTTTTTTTTTTTTTTTTTGTTTAAAGAAGCCTCTTCTGCTCACCAAGCCTGCATTAATTTGATCCAAAGTACAGCAAAACATTAATTCTGAAATTTCTACTATTTGAATATAAAATTTAATTTGTTTTTTTTTTTTTGTTTTTTTTAAAGCTGAATTTTACCATCATTACTCCTGTGACATGATCCTTCAGAAATCATTCTAATATTATGATTTGCTGCTCAGAAAACTTGTTAAAAACAGTAGAATTTTTTTCAGGTTTCTGAAATGGAAATCTTTTTAAACAATGTATATGTCTTTATCATCACTTTTAATCACTTTGCTAAATAAAAGCATGAATTGAAAATTTTATTAAAATTAATTGAATTAAAAATTACACTGACTCCAAGCTTTCCATTGGTATAGTGTTCAACGTTACAAAAGCTTTTTTATTTTAGATAAATGCTGATCTTCGAAACTTTCTATTCAACAAAGAATCCTGAAAAAAATGTACTCAACTGTTTTAAATATTGCTAATAATAATAATAATAATAAGTGTTTCTTGAACAGTAAAATCAGCATATTAGAATGATTTCTGATGGATCATGTGACAAAGAAAACTTGAGTAATGATGCTGAAAATTAGAAGAGAAGAGAATTCTTTAAAAAACATTAAAAATCTTACTGTTAGTAAGTGTATATGTAAAAACATAATATACAGTAATTGATCATTGTAAAGTTATTGTTCTTTGTTAGTTAGTGGTAGTAATGCTTGATTGTTAATGATTTCAACCTGTTATCTATATATTCTAAAACGATCAAGAAGCAAACAGTGGCTTAGGGTTGGTTTTAAAAAAAAAAGTGGGATCATTTCAACAATTTCAGCATAATTACATGTGCTATCTTTCTAAATAAACAACTCTCATTGCTTCTGGACTCAACTGGGAATGCCATCCCAAAGATGTCCCCAGGTCTGTTTGCATTGAACGTCTGGCGTGGGGTCAGGTGTCCGCTCTATTTCCTGCTGTGTGTCTGATGGACTGAAACCTCTGTGGAGCAAGCGAGTTATCCTGAGGCTACCCAGAGTCCCGTCTGCTTGCCAGCCAACTGTGCTGCCCATCTCACGTATCTCTTTTCATACGTGTACGTGTGTTAGTCATGAGGCCGCCCTGATGACTGTTTGCGAGGGCTGTAGAGGTATTGAATTATATACTTTCATCTATTCAGTATTCAGAACAACTGTCTTTGTGAAGGTTGTGGATGCAATATCTCATCTCGCCACTTTTAACGACATGGTGTCACTGACAGTGACCTGATATTCATCTGCACACACTTTTTGGAATGAAGTGCACTTGTCTGAGGAAGATGAGAGCGCTGATATTGCTAACAGGAGCGACAGAAAGAATGAGCTCTTCTAGGCCTTTCCTTCATCCCGCTGTCATTTTCTGTTAGTTCCTGCGACTCGCGATGGCTGTTTTCTCGCATAAAACAAGCCCCTATCGCTTGATACGGCACACCAAAGCCTAATCCCGTTTGATGAATAAACGCCCCTCCACCGGTGTTATTACCGGTGTGTTGCTGAAAGCTCTGCATCTCTAGGGTCATTCCCCCTGTCAGAACCTGCCGAGAAACACTGTCTCAGATTCTTCGCTCAGATATTAGCTTTGACAGAGTAAACAGGAAGTACACGCGCACACACACGCGCTCTTAGTCACGCACAAACAGGCTTGGATGTGTAAACAGACCTTGAGCATCCTAATCCTGTAAATTTGAGTGCTGGTGCGAAGAATCCTCTAGAGATGCTGTGCGTTTTAAATGTGCAGCACACATACGTTGAGATATGCTAGCATCAAGAGACACTGGCTCGCTTTGCCACCGGTTTTTCAATAAACAATCCCACATCAGTCTTGTTCAAAAAGGCTATTTTTATGTCACTCTTCTTAGGCCGTTAAACTTCCAGCTCGGTATAAACAGCTGAGGTAACCAGTAAACACGGCGGAGAACCTTGTTCTTTGACCTGTCAGTCATTTCCAGACAGAAGTAGTCATTCTGTTTGGAATGTTTTCAGAACTGCCAAGCGGAATTTGGGGTTTTCAGGTGATACGGTAGGAGTGAATAGTTTTAGAGCTCATCAGAGTCGAAGTACGTGGAAGAGGGGAGGATGATTTGAGTTTAAAACTGTCAGGTCCAAATTTAATAAGGAGACACCAATATGTGTTTTATTTGTCAAGAAGCTTTAAAACTTCCTACATTTCTGGTCATTAGACATCGTTAGAAAAAGGGACATCCATCATTTGTGAGTACAGACGTTCCAGACGAACTGATTTAACAAGATGGATGTTTTTGTGTAGTGTTCATTAATTAGGGCGCCTGGGTTACACTCTTTAATTAATACTTTTATTCAGCAAGGTTCCATTAAATTGATTAGAAAAAGACAGTAAAAGCTTTTTTACAGATAAAAAGAAAAGGTTTTGAAGATAACGTTTCTATTTATCAAAGAATCCTGGAACAAAAATCATCACTGTTTCAACAGAAATAAAAAGCACAGCTTTTCAGCATTGATAAGTCTTATTTAGGCAGCAAAAGAGCATGTTATAATAATTTCTGTACGATCATGTCATACTGGAAACAGAAGAAATTTAGCTTTTCCATCACAAGGGTACAATTATGTCTTTTAAAACATACAAAAATGGAAAAATAATTCACAGTATTACAGTTTTACTGTGGTTTGATCAAATACACTGTTTGGGATCAGTACAATCAGTACAGTAAGTCTTATGGTCACCAATGGTGTATTTGATCAAAAATACAGAAAAAAACAGTAATTTTATGAAATATTATTTATAAATAGTTTTCTATTTTAATATATTTCTATTTTAATATAAAGCTGAATTTTTAGCATCATTACTTTAGTCATCAGTGTCACATGATCCTTCAGAAATCATTCTAATATGCTGATTTATAATCAGTGTTGGAAACTGTTCTACTGTGATACCTTTTTCAGCATTCTTTGAATAAAAAATAACAGCATTTATTTATTTAAAAAAGAATAACAATTCAACAAAGTCTTTACTGTCACTTTTTTTTTTTTTTTTTAGCAATTTAACACATCCTTGCTGAGTAAAAATTAGTTTCCTTAAAAAAAAAAAAGAAAGAAAGAAAGAAATTAAAGACCAAAGTGTATACTGTTACAAAACATTTCTATTTTGAATAAATGCTGTTCTTTTTAACATTATATTCCTTAAAGAATCCTGAAAAAAGTGTCACAGTAATATCTATATAATCAGCACAACAGTTTCCAATATCGATAATAAATCAGCATATTAAAATGATTTCTGAACGTTCATGTGACTCTAAAGTCTGGAGTAATGATGCTGAAAATTCAGCAATACATTCAAATAGAAACCTGTTGTTTTAAATTGCAATATTATTTCACAATATTACGTTTTTTTTCTGTATTTTTCATCAAATAAATGCAGACTTGATGAGCATAAAAAACATAAAAAATCTTACTGGTCCAAAACTTTTGAATGGCAGTGTATATGCAGCATTGGTGAGTATAAGAGACTTCTATTGAAATCATTACATTTATTTTTTATTTATTTTTGGAGAACAATTGATAATTTACATTTTAAGAAGGTCTTACTAATTCACCTTTAAGTACATACTAATAAGCAGTTTTATTGTAGAAGTTGGATGCTTGAAGAGCTTTAGCTAGACTGTGAAGGATTAAGGTTCTTTACTAATTAAAACTTCAGAGGAGAAGCTCTCTGGAGGCCAGACAGAAACTCAAGTCACTCTGCAGTTGTTGCTAAAGAGGAAAGTACTTTCATAGCCTCCTGAATGTTTTGTCTTAAAGTCATACAAAGTCTTTCTTGGATATGGTGACCTGGTAGTGAGGTTTGTTGGCATTCCACCTATGCAGGTTTATCTTTTTTTCCCGTTATGTTTTAGGTCAGGGATGCGCAGTCCTGTCCCTAGAGAGATACATTCATGCAGAATGCAGTTCAGACCTGTATGTAATTATCAAGAAGACCTTATTTAACTGGTTAAGGTGTGTTTAGTGCTAGAGGTGAAATTTTGCGGAAAAGTACTGTAGATCATAATTCATATGACGTTTATTTTGAATTGTTTAGGTAAGAAGGTTAATCTGTGGATTGAGTAATAGATATAACAATTAATTTTGTGACCTATTTTGGGTATTTAACTAAGCAGTCCTCTTTCTGCATTGTATTCACAGCCTGTTTCAAAGTGCGAGTTCTGTAAGAAACTGTTTAATTAAATGCCTTTTCTCTGCCTAATAAATGCATGCTCAGAGCTGCCCGTCTTTAGTGGTGTCATGCCATTGTGCTTTTTCTTCCCTTTGCCCTCTTAAAAAAAATCAGGATATTAAAATGCATGTTATCTGGCTGCATCATAATTTGGCCGGATGGCCGGAAACCATGTGGCTGTTTGTGTCCCTACATTTCCACAACGGTTATTAACACACATCAGCACACAGTGAATCAGAGACAGATGGCCGGCCAATAGGAAAAATGAGGACTGAGGGAGGGTGTAATTAAAAAAAGAAAAAATACACTAATTATGAGAAGCATTTCCACCCTCAGTACACAAGTTTGATGTGTTTTTGTGCCTTGATTTTAATTCAGAAATGCCTGCTTTAGCATGCAACAGTTGGTTAAATAATAAAAATAGATATTGTTTCTATGGTATTTGTCCAGTGGTTTTGTGCCTAAATGTTAGGACATACATAAGATCTACACACAAACTGTTAATTTTTGTTCTTAGAGGTAGGAATCACCATCAGGTCTCAGCAGTAATCAAGTGTTTTGAGCCAGTGCTGCATTGCCACTGACAATTTTACTTATCCATTTTTTTTCTTTTGTCACCAAGGTAATGCAATCTAGCTGGCTAACATAGAAGGTTTTGTCAAAGCTGATTTGTTATAATTTTGAAAGCATCAGGGAATGAAAAGTAGAAACTGAACAGCTGCACATCAGTAATGTGTTGCACAATATGCCAAACATTTGTTTTCCAGCAGTCTGTTGTGAATGCGTTACATTTTATAGCTGTATAATTACTTGTTGCAAATCCTCTTTGTAAAAATAAAGAAATTCTGGTAAAATGTAAAAAAAAAAAAAAATTGTAAAGACTTAGCTTTTTATAAAATATATAAAACAAATTTGCTAAAAATGGTAATTCATTGATCTTTTTAACTGTATTGCAATTTTTTTTAATAGATATTTAAATATTTTTTGCTTCAACGCTTCATACTGTACTTAGAGCACATCAAATATGTTAAATGGAAACTTCAAGGGGACGCCCATTTTCCACAAGTTGGTATGATTCTTTAGTGATCCAAACTTAACATTAAAATGGAAACATTGCAAAGTCATTCAGCATGGGAAGCAATAGAAATTTAGTAACTAAGTCATGTTTAATTATAATTTCCCCAGATAGGTCTAATTGTTTCATAGCGGGTACTGCGCTTTGACAGGGCTGCAAGACACAAACAGGACATGTGTAATTCATTCCTACAACTTGTTAATTCACTCCTACAATTTATTAATTTGTGGCCACAGTCCATGTTATTTGTTCCCAATTATTTGTTCCCTAGATAACCCATGATTTAAGTAAAATGAGGGAACGAATTAATAAGTTGTAGGAACAAATTCTTAATTAATGCCCACAAAATTTTTCATTTCCCACCCGCATGTTTACCACAGTATGTGAAAACAGTGATTAAAAGTGAATGACAATTAAATAAACCTGCGCAATTAGAGGGTGAGGATTTGGGAGAAGAAACGATAAATATTATTAAATTCATGGGAATTTGTGACCACCCGGCAAACAGAACACGGCTTTAAATGTATGGGCTTGAACGGCAGGAATCTAAAAGTATGGTCGTGATGTAACATTTGCCTGCATTGTTTCTCTTATAAGCAAAGCTTTGTACTCGCATGTAAATATTTCATGTGAGCAACAGTGTGTTTTGCTGTAGCTCTGCCGGCGGCAGCGGTTTACTACTGATTAAAAAGTATATAAATCGTGAATTTGTTTCGAAAATGGCTGATCGTTTTGCTAGATTAAGACCCTTATTCCTCAGCTAGGATTGTTTGGAGCTCTGTGAAATTTTGGAAGTTCAAACTTGGGGGCACCATTGAAGTCCACTATATGGAGTTCATTCCTGAAATGTTTTCCTCAAGAAACAAATTCTTATCGACTGAAGAAAGAAAGATATGAACATCTTGGTTGGCAAACGGGGAGGTTAATCAATCAATTAGTTGATTGTTTAAATTTAAATGGCGATCGATTATGGGAATGATCGAAAATTGACATCCCTAGTGGAGACAATGGTGGACAGCGTACAACTGGCTGAGGGCAGAAATATGCTAATACAGTACAGTCTGTTAGTGGTTGTGGGCGGGGCTTGAGCAGTATGGCATCATACTGAGCAGAAAATCAAAATAGCTTGATAAAGACTGTTTAGGTTTTTTGGAGATTAAAAAATGAATGGATTTTTATCATTGTAGGGTTATCATTTTTAACATTGGTGGTGGTGTCCACACACTGCTAAGACAAATGTATATGCAAACACCATGTAAAAGGGAGTTTTGCATCCGATGCCCGCTTGACATGAACCAATGAGTTGTTTTTTTTTCTTTATTTCTTCTCGCCTGTCGAGCAGAAATTAGGCCTTCAGTCAATATTTTACGGGGCTTTTATTTTTAATCGTGAAAATGTTAATTACCTAGAGGAATGATAAATGCTTGGAGAATATTAAATATCTTTCAGTGTTGCAAAGATGACCAAAACGAAAAGTAAATGGGTGAGTAAATAAGATTTTAATTTTTGGGTCAACTGTCCTTTTAAATACTTTTGAATATTAATCATACTATCTACTGCCTTCTGATAATAATTTCAGGTGAACTGCTCATCTGTCAGTGTCTTTGAAATCTCTCCGTTTGGGCGTTTTTCTCAGCGAATGTTTTTTCTTGATTTAAATTAGGTTCTTTTCACTAATTAATCTGCATATGTAACTAATTTGATTAAGTTGATTGACAGCCCTAATAGATACATAAGTGTAGATTGAGCGCCTTAATGATAGTCACATTAATGTACCGCATTTTGCATTTCATTTTCCTCATCACCTCTAGTAAATATTCATAAAACTCGATGTAGAGTTTACTCACGAGTGGCCAGAAGGAGAGCACTACAACCCTCCGGATGGCCAGAGCTCTGTTCGTGTTGCCTGGCAACCATGTACAGATAGAGGGAGGTGGACAGCGTCCTTCTCGCTGCCGCCCACCGTCAGTGGCTGTGGAGCGAGTGAGATCTACAGCCCGCCCGCTCTCTGTGTTCATCAGAGTTTTACCGACAATGAGTGAAGGATTCAGCCAGCCTCTTCAGCAAGAAACATGTGCTACGATCCAATCAATAGAGCAGTGTAACCTTAGCGGTATCTGCTGCATGTTAGATCTCACACCAACACGTTCCAGAAGATGAGTATCACAAGTAGCAGTGGAGTGGGCGGTCGGCTCTGTACTTTTTACGATTTCTCTCGTTCAGAAATTTCTACTGCTCGTTCAGAGATGTGTACCCTCTGTTGTTGAGCACTTTAGGGTGCATGTATCCTGTTATAATACAGTGCCCCAGGGCTGCTTATTTACAGCCTTGTTAAATATCACTGCTTGTGCATCGAGAGAGAGAGAGAGAGAGTGAGGCGAGCGAGATGGAAAACAAACTCACCGACAGAGGGTTTTCCATCCCTCAGACACAATGTCTTTAGAGGGAGGAAACTTGGTGTTTTTCAGGCCTCTTGTCTCCGGTCGTAGCATTCAGGTTGTTTTTATTTCTCCCTTTCAGGGGGCCGTCTGTGTTAGAGGGCTTATTTGTTTCCTGAATGGCTAATCTGCCAAGTTCATGCCTGAAGCAATGGTGCTGAGAGAGCCGTTGTTCTGAGCGCTGCCAGGGCAGGCCATGTAATGGTGCAGCCCGAGCTCTCTAATTTCCATACAGCTGTCCTGGTGGGCAGGTCTCAGTGCAGATATGCCAGCACTAGGGAAAAGCTGTTACCTTTCATGTACCTACATGCTAAGGTGTTACGGTGTACATAAAGGCTAATCGGCTCTTGGAAGTTAAGCCGAAGGTTCAATTAAAGGTTTGTAGGTAAATCCAGTTGACCACTGAGGCGCTAATGTTGATACATCCATTGTTATACTGTAGATTAGCAACAAATTTTAATATTTAACCTTCCATTTACAGTCTCACCGCTTTTAAAACGGCTGTGTCAGATGTTGAAGTGGATTTTCAGGAATAGGAAAAATGGAAATTCTGACATCATCCTTCAAGTTGTTACAAACGAGAATGACTGACTTTTTCCATTGAACATAAAAGAAGAAATATTGAAGAATTTGTTTGTTTGTTTTCATTACATTAAATGGCGGCTGAAGTAAATAAGTGAAAGATAAATGTCAAAAAAGATCTGTTATGGACAGATCTTAAGTTATTGTTCTCTGAAAATCTTAACATCCATCATATCTTCGTAGTGCATTCATGAAAATGATCTGTTTTCAGTGAATCAGTTGATTTTGGTTCACAAAACCAGGCTGAATAGTTCAAGACTGCTTCTCTGGTTTAATTCACCAGATGTGTCTGAAATCATGTGTTACTAATTATTTTTATTATATTTGATGTGCCCTAAGCCTAAATTAAAAATTTCGCAAAATAAAGTGATTCAGAAGACTTTGATTAAATCGCTATATTCATTGAAATTAATTTTACGATGTCTTTGTTCATTTTGAGCTTAAAAATGTTGGTTTACCCAGACTTCAACAGAAGGGCAACATATGCTCAGAGAATATATATATAAAAAAAGTTTTTGTTGCCAAGATGACCAAAAGTCTTATTGGTTTGAGGGTGAGTAAATGAAAACCAGGGGGGGAAAAATAATAAAATAAAAAATCGTTTTTATGGTGCATATATTTTGCCAGTTCTCCTCTCTAGAGTTAATTTTTTTTTACCTGACTAATGAGCGTATGGTCGCTGAATGATTTTGAGGTAGATGTTGCGTTATCTGACATTGTTTACAAGCTGTTATAATTGACGTCTTTTTGGACGCTCATTTCTATTTATTTTGTGCCGAAACTGGTTGAATTAGAGACGATTCTTTAGTTCTTTAGTTTTAGTTGATTAGTTCACGATTCTTTTGAACTGAGGCGCTACAGTGATCTGTCACTCCACATTAAACAGAGCCAAAACGGTAAATATTGTTTGAATATTGCAATAAAATGGACAGAATTTAAAATCTGTGACTGTTTCATATCAAAACTAACAAAGCACAAAGCTTATTACGATTTATTGGATGGACGACGTGCTACAATGTTCTGTTCATAAAATAAAAACAGGCTAGATTAATTGGTTTTTGGGATTTAAGAATTGAAATTGTTTTGTAAAAATGAGAATCTATTAAAATCGAGAAATCTTTTTTTTTTTTTTTTTTTTTTTTAATAAACCCAGCCCTAATTTGTAGCGGTGTCTCAGACCGTGGTGAACATAATCAAGTCCACTTATTTAATTTCATAATGCACCTGAAAATGAGTGTACAACCAATATACACTTAAGGATTAGTTCACTTTTGAAGGACATTTTTGAAGTTGGGGAAGAAAATGAGATGGGAGTTTTTCGACATACCCTAACTGTATTTGACTGCAGTTCACAGAGTACACATGCGCATCGCTGAGCTAGACAAGAAGAGCATTTGAGGTTAAAAAGTACGTACATTACCTTTTTACCTTTTTTTTTTTTTTTGTTTTGTTTTGTTTGTTTTTTTGAAAGTAACCGATCGTTTCGCTAGATAAGACCCTTCTTCCTTGGCTGGGATCGTTTAGAGCCCTTTTTCAGTATTTTTACGAATATGATAATGAATTAAAATATCATGAATGCCAATTTGCAACATCAAGAGGCATAACGGACCTTTTTCGTTCAGCTAATATAACAGGAAGCAGGAGCTGCGCACATTCAGGTTACTAATGGCCACATACTTAATGCATTAGTTTCAAATTTTTCCCTTATATTCTGAGTGTTCATGATTGATTTAGCAAGGGATGCTTCATGAACAAGCCCATTGGTTCAACCCTTATCTACCCAGCCCCAAGACATCGGTGTGGAGCCGTGATTATGAAATGAGAATATGCAAATGGTTGTGAAACAGAGATATCAGCGTAAGTGTTATAGATGATTTATCTTCTTTAATTCAGTGGATCCTATCTGGCTGTTTTTAAAACAGAACCTGTCCAGTGATCCCTGGAAAAAGCAGCATGGCCTTGGAGCAAAAATCAAGGAATCCTCCTACGGAAAATTGACTGCCGTTGTGGTAAGAAAGCAAGACGAGCAGTCGACAGAGGAGCGTCTATTTTTGGGAAGCCGTTCTAACCTCTCTTTCTGGCTCCCTGGATCATGTAGTGTCTTATCCTCAGAGGAGGATGGCCAGCTGGCGTAAAAAGATGCTCTCTCTTTGTGGTGAAGCTGATGGAAGGAAAAGGAAGTCATGTTTGTACTGAATCTATCTTCAGTAGGGCAGCTCTGTACACTGCGCCAGTGCATGCTTGAGTCTTTCTATACACACGTTTATTGACACTTCTTGCCTTGTTGGATCCTGTTGGACTTAATCAACAACTCTGTAGCCAAAAGCAAACTGAGGCCTCGCAGTGCCTACAGCTGAGCGGGAGATAGCTGCATAGACTGCGTCACTGACCCAGCATCTCTCATCACGTAAAGCACCCTGTTCAGTTTGCATTTCTCAGCATGTACGGCTGAGGGGTGCGGCCAGCCCAACACAAACTCCTTAATCAGCATCTCTAATTCAGGTTTGCTGCAGGCTGCCAGCGTCTATGTGAGTGCAGTTGTGGCGTTTTATAGTGTCACTTATGGCTGGATGATACAAACTTTATATGTTCCTACAAATCTGGCTGATTGGGAAAAAAATATAGAATTTGTAAATTTAACAAGAAAAATAATTTATTTTAAATACATATATCAAATCATGATGAAAATATACAATGACAATGTTCTCATTTTATAATTTACACAGTAGTGTTTTAAAAACTATATACAGTATATAAAATGTATAGATTTTTATTAATTTATGGGTCATTGACATAAGGATTATCTATTGTACTCGTTCAAACATTCAGAATGTTGTGTACACAAATTCATATTAAAATTTAAAATTGTGATTTTAGTGTTTTCAAATATTGATGAATTGGCCATAGCCTTAAAAAATGTCATGTGGTATGACCATTATTTATATTAAAATTAATTCATTTCCTTAACATCCTTAACATTTTTTTTTTTTTAGATATTCCCAGTAATTAAAGTGTTTAGACACAAAGTAGTTGCATTTATTTTGAGTTTTTGTAAATAATGATCTCATTATAATTTCAAAGTTGCTGCCTTAAATGTAGTTAGCAGACTTATTTTTCCTGTAAATTGCATAAAACTGATAAAACTGTTTTAAATGTACTATTCACTTAAGCATGCTGTAGCAGTGGTTCATGTTTCAACCACAGAAATGAGATTTTATTTTTATTTTAATACAGTTGTTGTTATTATCATTCGCACCACATGAGTGGTCGCTCGAAATGACGCAAAGGCCTTATGTCATTATTAATCAATTTAAAGGGACGTGTGTAAAGTGCAGAACATGGCATTAACTGCAGGCATTTTTTTAGCCCCACTTATTTCTGAACTTTGCCCAATCTTGGTTGCTCAATTGACCCTTTGCCGGGAGTTTTACATACCAGCCGTTAAAGTTTTTTTCCAAATTTGAAAGAGTTACAAACTTGATGCTTCCATGGGTCATTGGCAAATTGCTATATGATGCAAAGTCCTGTCTTTGAATGAATTTCAACATAAAAGTCCCAAAAAGGTAGTTTCTTGGTCACACCATTTGATATTTTATAAAATGGAAATCAAAGTTTGTTTGCATATTATAATGGAAATATAAATACAAATGCTTTGCAGTTGTGTACAGGAGTATAAAACACTTTGGAAATGATGCCTAATAGAAAATTAATCAGAATAAATTTAGGGTAATTTCAAAGATGTTTTCAAAACAACAGTTATGGTCGGACAGTCATACCACATGATGTTTTGACGCTTTAAATAACAGAAAACTTACAAATAATGAATCTTTTTTTTCTCTTTTTTTTTTAAAAGTGAAAGTGGGCCCATACATAGGAGAGGTACTTCATATATATGGCATCTTTTTAGTGCATTTAAACCATTTTTTTTAACTGAAAAAAGCAATCAGACAGAAAATTAAAGTGTTATGTCGTTGACCGTTATATTAATTAATTTTAGACTATTTAAATATATTTAAATTCTAAATAAAAACTGATTTAAATAATTAAATCCTTTGTCTTCTTACTGCCTGACCTTCTGTGAGTAGCGCCTTGTGATTATTAAATTATGAATATTCAATTAAAGTTATCCATCCCTAAGTAAAGATGGAAATTTTTATTATTTATTTAAGTAATTTCGTCTTTATAACATTTATTAAATTTGTTTCTGAATAAGGTGCAGCACTATCATTTTTAGGTGAAAGGAAATGTTTCTTTTAAAGGTCACAGTTTTGTTACTGGTCCAGCTGTTTTAATCATTAGATGTGATTCATTAAGAATATTCATTTAGGATTATTTATCTGTGCATCTAGTACTTAGCGTTTCATTTTTGTAATGAAAGAACATTCTTTGTAATAGCTTTGCCTTACCACTATGTTAATGCACTTTGACATGAAGTATCATTAGGATTCTGAGAGGTTTTATTTTTAGCAGATGCCGGAGCGTTCTCTTAGAGGAACTGGGCAGAGATTTGAACATGGAGACTTTTAGGATTCAGTGTCATAGCTTCTTCCAGAGGAGAAATTTATGACTAGATATCCATGGCTTTTCAACACTTACTTTTTATTCTATTTTAAGCAGCATACGGGATGCATTTTCATTAGCTGCCTTCTGATTTGTTCATCCCTATAACTTCCCCAGCATTAAACAAAATATGTTAAAACCAATATAAATTTAATGTTACTTGACCAAATGTTCTGAATAAGCCTATCCAGAATCCTGTTACAACCCTGGAAAACTTAAAACCAATTTAGCACTTTGATTGTAGAAAGCTAATTGAACTTCCTTATTAGGAGAGTGTACTGACACAGCTTTCTAAATTTGATTCTGAATTACAGGCTCTCGATTCTGTTTGATTCCGGTTTCATTTGGGAATATTTTAATTATAATTTCAGCTGGCCTGTTTAAGTTTTTACATAATTGCAAAAGTGGCTGATTTCAGATTATTAAAAATTTGAATGTTGACAATTTTTATGGTGTTAATGTGCAACAAAGAGGAAAAGATTGGATTTTACACATTCTTATTAGTAAAACTGATCGTGCAGACCAACCCGTAAGTCCCACAGACTTGAAACTTTAGGAGTTGGTAGTACTCGCATCACCTACAACAAGGTCTGTGAGACATTTGAAAGAAATCGGCTACTGAGGCATGGTATCACCTATTTTGAGGGTGTAAACAATTGTACATTGCGCGGTTGTCCGTGCATACACGCAATATTTATATTGTATGATAGACCTCCTTGTTCCGAACAACATTGCCTCTACAGCCACTGCTGTCAATCAAGCCATTTTTTAAATGATTGAAAAATGTACCCTTTGGGAAGCTATAATGGGGACCTTGTCCAAATATACCCTAAAGCCAAAACAAAAACTCAAAACTTCACAAAACCCGCTGAGTATATGTGACAGTCGATTCTAAACAAGCATGCAAAGTTGATCGGACAACAGCTGGTTCTATAACAGGGATAAATGTTATAAAAACATCATATTTCTGTGGTAAATCACCAGGATTTGACAAAAATGTTTTTTTAATAATTGATTCAGGTGGTTACAGGCTTCCTAAATAATATGAAATGTCTTTTTTTCTTATGTTCTTAAATACCCAAAGTGCTTGAACCCTGGTAATCGCTGCTTGCAGCTACATTTTCATTTTTTTTCCTCGTCAAATTCGAGTAATTATAACAATTACATCACTTCCCTTAAGACAAAGTAATTATGCTGGTAAAAGTACACAAACATGTTGGCAGTCAGTACAATAGAATGAAATTATTGGCGATGACCTCTATTATAGAATTATGGAAATATTAATCTATTAGGAATTGGTTACACATGACTTCTGGCTGTTTGAAGACTGTCATGGCTGAGCGAGAGAGGAGATGAACGCAACTGGTTTGCATTCGAGTCACGATTTTTCAAGACCTCAGCAAACTGACCCAAGACAATGGAAGTAGTTCATTATATCCCAGCTCTCACTCAGTTTCTAAACGTCCATTTGTCTTTATTCTGGTCTTCTCTTGCTAGCACACTATAGAAAACTTGAGCTCATACCTACATTCCTCAATAGGTTTTTGAATGCCACCACCACAAAGGAACTTTTAGAAACTAAAAGCCCAATCACTGAATAAACAGAAACTTGCGCCTTTAATGAGCAATACATTCCTTTTTTTCATTCATAGTCGGACCTCACAACACTGCGGGCATTGCGGTCCTCCAGCGCTCTGTGTGGTCTATCTGGATGAGGATTTCTCAGAGCTGTTGGATTCATGAGAGAGGAGGTTGATGGGGCAGTTCTGGTGAAGTCATGCGTGTTAACAGGGATACATAACCACGAATCCCCATGGGCGGCCGTTTAGAACACGAGGTGGCACGCAGTTCCTCTCCAACCCTAGACTCATTAAGAATACATGAGCACTTAACGTTCTGCTGCCACTGGCAGACATCTATTATTGATGACGGGCAGATTGCTCCCTTGAATAATATAGGACGCCTTTGTGTTGTTGTGGACCATGAAGCCTGTCTTTATAAGTGTTAATGCGGAGAAAATCTTGACCCGTTCGACTTTGCCGAGAGAACTTGTGCACTCTTCATTTCTTGTTGCTTTTCTGAGATCATTAAATAGAAAAACAACTTATCGCACTGCTTTTCTCCAAACAGTGTAGTACTTCTCATCTAATTGTGGTTACGTTTTTTTGTTTTTTTTTTCTTCTTCTTCTTCTTTCTCTCTCTCTGATGTTCCTTATATGTAACGAACTGTCTGTCCTGGGTGGTTAAAGGGACTGTTTAGATGGATATCACAACAGTCTTAATTAGTGAATTTCCATGCCTGTGGTCCAGCTGTTTCCTTCAGCATGAAATTCAGCAGAAATTATAATCAAGTACCAAAAACACCCTGAAGGAAGGTGTGATGGAGCTTTTTTCCATACGTTTTTTTTTTACTTTCAGAGGCCCACATTGCCCTCTTTCCACATTCTTACTAAAACCTGGTTTATGCAAGGGTCTGTGTGCGAATGATGTTGTTGAGGTGCTTGTAGAAGTGTTCATTGAGTCCTTAAAGGTTTAGTTCACCCAAAATTTAAAATTCTGTAATTGACATTCATGTCGTTCCAAACACATAAGACCTTCGTTCGTCTTCGAAACACAAATTAAGATATTTTTGATAATCCAAGAGCTTTCTGACCTTGCATAGACAGCAATGCACTGAAAAGTTCCCAGGCCTAGAAAGGTAGTAAGAACATCGTTAAAATAATCCATGTGACATCAGTGGGTTCAACTGTGATGTTATGAATACAGTATGAGAATACTTTTTGTGCGCAAAGAAAACAAAAATAACAATATTCAACGATTTTGTCTCTTCCGTGTCAGTCCCTGCCACCATTCACAAGAGTACCACAGTGTATACATGTGGTGCTGCTGACACAAGGAAGCTCTCAGATTTCATTAAAAATATCCTAATTTGTGTTATGAAGGTGAACGAAGGTCTTGTGGGTTTGGAACAACATGAGGGTGAGTAATTAATGACAATTTTAATTTTTGGGTAAACTATCCCTTTGAGACTGTGTTTGCATGGTTGTGTGCTTCTGATTTTTTTTTTGTATCTTCACTTAAGTTCTGTTACACAAATTCAAAGGGAGGTCGGTCAAAATAGCTGAGTCTGTACTTTCTGAGGCAGAATATAGCACCAAGCTTTTTAATGAGATTGCCTTTGCAATCTGTATAGAAAGACTCAAGAGTTTGACCACTACCTTACAGGGTTCTACGAACTAAAAAAAAACTACTGCGTGCGACTATGAAAAAATATTTAGGAACACCAGTCCCGACTGACCCGATCAGCATAAAGTATTTGTGTTTGCGCTAATCCAGGATTCTGGATGGAGCTTCAAAGATACTGTGTGTTTTTGCAATGTTGAGTAATGCGTAGGGCTGGGCGATATGGCTGAAAACTGTATCACGATATCAGTGTTTCATATCGATCGATATCGATAATTATTGATATTTTTTATGACCCATTTAAAATAAGGACCAGGAGAAGAAAATATTACATTTAAACATTTTTATTTTAAACTTAACCTTCCTCTGATTATAATCCGCTCAGTTATTAAGACAGAAATGTCTAACCGACAGCCGACGCTTGTTAACCGTTAACCGACAAGATTTTTTAAAATTAGAATTTAATTATTTTAGAAAGGATAAGTGTCTGTGACTCGTTAAAATACCAACATTTGTTTACCGGGATTAATTTTACATGTGCAAAAAGCAGCAAACAACAGAACATGAGGATTCACATGGACACGTCGCACCACCTGCAGCGCCTCTGCGAATGGAGAAAAACATTATAAAGCTAGGCTATATTTATATATAATGAATGAATAGGCCTACACGATAAATATTTTTACTTAATAAAACAAACAAACAAACAAAAAAAGTGCAACAAGTAGCTAGCATGCAGAGTTTTGGTACATTTTTGTGCTGCGCGAAAGGAAGACGGCTGAAAGCGGCATCCTATTTTTCTTTATTTTACAAACAGCAAACCGTTTACAGTTTCGATTATCTGTAAAGAGTTGTTTCCCCTGTTAGAAGGAAAAAAATAAAGTGATTGCGCCGGCGCCGCACGCGCACACACAATCAGCCAAACATATGGGGGAAAAAAAAAATAATAATCACACTGCTTAATCGTTATCAACGTACTGCCGTGATATTATTCCAAACATTTTTTTTTAAATGTGGATATTGTAATGCGAGAAGTACAAAACCAGGTTTACATAATAAATAATATTTTAGCATTCAAATACATCTTGAATACAGAGACATTGGATTTGTGTCGTGTGAGAGACCCAATGTTAGTTTCAGTTTCGCTTTACCCTAAATGGTTTCGTTTTTGCTTGTCCCCTAGCTTCTTATATTTTTAATTTTTGTTCTTTTCTAAATACTGTTAAATTGAAATTATTTTTGTGGAGTGAGGGGAACTAAAATAGCCTAGCCTATGTTTATAGTGTACTGTAAATATTTCGCGACCTGGTGTCTTTCTGAATGTAATAATAAAATACGACTTAACGTTATAGGCCTACGCGATTTATCTTTTTTTTCTTAAAAATGCAATTTCATTTTACTTTAACCATCCAAAAAACGTTTTTAAATATTCTGATAAATAACTGAAAAAAGACCTTTTAAACCGTTTAACTGATTGTATTAATCGGTCAAAATTCTTGGTGAGCGCCGCTAAGGTGGTACATCAAGTTCGTGGTATTACCAGTCTTGTCACTCCCTACGTTGCTAGGTTACCAGAGAGCGAGTGCCTTTGTTAATGCAACCAAACTTGCTTCGCAACCTCTGTTTTCTTCCGACACAGAAGAATAAAAAATATCGAACGTTTTATCCAACACATTTTTTATTGATATCGATCACGTGTTTATCGCGATACATATCGTTATCGTTTTATCGCCCAGCCCTAGTAATGCGTCACAGACATATCTCACAAGTCCTTTCATAAACCAAGTGCAGAGAGAGTGTCAATTAGAGATTCATTGTGCAGTGTAGAGAGCTTCGTTAATTATATTGGAACTTTGTGAGATTGCGATGAACTAAGATGAGTGACGGCTTTTAATGATTTTTAAGGGAGTTTGTAAATGAGATATTGATTTAATACAACAGTTAAATAAACAGGAAGCTAATATTAAGTGACTTCTATTGTCGGACTGTAACACTATTGCCTGGTTTTGCTCTATTTCGTCATCAAAAACAGTTTGAAACAAGTCACAACTGAGCTGCTGCGCATCTCGATTCAAACAGTTTTATGAATGAACGTGCGTTTTTAAACAAATCTAGCGAGTCAATGATTCGATTTCCCATTCTTAAAGACTTTGCTTTATTTATGAATAAATCAGCCGTTCAAACAAATCAAATAAAATGAATGATTCAGTAAATAGATCTGTGACTTGCTACCACCTACTGGTAGTTTTAGTTTCATTTTTAAAGTATCTTTTCTGTTATTAAAACCATTTAATATTTCTATATTCAAATTGTAGATTTAAAACATTAATCTCAACATGAATTTATGAATTTGACTGCACTCATGCCACCTCTGAGCCTCATTAAACATATGAAAATATACCTACAAGCCACTTTTGTGTTCTTCTGTGCCACCTCTGTAGTACAAATTAATTTTGTTAATACTGATTTCATTTGATTGGTAACTTATTCTACTTGTTCTCATTCTGTTGTTTTAATTAGAAATTTTAAAAAACTTATAAAAAAATATACATTTTAAAATTTTTGACACAAAAGATTGCACACTTTTAATAAAGTTATATAAAATAAAAATGCCATTACAAAGGCAAAAACAAAATTCCAATTTTGAATCCTAAAATCTGAAATTGTGACTGTGCTCCTACATATTTTAAGTTAGGAGCACAAGTGCTCCTAGAAAGAAAACTGTAGAGCCCTGCCTTATGTACAAGGAACAAAAATCTCCAAACAATATGTGACCCTGAACCACAAAACCAGTCATAAGGGTCAATTTCTTTGAAATTGAGATTTACACATCGTCTGAAAGTTGAATAAATAAGATTTCTATTTATGTATGATTGTTAGAATAGGACAATAGTTGGCCAAGATACAACTATTTTAAAATCTGGAATCTGAGGGTGCAAAAAATAAAAATAAAAAATGAGAAAATCGCCTTTAAAGTTGTCCAAATGATGTTCTTAGCAATGCATATTACTAATCAAAAATTAGGTTTTGATACATTTACAAAATATCTTCATGGAACATGATCTTTACTCTATATCCTAATGATTTTTGCCTTAAAAGAAAAATCGATAATTTTGACTCATACAATGCTTTTTGTTTTTTTTTGGCTATTGCTACAAATATATCCGTGCTACTTATGACCGGTTTTATGCTTCAGGGTCACTATTAAGCCAAAACAAACATACAAACATATAAATAACTTTTATAAGGCATAAAAAAAGAATTTCTCATGTTTAACTCATGTTGTCTCTGCATTGCCATCTGTTATTTCTGAGAATGTTGCTACCATGAAATTCGTCCTGTAAACTCAAATGAGGGCTATGTGCTGTGCACTCAGTCTGTGAAGTGTCATTCAACGCATCAAACAAATGTACAAAGTATTAAATAAAGCACATTTGTTCCTCCCTTACTTAAGCCATCACCTGTGGTATTAGGTTGGGAGTGTCTCCGCTCGTGACTGACTGCTCTCTCAACCCTCTGGAGATGTAACCGAACACCTGATATCATTCCGTTAGTGGCTGTCACTCTTTGTCCTACAGGGCCTGATTAAAAGTAATTACTTCATCACACTCTCACATCTTGACCCAGAGTCACGGGTCTCTCTTATGTCTCGTGGGACAGTGGTTTGTGCCTCTGTGCCTCAAGTGATTAATCTCGCTCCAAATTCAAACCCTGTGTAATTAAGTCCTGTATGTGCAGTTAAAAAGATAGCACCTTTCCTAGCAGGCCACACCAATTTTTTAACAACATGTGCTTAATTTGAGTTGTTTGTCTGAAAGCTGTTTGAGATGACAGAGCGAGCGAGAGCTCCTCCAACCCCTGAGGTCTGTCCTGAGGCTCTTGAGGAGCCTGCCTGTGTTTACTCTTTCAGTTTGCTTGTGGTTAGCGTTTTAAACCTTCGCCACAGGCACTGCTCCATAATTGAGCTAAATCTGATCCTTACTGTTATTTTGGAGTCACGCCTACTCGTACTTGTGCTCTTGAATGAAGTCATTGTAATAGGTTTTGTTTATTGTTATACACTGATTGAAGCTCTGACTGCTGTCTACAGAAAAATTGACTGGACTTGAGTCAGTAGAACTACATTTGGTCAACACCAATTCTATTCCAAATAAGAGAAATGCTTATGATATTCCATAATATTTCTCTTTTAATCGTCTAGTGTTAAAGTTGCAATGTCTTTCACTTAACATCGAGACAGGCCAGCGTTGCTGTTGTGTTACATCATCTCACTTCAACAGACACACACCATCCAAAACAAAAGTCAAAATCCTAGTTTCTTTGCCAAGGTGTTTTTTTTTTTTTTTTGGGTATTTTTCCATTCCTCATTTCAAAGGTTGTTGTTCTTATGAAAAGAACCTTGTGATGGAAGTTTGACACTGATATCTGATCAGATTTGGCGCTGTTTTTTTGTGGAGGAGTAAGGTTTAAAGAGGTGAAACTGGTTTAGAATCAGCGTCAGCGTACATGGATGTGAAAGAGCTGCAAGTGTGGTTTAACCACATGGTTGAGATCCTCCCTCAGCACCAAAAACTATGTATTATACCAGCCCGACTGGAGTGTCTGGAAGAGGAGCTAGTGTAAGAGGAAACACCTAATGACAGCAGCAACAAGACTGAACATGCTCTCTGCAGCAACGCAGGTTTACATGTTTCAGCCTAAAGGTCTGGATTAAGACCTGTCTAGTAGTTAAACCACAAGTTAGTTTGTCAGTTTTTTTTTTTTCAATTCCACCTTCATAGCTGGAAATGTTTTTCATGTTAGTCGTGACATGTGACTGTTCCTATGTTCTGTCCGTTTGTTGAGTAGGGCTAAGTTCTTGGCTGTGATGTGTATCATACAGTCTGATATAAAAGATATAAAATAATGTTGATTTTTGCACAGTGTGCCATGGCTTTTACCTAAAATCTCACTGGGATCATATCGAACAATCTGATAAGTGTACATAAAAATCTCATGTGACCCTGGACCACAAAACCTGTAAAGTAGCATGGGTATATTTGTAGCAATAGCCAACACTACATTGTATCGGCCAAAATGATGCCAAAAATCGTTAGGTTATTAAGTAAAGATCATGTTCCATGAAGATATTTTACAAATTTCCAACGGTAATTGTATCAAAACTTATTTTTTTGATTAGTAATATGCATTAAGAACCTAATTTGGACAACTTTAAAGGCGATTTTCTCAATATTTAGATTTGCTTAAATCTCAATTTTTTTAAAAATTGACCCTTATGACTGGTTTTGTGGTCCAGGGTCGCGCATACTATGTGCTCAGGGTTGGACATTGAAAGGTTGCTGATTCAAGTCTATAACATTCCATAAACATTGAACCATCACCATTGCACCCTTAATGTTCTTTATCACTCAGAATGACTGTCCCTTTAAATGTGTACTGCAAGTCACTTTAGATTGAAGTGTCTTCTAAGTGACTACCTTCTCAAGAATAAAACTTCTCGCAAAGGCCATTGTAAATGAGTGCTGAATTACTGTAGTTAACGCTCATTTTTGGGCAAACATCTCTAGCAAGTGTTGCACATTTGTTTAGCCAAGTTGTTCCACCTGCATTCCTTCCACGTGAGAGCATCTCTGACTCACCTGTGAGGCCATATATCACACTGAAACGTGCAGCATAGAGCACAGGCTGTTTACGTGTGGTTCATGAGATTGCTTTCCTGAAGTTCTAACTTCTCCAGACCTGTACTCCATCAGTTTGTCCACTTTCACAAACTCTAGAATATTACATTTTGCTCAGGTATATCCAACTCTGGATACACCAAATCCATCACACAAGTTTCCTTAGAGAAGACAAAGTACTGCCGAAGTACGGTAAATGTGCTAATGGAACAATCTTTCACCTTCCATAAAATTCATCTTCCTCATTGAGTGTTAGAACTTTTTGCTGGTGTAGGGGGTATTTCCTTTTTTTTTCCTCTTTAGCTGTGAGCATGGGCCTGTTTTTATAAGTTGTAAGTCTTTCTTCAACAATTCAACAAAATATTCAGAATCGATTCCATGCTTATTTATTTTCTCGCATTGATAGCACTAGAGATGGTTGTGTTCTGCTTGCTGTCAGTTATAAACAAATACACATACAACAGCAGTTAAATGCAGTTGAATTTCAGAATGCACAGTCAGTTATGGACAGGACAAAACATAAGAAATGTTAAAATAGATCTATGCGTTAGCATGAATGCAGCCTCTATAAGTAATTAAAAAAAAGTGTAAAGTCTCAATTCATTAAAAAATGTAGATCAAGAATTGTTTTTGCTTTTTTATAGTTTTTATTTTTATAAGTACTTTATCCAACTTCAACGTTTTCTTCATTCATTGTCCGCTATAGGGAAATAACAAGAATAGTAACGTACAGTAAACGGTAAAACTGTTTGCACTACAGACTGGTGTGTTCATAATTAAGATAATATTTTAAAATAATATGGTAAGACACACCAATTTGCAATATCAAGCAGCAAAACAAGCTATTTTGTACAGTTTAAAATAACTAGACTTGGTTGAGACCGGAAGCCAGACGCATAAAATTTACAAATTGCCATGCCCACTCTTACGAGAAGAAAAATATAAGTAATATAAGTACTTATATAAGTATATAAGTAATTTAAAAATTTTAGCAAATTTCATATTCAAAGTTGGTAAACTCTTAATTCATAAAAAATAAAATGTACAGTCAAACCAAAAATTAGACATCAGATATAATTTTTTATATATTTTTTTACTACTGGGTGCAGGACACTATAGTTCATTTATGTAAGTGAGGATAGCAAAACAAAGTAAACTTTGACATATTATACCTAAAAGTTCTTCATACAGTGGACTACCAGTAAAACTTAAAAAATTGGGACCAGAAATTCAGACACTTTGACCTGACCATGTTTTGTTTAAGTGTTTTTTTAGCTGCCGAAGTGACCTGTGTTACTGCAGAATTAAGCATTTCTTGGTAATGGTCAGCAAAGTATTGATAATTGTATAAATATTGTCTTGCTAACAATTGTCAGAAGTTTTGCTTGGTTGTAATCCATTACATACATTTGTCAAAGTTATCTGACATTATCAAGATGAATTTGTTCTGACACGGTTTATTTGTGTTTTTGTCATTTTTATTATCATTTTCTAAACTATAGTGATCAAACTCTGATAATTTGAGAAATGTTGAAGGTGTCTGAATACGTTTTGGCTTGACTGTAGATCAAGAATCATTTTGGAATTGGATTGTGATTCCAAGAATCAGAATTGGATCAGATTGAGAAGTGCCTAAAGATTCCCATCCTCGTTGTTTGGCTCACACAGAGGTTTCAAGACCACAGCAGTCTCTCGCCCCATAGACTTCATGTCTCCTTTCTTCAGTTTTAAATGCATTCATGAGAGTACAAAACATTGTTAGTGGAGCTCCAGGTCTGTAATCTAGGTCTATTTTTATCTGTTAGTGGTAATCATCATTTTCTGCATAGTGTTAGATGACCTTCCATGGCTGACTACTTTCTTATTCTCTCTCTCTCTCTCTCACACACACACACACACACACGCACGCACAGTTGCAGTCACGGATTCTAAAAAAATGGTTACTTCTCAAGTGTGTCACCACAAAAACAAACAGCCCATGAAAGGTCAGCTTTTAATGAGACTTTCTTTTAATAAGGAAGATGGTCAGAGATGTTATATCTGGACTTGTCTGCAGTATCTGCACCATGTGACTCATCAAAGTGGGAGATGAAAGGACATCTTCAGCTAGAATATCAATAACTGCAGTGGCACTAGATTGCATCGGTTTACAAATCTATATGCACATGCTCCGAGCAGACCCTAGGCAACTGTCTTAAGATAAAACATCATACAAATTTCACCCGTTATGTGGATTTTTGCTGTCATGCATTGACATTTCTTCACTAATTGTGTTGGCTACAAAATATTTGCCTTTCTGACTTTAGAGACTTGGATGTGAAAGTTTCACATCCTTGACAAAGTTTCAGAGTAGGGCAAGTAATACAGTTGGGCTTTTAAACTTCATTCAAAAAGAAAAAGTTAGACTTTCATAGTGTTTCCAGTTGACATGAGCTCTTCACATGCCTTTCCTCACATTACCTATGTTTAACGCTCTTGGAGTGGCCTGAAAATCATCATGTGAAACCAGATCAGGGCAAGACTTTCTGTGGGAATCTGCTATGCTAAAGGTCACCGCACCTTTGAAGAATCCTGTCTTTCACTGCAACATGGAGGGTCAAAAGTGGAGCTTTTAACAGTTTGTTCTTTCATGTTGTGCAGGACTGACTGCTGCCCCTCTGTTACGGTTCACTTCAAGCTATCAAGGGAGGGGTTAACTTATCATATCCGCTCACTGTATTACTATAAGGTCAGCACCTCAGTTTTGTCACATTGAGGTTTTCTAGAAGAAGGGTATCTAGTCCTGTTTCTGGAAGCCTAGTGTTCAGTAGAGTTTGGCTTCAGCCTGCCCCAACACACTTGGCTTAAAGTTTCTGATTATCCCTTGATTCGTTCTTTCGGATGTGTTTAATTAGGATTAAGATAATTAGGACTCCACAGGATAGTAGCCTTCCAGGAGCAGGATGGGACACTCCTGCTTTAAAATTTAAATCTTTTGCAGTGTAAGGTGTTGCCTTAGGCTCTTTTCCCTGTCCACAAGAATGCTGAGGAACCAGTGTTTGAACAGTCAGTAACAGCTACTATAACTGAAAGCATGGAGAGCTTCTGAGCTTCACAAACAGCTGGAAAAATAAAGCAGTAGCCACTATCCCCACTAATTACCCAACATTACTACTACAGGCCGGGTAAAATTACAGTCCTCAGATAGGAAAACAACACCTGGAGATTTTTGTAGTCCTCTTTCCTGCTGTTTTAAAACGTTTGCCCACAACCTCCCTTCACAAACTAATGGATGTTTCTTTTGCTTTAAGACTTTACAATTCTGTAGTCGATACTAGAAGCGAAACAACACTTTGGGGTTTGTAATAATGAAAGAGAATTCCTTCCCCTGTCTGTTGCTACCAACAAAAATCTCTATTTGGATTTTATTGCGTGATAGTCAACATATGAGTCAGTATGTTTGCAAAGAATTTATGACAGTCATATTGCAACATTAGATCAGTGTGCAAGGGTCAGTGAGCATGTGTGCTTAAATATTTCAGTTCTTGGAACAAATGGTGCAAATGAAGAAAACATTTGCATATATGACCCAGATGTAATTGATTTTTCCAGTGTTGGGTGCACATGTCATACTAAATGGCGCTATGGCTAATTGAGAAAAACCATTGCATCAGACCATGATGGTATTCTCCCATCTCTCATAAAGGAATTAGAATTAAGAGACTAAAGCTCATCTGTGTTCATTGTGATTGTAGTAATTGTGAAATTCTAAGAAATTGCAGGTCCTGTTTAGAGGATATTTTTTAATAATATGTGTTACATTTAGTTTGCTTCTCCATCACAGGTCAATTGATTTTTTTCCTGAAATCACAAAAGTAATTTCCTCTGCTCTTCTATGCTTTGCACACATCTGGTTTAATTTCCCCGCCATTGTTGTTTATCCAATTCCTAAATTGGACAATGACCCCACCATGTCTCTGTGTATCATTTCGTCTCATCATTCACCCAGCCATGTGTGATGCTGCCTGAACATTATTCGTCATGACCCAATCAAACGTGATGGATCAGGGGCTTATTGTCAAGTTGGAGGCTAAATGCTCAGGTCAGGAGCAGATGGTATCATTGTGCTTCGTAGGACATTGCAGTCTGCAGGCGAATTCATTAACCTCGATGTCATCTGCCCAATTGGAATGTGCACATTCTCGCTTCGCGCCGGTTGCCCATTCATAGGGGAAGACACTGCGTGTCCTCCATTTTGTTTTCAAAAAGGTCAAATTTACAATGTCTAAATGATGTTTGGGAATGCTTTAGCCCTGTTTGATTCATGCAAGTTTCTCTGTTTTTTGGAGGATTAGTTCACTACCAGAATAAAAATTTCTAATAATTTGCTCATCTCCATGTCATCCAAGATGTTCGTGTCTGTCTGTCTTCAGTCGAAAAGAAATTAAGGTTTTTGAGGATAACATTCCATGATGGACTTCAATGGCGATCAATGGGTTGAAGGTTCAAATAGAAGTTTCCATGCTGCTTCTAAGGGCCCTACACAATCCCAGCCAAGGAATAAGAATCTTGTCAAGAGAAACAATCTGTCATTTTCTAAAAAAAAAAAATAAATTATATACTTTTAAACCACAAGAAGGCAGGAGGAGGCAGAAGTACGGACTCAGTATTTACCAAAGGGAACATGCAAAGAAAGCCAAAAGCCCTTTGCAAAAAAAATGCAAAACAACTATGTTGGACAATTTTGAAGTTGAGAAAATGAGATGGAGTTTTTTGCCCTAGCCTACATTTTTGAACTGAAGTGCACAGACGAAGAACTCGTGAAGTCGCGTCAGGAACGCGCATCACAGAGCTAGTGCAAGATGAGCATTTGTGGTTAAAAAGTATGTAAATTTGAATTGTTTTAAGAAAATTACAGATTGTTTCACTAGATAAGACCCTTGTTTTTTCGTCTGGAATCGCATAGAGCCCTTTGAAGCTGCAATTTGGACCTTCAACCCTGTTGATCCCCATTTAAGTCTACTATATGGAGAAAAATCATGGAATGTTTTTCTCATGACCTTAATTTCTTTTTGACTGAAGAAAGATGACATGGTGATTAAATTAACACAATATTTTTATTCTGGAAGTGAGCTAATCCTTAATTTTTAATGATTCAGGGTCAATGACAAAAATGTCCAAGGTTGAAATTGAAAAGGGAAACATCTTTTTTTTTTTTAAATCTAGTTTAAAATGCATGTGCCAAGGTCTTAAAGGACTCTATGTTCATGCTGAGTTGACATTTTCAATTTGATCTCCATGTCATAAATTCAAATTATGTGATATTTTAAGTAATGCGTTGACCTTGACACAGAATCATGAGGGTCTTCAAGAAACCTCTCTATCATTAGATATGTTTTTAATACGTATTTCTATACTTTGGTCAAACCCCATGATCATGGCAAACATTTTGTTCTGAAGGTAATTGTTAAAGACAAAATAGTGCATGCCAAACTACCCAATAAGGATTTCTTTCCAAGAATTTCATTGTTCTTCATCATTCTTTTTTTCTCATTATGATGTTAAGACTGATTTTGTCTCTAAATTAATTCAATTCAACAGATCCAGGCCAAAAAAAATGAGCATTATGGCTTTGGACTCTCCATCTACTAGCTGTTGTAGCATCCACAAATTTTCACAAGCTGTCATCCTGTTTGCAGCATGTTCTTGGTGTTTTGCCTGCTTGATTTGTGATGGTGTCTTAAGGAATTAACAATTTCTTGGAACTTTCATTGCTGCCTTTTCTAAAACAGTATAACATTGTTGTGGGCCATCTATCATGAGTCTGTCACATCTTGTTGCCTTAAGCATATCCGTATCATTCTAAAATCCATGAAATGGAGAGATAACAAAATGGACTTTACAACCCAAGCGTTCCCAGGAAAGCACCTGTTTTTTGCGGTTGCATATCAGGAGGAAAGTCTCTCGCCATGGAGTCGGTTAATTCTCCACTGTGAACGCGGGGGGGTCAGAGTCTCTTCAAAAGACACGGGCAGGACCTTCTCACATGCCACACATTCCTATCTGCTGTGTAAAGTTTAGGAGGGTTTTTGTCTACGGAGAGAGTGAGCTTTATACACACAAACTCCCAGTGACCCCCCCACAAAACACATAGGCGCTGCAGTTTGTTTAGAGGTTGCCATAGTGATGTTTTAACAGTCGCAAGATAGGTGATCATCACACCTGTGTTTTCAGATGAATTCCAAACAGAACACATTTGGTGAAGGACAGAGACAAGTGTTACAACTTACAAGGCTTCACAAAGAAATATCCCAAGTTTGTCATAATACAATTCCTCTGCATTTCATACAGACCTTGCTGCCAAGGTTATTGGTGTAACGGCTCCTTATAGTTGCTCTCTCGTTCTCGAGTTTCATTGGCTTCAGGACATAGATTCATTGGAACCTGTGTAAGATGAAGAGTTTTTCCTGCAATTCATCAACAAATTGCTTGGAAACTTTTGACAGGTGCAATTTTGTCCCTAACGCTTGGTCGCAGTAACTCAGTGCCGTCTTCTCCCGGCAGAATGCAGTATGGCTGCAGCTGAAAAGATTAACTGTGTTATTTATTTATATTTTTAAGTGCAAAGGGAACAATCTAAGAAACCTGTGCCAGCAAGCCTAAACCCACAAGTTTTGTTTTTCAGTACGTACCTTCCTTTCAAGCATTTTCTCACTGCTCGCAATGTTGAGCAACCACACACTTTGTAAACAAAATTCATTAATACAGTTTCGTACACCTGTGCTTTCATTATCAGCATGAGGCAACAATGTTATACCCTAAATGGATTCCTCTGAAAATCAGTCTTGCTCAGGAGGAGATGAGGATGTTGATTCGAAAGTGGTTGTTAAAACGGCTAACTCAACTAACAACTTACATGCAGAGTTAACTTAGTTTGGTGTTATTTGGAGCACCTAGCCTCTGGCGGTCGATAGGTGGTGTTTGATGCCATGCTGATTGTTTCACAAGTAGATGCCCTATTAATCCTGTTCTGTTCTCCTTCTAATGAATATCAGGCAAATGGCAAAGATCACATTTGCTAACACTTCCCTGATACATTTCCACTTTTCATTTGCCTTGATTAGGCTTTAATGAGCATTGCAACACCAACCACAGTCCCTTGAGGTTTGTTTAGTCTGGCTGCATCACACTTGCTGGTTAGTTTGATCTAAACACATTTTGGCAAAGTGTAAAGAAATGGTTGGGTTTGAAGCATGGCAACTTCTGTCTGCTTGCTCATGGCTGTTCTGTGCGGTAGTAAATGGATGACATGGCTTGTTACCTGTGAACAAAAGCTTCAGTGACTGTGTTCTCTCGGTTTCTGTGACGCAACGGATCTGTCGGCTGATGAGTTTTAGATTGGTTGACTTTTTTACTGAAACTCCGTTGTATAGAAAGATTAGTAATTAGACTTGAGTAAATTAGTAATTAATTTGTAAGAACTACTTACGTTGGACATAATTAAAATACGTCAGGGATGTGAATTCAGTTGTGCTAAATACTTTTGAGTGCTATTAAATGAAGCAAAATCTGAATATGTGTCTGAAAGTATAATTATGAGTGGTAAAGAACATAATTATGAGAACATTTATCATGGTCCTCTGTTCTTATAAGGTAGTCAGGGTGGTTCAGTATAACATCACTGAGGTGTCTATGAGACATGTCTCGACTTGTTCAGTGAGTCACAGGAACAAAATAGATGACAAGCAGTCACCTCCTTATGTGACCTCTTTTATCTTTAGTAGGATTTTTTTTTAAATGATCAAAAAATCTTACCAGTAAGCGAGAATTATTTATCATATTTGTAGGAAACCTTTTTGTCACATGGTGTACCAACAAAATTGTTGGTAACATTACAGCAAGTTCCCATTAGTTAATGTTGCTTGTTAATGAGCAACACATTGGTTACAGTATTAATCTTTGTTCATTTTAGTTACAGTAATTAAAATGCTGTTCCTTGTTAGTTCATGTTACCTCAGGCCCATTAAATATTAACAGATACCACTTTTGATTTTAATAATGTATTAGTGAATGTCAAAACTGACATTAAGTAAGAATAATAAATGCTGTAGGAGCATTTTTCATTGTTAGTTCATGTTAAAACCATATTGTGAAGTGTTACAGATTTTTCTTTACTAGTTTACTGCTTTGCTGTTGTGGTGCTGCTCACTAAACGGCACAACTCTGTGTACTTCAGTATGTATGTGTATATATATATTTCAGTTAAGTTTTTTTTTTTTGTTTTTTTACACAACTCTAATGTCTATCTATGCTTGGGCGATCTTTAATCATGCAGTCCACACACAAAACCCCCCCGTGTGCCAAATACCACCTGCTCAGTCTGATGGAAATAACAAGAGGAGGGGCCGGCAATCGTCTTCGGCGGCTATGGGGCGGGCTCAGGAACCGCAACAAGTAGAAGGCGTGCACCACCCGGTTTCGGTTGAATATAATCTCAGGCTCTTCCACTTTCGTCCTCTGGCTGCATGCACAGCCCTGTTCACTGAGCTGCACCATTCACTTCCTCATCTGCAGAAAACCTGTCATCTGATCCCTTTTTGTGATCCCAGTGTATCCTCCTGAGAGCCAGCAATTCATTTCTGTCCATTTTTGTTTTGTTAATAATGTAACACAGTTATAGCAGGGCTCTCTGGAATACTTGATTTCGATTTGTCAATTGCAGTATTCAGAGGTCAGATATTCTAAATAATGTCTGTTGTCAAGGACAGCCGCTGTGTAACTGATCCGCACAATTGGGAAATCTGTGTCCTACACAGCAGTGTTTGTGTTCTGTCTCACCGCCGTCTCTGCAAGTAAGCTAATAAATTAATTTCAGCTCAAATCAATATTTTATGTCTATTTATTTAAGCAGCCGTGTAATAAGCAGGATAGTGTACCATCAGACAGTCTTTATCACAAAATAAACACCAAGTTCATTAACTTCATTCTTGTCCCAAAAATTAATTTCAGTATTTCATGTCTGGGTATTTCAAAAGCAGCATTGTAATGTGGAATAATATACAGTTGTCAGTAGAGCTGTCAGTAATCATTATTTTGGTAATCAAGTAATCAGTTGATTATTCTGACGATTAATCGAGATAATCTTTTGGGTAATAAAAATAGACCTAAACGAAGGTAGATATATTATAGCAATAAAGCAAATTGTTCAAATAAAGTATCAAAAGCAAGTATTTATATAGTTTCATTGAACAAAACTGTTAAAATACATAATGTATTATAAACAATAGAGCTAATGTACATTACACGTTATAGCAAATGACTGCAGAGGGCGCCAATGGCCTGACCATTGTTTTTACACTTTACAGCGAAACCTAATCCTTATGTAATATTTAATTTTTAATTTAAAATGTCCACTCAATTACTAATATTTGGCCCTTTTTACGACAGAAATGCTGCATCCACTGTACTTTCGTGAATATGTTGACGTTCAAACGTGTAAGAGTGAGGTTTTTTATTTTGAAATCGGGATAACAGCATATTGACAAAGATATTGATGTATTCTGTGTTTGCGTCGGTTTAAAAAATATTTACCTCACAAATGTGATGAAATGGCGTTCCCAGGTGACCAGATGAAAACTTGCAATAATATGCAGAGAGGGAGTTTGAGATGCTTCACGCATGTAAGTTATAATAGTTCATGTCCATGGAATGCGTCACTTCCCTAATTGTCAATAGTGCTGGGCAACGATTAATCGCGATAATCACATCCAAAATAAGTTTTTGTGTACATAATATATGCGTTTGTACTGTATCATGATAAATCGTTGCCCAGCATTACAAGAAAATCCATTAAAGGTGATATAATCCTTCTGTTTTATATATAGCTAGTATAGCGCACACACGTGTAAAATCTCAAGATTTCTAGATATATTTCACAAAATCTTGTAGGAACATAGGAACGTAATTAAAAAAAAAAATTATATACTCCCGTCCCTACTTTCGCCAAAAAAAAAAATCTCAAATCAAACCAAACCTTAGAAACACGTAATTAAGAAAGTAATAGAAAGTCCAGGTTTTTGTGCTGGATGTCAGGAAGAAGGGAGGCTCTGAAGAGGGCAGGGTCTCTCTCTCTCTCGCTCTCGCTCTGTCTTCATCTCTCCTCCCCTCCCGTCTCTCTCCTTCTGTTCGCTCAGTCAGTCCGCTCAGAGGACGGTCAATGAGACAGACGGGCGAGTCGCTGGTTTCTTCCGTTCGGCTTCATATGCATCCGTCCGTGGATGAGTATGTCCCTGTCGGATCTATCCGGGATTAGCAGAGCCCTTATCACGCAGATATATTTCCATAAATTCTTCATCGACTCTCAGTGAATCACAGCCGGATTATCGTCATCACCATCACCATGGGTTTCTACGGCACTTTAAAGATGATCTTCTATAAAGTGAGTAAACGCCGTTATTCGTGTTGGATGCACTGCGGCTTTTATATCGATGCGGCTTTTATATCGATACAGCCATTCGCCTTCTCTCAGGGGGCTCGCTTTAATACCCCATCAACGCTGAAGCGAAGCGACAGGAACGCTCCCATTATAAATCAAAGAAGCGGTGTACACTGCAAGTGCTCGATGTCGGTTCGTGTAATATTCAAATAGGATGCGCGCCAGTGTAATGTACACATCTTCCTTGATTATAATGCCAGCGTTCGAGTTTGTCCCGTCGCGTTCTGACCGCGTACGCGGGTAGATCAGTGCTCGTCTTTAAGGGTGCGTCGGTGAAATATGCGACTGTTCTTACGGCCACTGCGGAAAAATCTCCAGCTGACATAGAGAATCACCTTCCGCGATATTCATTCACGTGAACCTGCTTTGAGTCTCCATAAGGGGAACCTCGTGTAGAAAAGGATGTGGTACGCTTAAATATGTGGCGGGTTTGGAGAACAGAGTCTCCATCACTATTTCTTCACCATCTGCCCATCCTAACACACACACACTGCACCTGCGCTCCCTACATCATACATATCATCCATCCCCGTACATCTCACCAGCTTCGCATCCTTTCTAGTCGTCTTTCTAGTTTCATCTTATAGAGTTAACTGCTTATTTAATGTATAATCGACTCTTATTTGATAGTTCAAATGAGTATGATGCTATCGTATGTGATACTCGTCTTCCTGCACCATTCAGAGTAAACCTGTTGGTAATATTAATTTGTGCTTTGCAGTCATGTAGGCTGGAACAGTATCTGGACTCTCTCACTGTTTTTGTGATAATGTTAACATGGAACATACAGTCATAAGCTATCCTATAGCTTAAACGCTGTGATACGTGAATGATTTTGTAGCGATTTTGAGTCAGTCCGTGTGGTAAAGCATCAGTTTCTGTGCTGCCTGTTGAAGGGTGTGTATATCCTCCACTGCCTGGCGGCATCAGACCACCCGACAGTGATTGGGTCACTGTGTCATTGGTTTTGACAGAGGAAACGGAGCCACATCTGTCCAAAAACTCTCACTTTATGATAGTAAATTTAAGTGAAATGAGCATTTAAAGCAGAGAGCTTATCAGAAGCTCGCAGCCACTGCAGTTTTCAGGGTGTCCTCTGATCAGAACGAAATCCAGCGAAGTACAGTGACGTTGACGGATGCTCCAGGCAGTCTCATTAATTGTTTGGTTATAAAAATGAAGCTCAGTAAGGTTGTTGGATGCTCTTAGATGGACAGAATGTGAAAATAGATTATGCAATTTTAGCCCTAACCTTCACAATACTCAGTTTTTGACTTTTCGTAATTCATGAGTGTTAGGGTTTTGTGAAGTTCAGCTAAATACGTAGTCGTGACCATTCTAAGAAGCTTCTGAAGTAAACAGAAAGGTTGTTCATTCATAAATCACAGGATTTGTTCACTAAAACAGTTTATATGCCAAGACTGTACCGGTTTCCATGAACACAAGCATTCCTGTTAACCACAGACCAAGCCATTTTTGCTCTGTGGTGTCAGACATTGAGAATGATTACACAGTGACTCATCTAAAATCAGATGGCTCTCGCTGTGAACCCAAGAGAGAAGCGACAGTCTAATCCACTCAGTCAAATGAATGTATAACTAAGCAAATGAATGCTTTTACATCGTTCATGATATTGTGCGTTAAGTAGTTTTTACCAAGTAGGCTAGACAGGTTTAGCTATTAACAGTGTTTAGCAAATGTGGCATTCCTTGTGTTTTGTGTTACACGTTCTCATGGAGTAAACTGAGAGTTTTAACGCTCTCGAACACACATGCTCTTGAGTAGCTACAGGCATACACTTTCATACGCATTTAGTGTCATGCCATCTTTTTACTATCTTATCTTCATTCATGCATATTCTCACACACGCCCTGCCTGTCCTATCTGTTGGACTACCTTTGCAGTGAGATCACTGGCTAAGGAATCAGCTGCGGGTTCGTCTGAAATGATCCTTGCCAAGCTGTCCTGTAAAACAAACTTGATTTGGAAGGGGTTAATAAATAAATGGTTTTAGCTGATATGTTTAATTTTCTAATTGTTTTTGTGATTTAAAATATTACATTTGGTCTTCTCTATTTATGGACGTTTCTACAGCACTTCATCTGTGTTGCTGTTTTTTATTATTTCTCTCCAGCCCCCATTAACTGTGAATCTCACAGCATGTGGTCCCTTTAGAAATCCATACAGAGTTTTATCATCACACACACCTTTCAGCTCAACCTCACTCAAGTGTATCAAACACCTGGCTCGTCTGACATTAGATCAATTGCAGCAAGTGTGATCATGCGAGTCTTTTATTGGTTTCATTTAAATGTCAAGACCAAAAAAATGCCATCTTTACTCTAGGCCAAAACTCTTATTTAGCCACAAAAAGGTCAACCGTGAACACGTTTACATGCGTGATGTTAACCATGCAATCTGTATGGTCATCCTAACTCCATTAAATGTCACGATTGTGTTAAGCAAAACTAGGAATGCATTAACATTAAAATTGTTGCTGATAGTGATACATCAGTGATTATTTTCATGTTATGACCAATAAGAAATGAAAAGTAGTTACCATTTTGTTTATATAAAAGTAACAAATGATAGAATCAGCGTTTCAAAATGCTGCAGGTGAATTTACGCCACTCATTATTATGCATATGGTATGAAAAATGAATGTTAAAGATTTTTTTGTAACAATATAGAAGTCTTTACTGACACTTTTTTTGATCAATGTAATGCATTATTGCTGAATATATGTATTAAATATATAGATATGTATATCAATATTTATATGTATAAACGTGCAAGTGATACAATTTACTTTTTGTAGCATAATAATGCCCTTTTTCCTCAGATGTACACTACCAGTCAAAAGTTTTAGAACAGTAATATTTTAGTTTTTTTTTTTTTGGTCTTAAGTCTCTTCTGTTCACCAAGCCATTTATTTGATCCAAAGTACAGAAATTGAATATTTTTACTATTTAAAATAACTGTTTTCTATTTGAATATATTTTAAAATGTAATCTATTCAGCATCATTACTCCAGTCTTCAGTGTCACATGATCCTTCAGAAATCAGTCTAATAAGCTGATTTGCTATTCAGGAAGCATTTTTTTTATCAATATTTAAAACAGTTACGTACATTTTACAATTAAATACTTTTATTTAGCAAGCATGCTTTAAATTGATGATAAAGACGTTTATACCGTTACAAACAATTTCTATTTCACATAAATGCTGTTTTTCTGAATTTCCTATTCATCAAAGAAACCTGAAAAAAATTGTACTAAGCTGTTTTTAACGTTAATAATAATAATAATAATAATAATAATAATAATAATAAATGTTTTTGAGCAGCAAATCGGAACATTAGAATGGTTTCTGATGGATCGTGTGACTGGAATAATGATGCTAAAAATTCAGCTTTGAAATCACAGGGATAAATTACATTTCAAAATATATTTAAATAGAAAAGTTAAATACTAAAAATATTTCAAAATTGTGCTGTCTTTGGTGTACTTTGGATCAAATAAATGCAGGCTTGGGGAGCAGAAGAGACTTCTTTAAAAAAAAAAAGCATGAAAAAATCTTACTGTTCAAAAACTTTTGACTGGTAGTGTACTCTTCAAACATTTTAACCAGTATTCTGTTGGTTTAGTCAGTGTACACCTTTTGATGTGACTTTTTTTATTTATTAGTCATTAGTATATACAAATAACTGTAAGTACTAAATGTTCCTTACAAGAACTGTCATTGTGATTTGAGTGTAATTTCAGACCTGTTATTTACCAGTGGCATGATACACAACTGCATTGTAAACGGCGTGTGCCTTTTTTTCAGTAGTGAAAATCTTTACTCATCACTCTTAATTTGAGCTTAAATCCTTAATGACTCACAAACCCTTGGCACGGCACAATGATTCATAACTTGGAGTCTATCACTGAGCTCCTCCTGAAAGTGAACTACACAGATTCACTGGCAGCTCTGTACCCTCCTAAAATAGTTTTATTCAAATGTGCTTTAGGACCTCATTGTGTTGAGGACACTGAACCCTTGTTTTTCCGGAGTAGATGCTCCGTAGCCAGGCACCAACTATGCAGCAAAAGCAGGGCCATTTTAGCTTGTGCGGGGGGTGGGTGACATAGAAAGAGACAGTGAAGCATAGGGTGGCTCTTTTTTCTCCCCTTTATGCCCATATAAATTTAGACTGTTGTGAAAGCACAGTGCCTGTCACACCCACACAGATGTGTGTTTGTGTGTACGTGCCCCCCTTTCCAACTCCTGTGATGGGCGTGTGTGTTTATCCCATATACCTCTTTGAAGACTCACATGACAAGCGTTAGCATCAGCTGTCAGACTTTATCTTTTCTGTGCCATGTCACTATAAAGTGGACATGACCTTCCTTTCTTTGGCCTACATTTGGTGGTGAGAGAACTAGCACAATACCCAACACACACTCTAGTACAATACCCACTCGCTCAGTAAACTCTTAACACAGGTGGATCAGTAGCATGTGGTTTGAGGAATGTTTTAGAAATGTTACTTGAACATCCACCCTGTCATTACCGTCAAATTGCTTTGCTGGTTATTTGTCCTTTCGTAATTGTCATGTCCTCTACAAACCCAAACTAACCAGCACTCTCCCTTTCTTTGTTTTAGATGAAGAGGAAGTTGGACCATGGCCCCGAGGTTCGACCTTTCCCTTCAGGAAAAAAGCCCTGTCCAAGGTAAGTCTTCCACCTCCTTACCTGGAACTTGCAAAATGTTTTAGCCTGTGTTGCATTCATTTTTATTGGGCACATTTACCTACTAGAACAGTAACAGATATGAAAGGCATAGTTATGAGAGATCCCTCTTTATGATTTTTCTCTAATTTCAAAAATCATTAGGATATTAAATAGAGATCATGTTCCATGAAGATATTTAACAAATTTCCTACAGTAAATGTATCAAAACTTAATTTTTGATTAGTAATATGCATTAAGAACTTCATTTGGACAACTTCAAAGATGATGTTCTCAATATTTTGAAAAAAAAAATTTTTTAGTTGTATTTCAGCCAAATACTGTCCTATACTAACAGCGGAAAGCTTATTTATACAGCTTTTTAATGATGCAAATCGTTTTTAAAAAATTGACCCTTATTACTGGTTTTGTGATCCTGGGTCACTTTTTATTTTTTTTATTTTTTTTTTTATTTTTATTTTTTTTAACATTTACTATTAATTTATCAATTAATTTAATTTTTTATATTAGTTTATAATGTCTTTATTTATTAAATAAAATTTGAGATTTAAGATTTTAATTAATTTGAATGTAGTTAAAAAAAATACTAATACCAGGATGCATTAAATTGATTACAAAACACTTTTTTTTTTACAAAAGAAAGTTCTTTTAGGAAAAAAAGAAAGAAAAAACCCCCATAAAAGTCTGGTTTCCATCCACATATTTTAATGCAAATTAAGATATCAAAAAATGCTGGATGGAAACACTAAGATGCTAATGAAAAGTGAGGTTGGAAAAAAGATGAAAAAGTAACATACACAAACTATCAGAAACACATTTACACAATGAATTCCTTAAAATCCCATGTTCATCCAAAACGTCATGTGACTTTGATTCATTGTCTCCCAGACATATAGCATTTGTTTTCGATTGCTTCGATTTCAGTGTTTTGTCTTCATGCTCTTAACCACAAGTATTCAGTAATAAAAGGGCCATAAATGCTTTTTCAGTTTTGCCAAAATTTCCACAGAAATGATAATGTTCTTTAAAATGCATGGGATAAAAATGTAGCTTTATTCTTTTTTTTTTTTTTTCTTTTTCACCTAAATAAAATTAGCAAATTTGATGGAAACATTTTTTAGAACTTGATTTAATCCATCTAATAATTTAGCTTAGCTGAAATGTAAGAACATTTTCCTTTGCTGCCTTGCAAGAAGTAAAGTATACATCAGGAAATGCAAATCTAGGTTATTTTGGTCTCGCAGTGACACAGAAATTAGGGATGCACCGAAACGTATCGGCCGAAATGCTTGCGCGTTTTGTCAGTAAAGCCGGTTCTGTAATCAGCGGTAAATGCCATCAGGTGCATGATTTCACGTTGAGCCGTATATACTACACACAGCCGTTGTTCACCGACGAGCTGCGCAAATCCATGTTCATTATCAGTGTGAATTTGCGCAGCTCGTCGGTGAACAACGGCTGTGTGTAGTATATACACACTTCAGCATTTCGGCCGATACGTTTCGGTGCATCCCTAACAGAAATGACACACTGTCACTCTGAAACCACTTAAACATGGAATCGCCACCCGAGAGGTTCCTTCGTCGGCAAACCCAAGCTCAGCAGTCAGCTCTGAAGAGTATTCATGCATTATTGTCAAGACGCAGGTGTTCTTGTGGTTTATATTAGAACAGTACACGACCAACCAGGCAGCAGTTGTGCGCTGGGTAATTGAAGCATCTTGGCATCTTGGTCTCAAATCCCATTAAATATGAATCCATTATGAAACGGACCTCACTACGTGCTTGCCTGCACTCTTCCCTCTCTCATCCGTTGGTTTCTTGCAAGGTATCCGTAGGTAAGCAGAATGCAATGGAGTGCTGAATCGTCTTTTTGGTGTTAGTGTAGGGCCCCAGAGACACAAGTGCTGTAAGGACTGCTGACATGGGACAACTCTCTGTGTCCCTTCCTCACCACAAGTGGAAAAAGGAATGTGCTTCAGTTCTTAATAGTTTGCATACATTCACTGCTTTTAAAGCGACTATAAAAAAGAAAAGGGTTTCCATGAATGAAACAAGGATGAAGATAAACATCTGAATGAATTGATTTGGAGCAGGTGGTTGAATAAAATCATGCTGCCTGATTGAGTTCTGAGGCTGAAGTAAATGGTCATGTTGTCTAATGTTGAACCACAACAGTGGCTCAAGTGGACTGTAGTGCTCATCTGGCACCGATTCAGGCCAACTCACCACTTTGGTTTTGGCTGTAATTCTCAAGCTATTGTTCTGAAATAAAGCCTCAGATTTTCATAGTAGCTCCATCCAATGAACCATTTTGTTTTGGAATCTTCCATAAACTCCACTGGCCTTTTTATATTCCCGAATTACCACAATACAGATGTCTCTTGTCAGAGTGACTTATAAGTTATTCACCAGAATGCCCTTAGAATATTTTTTTGCTTTGAATGTTTTCATTTCATGTGTTTTAAATCTTATTTCGCCTCTAAAATCTAATTAATTTTTACGTTCTCATTCTTCTCTCCTTAACCATCACCAAACAGTCCCACAGGACTGCCGTACCCAGCCACCCCCACCACGTTTAGGGACATTCGAGCGGTCAATGGGCAGGGTCAGCAGAGACGACGTATCACATCCATCCAGCCCCCCACAGGCCTGCAGGAGTGGCTCCGGACCTTTCAGGTGAGCTCAACCAAACAATTTGTTTCAGTTTGTGACAAGACTTGCCAGATGTGGTTATTAGTGAACATTATCCACCTTTTTCTTTAATGCGGAGGTAAGCCTATAGGTGAGACTTCCAGTTCATTAGCCACTATAGGAAAATAACGAGAAGAATAACAACAAACAACAACAAACCAGTGTGCTCATAATTAAGATAATAATACATTAAAATAATATGGCAAAACACACCAATTTGCAATATCAAGCAGCAAAATGAGCTGTTTTGTACAGCTAAAAATAGCTGGATGTGAATGTGACCAGGAAGACCTATAAAATTTACAAATGGCTATAGAGTTACATGTGTCACATTTAGTGGAAAAAAAGATATTGTGGCCATGAATTGACAATTTGTTGCCATTATTGTTTCCTCTTTCCAGAGGTTCTGCTAAAGAACATAACTGTTGTAGTCTGGTTTTAATGTATTAAGCACCTTTGTTACTAACATCTGACTGAATCTAAACTCTGTTTAAAGAAGTCCACTTCCAGAACAACAATTTACAGATCATGTACTCACCCCCTTGTCATCCAAGATGTTCATGTTTTTCTTTCTTCAGTCGTAAAGAAATTGTTTTTTCAGGGTTTTTCTTCATATACTGCTAAGGTGCCCCGAGTTTGAACTTCCAAAATGCAGTTTAAATGCAGCTTCAAACGATCCCAAATACGGTTGTAATCGATCACGGTTGAGGAAGAAGGGTCTTATCTAGAGAAACGATCAGTTATTTTCATTTAAAAAAATAAAATTTTTAATCTCAAATGCTCGTCTTGTCTTGCTCTCCCTGAACTCTGCGTATTCTGCCTCAAGACAGTTAGGGTATGTCAAACTCTGATCGTATTTTCTCCCTCAAGTTCAAAAATCATTTCAAAATCATCCTACATCGCTGAAGAAGTTCCAACCCAGTGTTTGAAAAGTGAACATGCAAATAACATCAAACACCATTAACAAAAATGGTAAAACAGCGACATAGGATGATTTAGAAGTTGAGGGAGAACATGAGATGGGAGTTTTTCGACATATCCTAACTGTCATGAACTGTAAAAAACATAGGTCGGAAAGAGCAAGACAAGACGAGCATTTGAGATTAAAAAGTATATAAATTGTATTATTTTTATGAAAATAACAGATCGTTTCGCTAGATAAGACCCTTCTTCCTCGGCTGGGATCATTTACAACCACATTTGGGATCGTTTGAAGCCGCATTTAAACTGCATTTTGGTAGTTCAAACTCGGGGCACCATATCAGTCCATTATATGGAGAAAAATGCTGAAATGTTTTCCTCAAAAAAAAAACAATTTCTTTACGACTGGAGAAAGAAAGACATGAACATCTTGGATGACAAGGGGGTGAGTACATTATCTGTAAATTGTTGTTCTGGAAGAGGATTTCTTTAAGCACATGTGGCCATTGTGTTGCAAGTTTGCAGCTATTTCTACCTTCATCGTCATGTCATATCCCTTTTGCTAAAACAACAATTCAAGCCCCAACGAAAAGCTGAGGCTCCACCTCAGTCAGTGTTTGCTCTGCCTTGCAGATAATTACAGGCTTGATCAGTCCTCGGGCTTAACGAAGCTGCTCTGGCATGAAATCGCAGTTACCTGTGTTGACTGAAAGGATAAAGGAGCTTTCATGTAATAAAGTTTTGTCCAAGATATGTTCTTGCTGCTTCCGAATTAATTTTGAGAGTCATGCTAGATTTCTGTTACTCAAAAAATCCTTTCATAAAATTGCAGTGGTAATGTGCACGTAATCCTGTACGACGTCAAAGGCGAGTTGTTAGATGATGTCTCGGACAAATTCAATAGTCAGGTATAACGTCCTCTCTGTTGTGGTCCGTTTACGCCATTATGCAATGGGTTCAGATATTGTTTGGCTTATTTGCTCAGTCAGTGCTTGATGAGTTCCTTGTTTTTGTCCCAAGATATTGTAAGGCTTATTTCAGGAGGTGCAAATGACACCCCGCATCTCTATGAGTCAGCAGCTTTACTGCTTCAGTATCGCTTACGTGATTCACATTAAATGTCTCATTTCTGCATTCTACAGTAGAAGCCTGTGGTGATATATCTTAGTGACAGTTCTGTATGTTCAGGGTTGAAGTCGGGCACTAGAATTGCAACCTTGTCATTTTTGCATGGAGTTCTGGCAGTGAATGTTAAATATGTGATTTTAGAAAAGGCAAACAGTCTTTTAAAGTCTCGGAAATGTCTACAATTAATATTTTTGTCTCTAGTTTTGCTTGGGAAAAGAAATAATATATATTTATATTTTCATTAATAGAAATTATTTGTTGATTATTGCTGCTGCTGCTACTAGTAAAAATCATTCTGTTTCTGCCACTGAGGTAATTGCGACTATCGCAAGACAAACTCGTAATTTGGACTTTTTTTTTCTCAGAATTGCGAGTTTATAATATGCCATTGTAATAATTTTTTTTTTAAAAAAGGTAATTGCAGCTGTTTCTCAATATTTGGACTTTTTGTCTCGCAATTGTGAGTTTACATCTCAGAATTGTGAGTTATAAAGTCAGAATTGTAAGATTTAAACTCACAATTCTGACTTTTTGAGTTTATATCATGCAATTGTGCCTTTTTTCTCAGAATTACAACTCTATATTTTACATTTCTTACTTTATAACACGCAATTGCGAGTTAAGTCTGAATTGTGAGTTGATAAACTTGCAATTCTGAGAACATATTACTCTTATTTCCCCTCAAAACTGGACTTTATAACTCAGTTGCGAGTTTATCTTTCACAATTCCGAGAAAAAAAGTCTGAATTGTGAGGGGAAAAAAAAAAGGTCAGAATTGCGAGATATAAACTCGTGTATTAGTATTATATTAGTATTAGTATTATATATCCATATATTAGTATTAGTATTATTAAACTCGCTTATATTATCCAAACTTGCTCATTGTAAGTGCATTATCTATAAAATGATTTTTAAAAATAAAATGCTTTTCAAGTAAGCACAAATGACAGTGTCTTTGAAAAATAATGAAATTCATTAATAAAATTTGGTTGTAAGCTTGTATGCATCTCGGGATTAGTTTAATTAGTTGACTTCTATTAAAGAATTGACGCAATTGAATATTTTAAACTGGTTTTCCCTCAACTGTTTAATGTTATGTAATTATTTTGAGCTGTTAAAAGAGGCAGTTATGCTTGCATAAACACATATAGACATAAACCAGCCTGTGACAACAACGCCAAGGTCCCACAGCTGAAGCATTTCGGCAGTAAATTACGGGTGCTTTGCCTCCCCATAGTCCTCTTCTGTACATCCCTCTTCCATCATAAACATCCCTGAGCAATCCTCCTCTCTCATTTGATGCGCTTCAGAGCGGAATGACTTTGGCACAATCTCTCCGGTGCAGCACGTCCTCACTGAGAGCGAATTAAGTTCTGAGCACCATGAGATCAGCGAAACATTTTATTCAACTGGATAAAGTTGACCGCAGCTTAATATGGGGAGAGCGAACTCTGGGTACTTTCCAGCAGCCCCAAGACATGAAGTCTCTTCCGTTTGACTTACGAGAACCTTCATGGTTACGTTCATGCCAGAAGTTACCATTTCAAGGAACCATTTGCTGCTGTATAACAGCTTCTCCAGTCCTAATTGAAATGTAAATCTAAAGCTTTTATTGTAAATGGGTATGCACATGCTTTATTTGTTCTTAGTAACACGTGCTGGTGTGTGTTACAGAGCTGGAGTGGCCCAGAGAAGCTGCTTGCGCTGGATGAGTTGATTGACAGCTGTGAGCCAACGCAGGTGAAACACATGATGCAGGTTATCGAACCACAGTTTCAGAGAGACTTCATCTCACTCCTGCCCAGAGAGGTAAATATAACGCTAAAATCACTCATCTTAATATTCAGAAACTTCATCAAATATACTCTTTTCCCCAGAAACTTATCTTTCAAAGTTTTGATGCTACTAACCTAGCAAACTTGGGCAAGTCCAGTCACAATTTCTTCAGTGCTGTATTAGCCTTGCAAATAAAACTTCCCAACTGGTAGTTTAAAAACAATGTACTCAGATTAGATATGGCCAGGTTAAGACACATTTGTGTCCAAAAGTGTGCAGCAGTCAGGTTCCGGAAGTAAAAATCCCATTCATTTTCTCCATAGTGTTACTAATTTTAATGATAACTTACAAACAGCTAAATTCATACCTTCTCTGAGTGAAGAGATTGTTAATGAATGCTTTGTTAAACCCGCTCGATTATAACTTTTTTTTTTTTTTTTTAATCAAGTCAGTGGAATTCCTGATAAACTACATTGCCCATAATTCTGCAAAGAATTCATGATAAGCATTAGAATTATGACAAAAAACACTTTAGTGCCCACCCATTTTTATATAGATACATATTTTGTCATTGACAAAAAATCTATATATTTTTTTGAATATATGATCTACATTTTTAACTTACATTTTTATGTATCTCTTTTTTTTTTTTTATTGTTGTCTGCACTTCATGGGATTGTAGTTCTTTCCTACATTAAAGCCTTTAAGTACACAGTCTTGTACCTTTTTGACTGTTTTTGACATACACTTCCTGTCAAAAGTTTTTGAACAGTAATGTTTGTAAAGAAGTCTCTTCTGCTTATCTAGCTTGCATTTATTTGATACAAAGTACAGCAAAAACAGTAAAATTTTAAAAATATTTTTACAATTTAAAATAACTGGTTTCTGTTTGAATGTTTTAAAATGTCATTTATTCCTGGGATTTCAAAGCTGAATTTATAGCATCATTACTCCAGTCACATGAGCCTTCAGAAATCATTGTAATATTCTGATTACTGCTCAAAAAAATTATTTAAAAAAAAAAAAAAGCTGAGTAGAATTTTTTTCAGGTTTCTTTGATGAATAGAAAGTTCAGAAAAACAGCATTTATCTGAAATAGAAATCTTTTGTAACATCATAAATGTCTTTATCATCATTTTTTATTATTTTAAAGCATCCTTGCCAAATAAAACTATTAATTTCTATATTTTCTTCCTTGCTAAATAAAAGTATTAATTTTCTAGAATTTCTTCCTTGCTAAATAAAAGTATGAATTTCTATAATTTCTCCCAAAAAAGTATATATACTGGCTCCAAGCTTTTGAATGGTATAGTGTATAATGTTACAAAAGCTTTTTATTTCAGATAAATGCTGATCTATTCATCAAAGAATCCTGAAAAAATGTACTCAACTGTTATAAATATTGATGATAAAAAAAAAAGTTCTTGAACAGAAATCAGCATATTAAAATGGAGTAATGATCCTGAAAATGTAGCTTTGATCAGAGGAATAAATTACATTTTAATATTATAACTAGTAAAAATATTTCACAATATTACTGCTTTTTCTGTATTTTGGATTGGCAGGCTAACAGGTAAAAATCTTACTGTTCCAGTTAAAAAAGATTAAATGGAAAATAAATAGGAAAAATACTTCTGGAACTAAGGATGCTGAAAAAAAGTTAAACTATATTTATCAAACATGCTCTCATGGCAGTTTGTAACAGTTATGATTTTGTAAATTGTATGCAAATATGTATATATTTGTACAATCTCATTCATAGGTTAGGTTTAGGAATGTACCTTAATTTTTTTTTTTTTTTTTTTTTTTTTAAGTGAAACTACTAAAGCCATGAACTTGAAACAGACCTTTTCATTTATCTTAATTTTAACAGTCTTGCACCTTATGCCACTGATATTTGACAGAGTGGTTTTTAGAGCATATTAAGTGCTGGAGTTCATTTGACAGGCATGTCCTCTGTTACACCTCTTCAGAGAGATGTTACAACTCTCTCAGCTGCTATTCAGGAATATAGAGAGGAAACTCCCCCATCCCCTTTCCTTCCTCTGCTCTTTTTCTTTTTTTTTTAATGGCAGCCCTGTCTTCCTTTCATCCTCTCATCTTCCTGTCACAGTTTCAGCTTGCCTTTCTTGTTCTCCATCACCTGTCATCTTGTCTCCCTCCTTCCTGGCTCTCCTCCCCATCAGGTTGTTTTTCTTCAGTGTCGGTGCAGTAGTATTCAGGGTGTGTCTGTCTGCCTGACTGAAGCAGATTGTGGAAAAAGCACCTCTAGGCAAATACTGTACACACTGTGGAATCTCAGGCTGCAACCTTTGTTAGATTGCATAAGAAATGGTGGAACTGTTTGGACATGCTCTGTCTTCACCGAGGTCTTTGCAAAATTCAACACACTTGAGTTTTCACTCGTTGTTTTTCTACTTCCCGAAGTGTTCATTTTAAATCATTTGAGATTTAAAAACATACTTATTAAAATTGGTTTCAGTTGCCCAGTATTCTGTTTAATCACTTTTGTCAGACCTTCATGTATTTTTGTCTAAAATCCTATGCTGTATAAACCTATAAAACCAAAATTTGTTGTAGCCTACCGTCTATAGCATCTATTACAACATCTACATACTTTTTCTATAACATCTATCTTTCTCACTCTCTCCTGTCTGTCTGTCTTGTTGTAGTTGGCCTTACACGTATTGTCGTTTCTGGAGCCAAAGGATCTGCTTCAGGCAGCTCAGACGTGTCGTTACTGGCGCATTCTAGCAGAGGATAACCTGCTCTGGAGGGAAAAATGCAAAGAAGAAGGTGATTTTACTTCTTTCCACCAACTCTGTGTCTTTGAAAATTCATCCCTTAACTATATGTATATGGATAAAATGTGGTTAATACATCATGGACTGAATCATTAGTGTCACCAACATAGAAAACTTTTGTTTTGCAGGTATTGACGAACCCTTGCACATAAAGAGAAGGAAGGTTATCAAGCCAGGGTTCACACACAGTCCCTGGAAGAGTGCCTACATTAGACAACACAGAATAGACACCAACTGGAGGAGAGGAGACCTCAAATCACCTAAGGTAGCTGTATTGTTCACTACTTATTCTTAATCCTGATTTACCATTACATTCCCCGACCCTGGCCTACGTAGTGGTCTTCTCGGGATATACAGCCATTTTAAATGAGATTCCAAATGTTTGAGACTAGTCACAAATGGCACAAGTAACGTGTGCACATCGATACATCACAGGAAGTATGTATTAATATCCAGGAATAAATAATTACATTTTCAATATATATTTTCATTTATATATACACTACCATTTTTAACTAATTTATTTTTTTAAAGAAGTCTCTTTTGCTCACCAAGCCTGCATGTATTTGATCCAAAGTACAGAAAAAAAACAGTAAAATTGTGAAAAATTTACTGTTTAAAATAACTGTTTATTTAAATATTTTTTAAAATGTAATTTATTTCTCTGATTTCAAAGCTGAATTTTAGCATCATTACTCTAGTCACACAATCCTTAAGAAGTCTTTCTAATATTCTTATTTGCTGTTTAAAACACATTATTATTGTTATTATTATTATTATTATTATTATGTTGAAAACAGCTGAGTAAAATTTAAGTTTCCTTGATAAATAGAAAGTTCAGAAAAACAGCATTTATCTAAAATAGAAATCTTTTGCAACATTCTAAATGTCTTTATCATCACTTTTGATCAATTTAAAGCATCCTTGCTAAATAAAAGTATTAATTTCTATAATTCCAAAAAAAAAATACTGACTCCAAGTTTAAATGCTATAGTGTATAATGTTACAAAAGCTTTTTATGTCAGATAAATGTTAATCTTTCTGTTCATCAAAGAATCATGAAAAAATTTGCTCAACCATTTAAAACATTGATAATATTAATAATAAAAATGTTTCTTGAACTGCAAATTGGCATATTAGATATTTAGTGTGACACTAAAGTCTGGACTAATGATGCTGAAAATTTAGCTTTGATCACAGGAATAAATTATGTTTTAAAGTATATTAAAATAGAAAGCAGTTATTTTAAATAGTAAAAATATTTCAAAACTTTACTCTTTTTGCTGTTCTTTGGATCAAATAAATGCAGGCTTGGTAAGCAGAAGAGACCTACTGTTAAAAAAACTTTTTTGACTGGTATTTTAGTCAGTAAGATTTTTTTTTTTTTTTTTTTTTTTTTTGAAAGAAAAAATAATTTAATGCCAAAAAAAGTGACAGTACAGACACAAAAATCCTGTTCTTTCTGTTGATTAGTGAGTGAAAAAATAATCCACCAAAATTTGAAGTAGCATAACTGTTTTCAACACTTCTTGAGCACCAATCAACATATAAGAATGATCTTATATTGTCTGATCATGTGAAGTCTAAGTAATGGCTGCTGAATTTTCAGCTTTCCCATCATAGGAATATATATATATATATATATATATGAAAAATATTAATATGGGAAACAATTATTTAAAATTGTAGTATTTCACAATAATTACTGTTCTTACTGTATTTGATCAAATGCAGCCGTGATTAGCATTAGATACTTTCAAAAACATTTAAAAAAATCTTCCCAACCCCAAACTTGGACAGACTGACAGATAAATTTGCTTCTGCTCTTTTGCCTACATTTAATTTTCCTCGTTCCTTGTTACTGTAAGGTATAATATTCAATCACTTTAATCACTTAGGCAGAATTGGCACTTAAAACTGATTTTTATTGCTTTTTATAGCCTTAGTCTTTGTCTCATTTGGAATTCCTTTTGAAAGACACCCATCAGCCTGTCACCTGGGGCCCAGGTTTGGAACAGAAATGTTTAAAAAATTACCTGCACCAGCCTGAAAAAAGCTACTTAAAAAAAATCACTCAAAGGCACGTTAAGGTGCCAAAAAAAAGGAATCTTCGGTTACGCATGTACACATGCTTCAGCTGCACCAGACCGACCGGCAACAGCAGTGGTTTACCTCACTCGTTTGTTACCATGGTGACCATGAACCTGTGGGCTCCTGCTCATCTGTCATGTTATTGAAAGCTGCTGTGTCATTTGCCACATCAGCAGCATCACATCGTTCTCACACATCACTGAAATACTAGCATTTGTGTTCATTTTGTAATTACTCCTTTTTCTCTGCTGTGGCTTTCTTCTATTTTCAGGTGTTGAAAGGCCATGACGACCATGTCATCACTTGTCTCCAGTTCTGTGGAAACCGCATAGTGAGCGGCTCAGACGACAACACACTCAAAGTATGGTCTGCTGTTACTGGAAAGGTGAGTTTTGTTTTTTTCCTTTATTTATTTTAAGGACAAAATAAAACACACAAGCACTGATAAATATACAAATGACTGAATACATGAATTTTCACAAATTTAAAAATAATAATTACAGCAGATGATTCCGCTTAAAATGAGATCAAACACAATGAAAAAATGCTGTTTTTGGGTCACACTTACATATTAGTGGTTAAAATAATTGCCTTTAAATCCACTATCCATGTCAAAGACGATAGCTTAATTTTCCTAATTGCAACTGAATAATTAATTGGTTACGGTATTGTGCGGTTTGGCTTTTTACCATTTTTCATTATGTTTGGTAGCTTTGCTTATGTTTTTGAAATGTTTTCAGATATTTGATGTATCCGTCTTGACGTGCACATCGATGTGCAGCTGTCTCCTCTCTGTCCTCTTCTCACTCTCTCTCATGGGATGCGTGTTTTCATTGAACATACTTGTACTGCAGCACTCACCGCCGTCTCAGTTCATCCAGAAAACCTGCACACAACCATCTTCATCACTTATTCACATGAGAACGTGAGGAGTCATGTTCTATTGAACGCTAAGATGATCACTAACTACAAACACCGTGTCTTTCTGGCTGACTGTCTCTCTCTCTTGCTTTCTCACCTCCATTCTCTGCCATTCCCTTCCTCCTGCACTTTAAGGATTCATTGCGCTAGCTGATGCTGTGACATGGTCCTTGTGCTGCAAGTTTATGGCAGTTGTAAAATACTGTGTGTGCGTTTCACTCATCACGCAGTGCTGCCCTTTCCATCCTGACCTCCATTTTCATTCAGAGACTAATGAAATCTCTCCTTGTGATGTTCACTGTCCCACCAGATACTAACGCTGGCGTTATCTTCCACATTTGTTAGATTTTTCTCTTTTCCATTCTCTATGTGACTCTCACTAGTCTGCTTTTCACAGAAGAGGATCTCAAATCATTCCCAAGGTTATCAGCCTTTGAGCTTCTGTAATCACATTTAGCGCGCATTGATTGGCTCTCGTCTTATCACGGCAGAGACGCGATTGGTTCAGCAGCAACATGCTGTCTGATGAGAGACATCATCGTAGCAGATGGCAGATCCGCCATGATTAGGGTCATCGCCGCATATATGGCAGGCTGCCTTTTTGTTCCCATCATGCAGTGCTGTTTGCGGAGCTGTCGAAAAGAAGCACCAGCTTGAAAAAGCTTGTAAAGCTTGGATCAGCTTCTGTTGCTGAGAATTATATCCAAAATCTTTCAAATAAGGCTAAAACAGTCATTCGTCCAATCGGAGAGTGAGCAAACCATATTTACATGAATAAATATATATTCATGTATAAAATGTATCCGTGTTTGTAAAAACAAATAGTTTGTGAAAAGTAATTTTAAGCACAATATCCAATATCAGCATTAAATATTTCATATCAGCTAATAAACATCTAAAATAAAATAAATAGCTAAAAGTTAAATATACACTACCAGTCAAAAGTTTTTGAACAGTAAGATTTTTAATGCTTTTTAAAGAAGTTTATTTGATCCAAAGTACAGAAAAAACTGTAAATTTTTGAAATATTTTGACTATTTAAAATAACTGCTTTCTATTTGAATATATTTTAAAATGTAATTTATTCCTGTGATTTCAAAGCGGAATTTTTAGCATCATTACTCCAGTCACATGATCCTTCATAAATCATTCTAATATTCTGATTTACTGCTCAAAAAAACACTTATGTTGAAAACAGTTGAGTATAATTTTTTTTCAGTTTTTTTTTTCTGTATTTATCTGAAATAGAAATCTTTTGTAAAATTCTAAATGTCTTTATCTTCTCTTCTGATCAATTTAAAGCATCTTTGATGAATAAAAGTGTATATATATATCATCATAAATAAAAAAAAAAAAACATTAAAAATATTACTGTTCAAAAATGTTTGACTGGTAGCGTATATTATTTTAATTCAAGATTTAAATATAGTTAAATTATTATAATATATATTTTTAATTGCCGATATCAGACGATAATTTTTCCATGCCTGTATATTGTTCAGCCCTAATATGAAAGAGAATATAGCTGGATGAATAGTGACTCAAGTCTGATGCAATGCTTTAGAGAGTCCTTCGGCACTGACTGTGGCCAATTAAACAGGAAATGCTGTGTCTTTTGAAGAGGCTGTCAGGAAGTGAAACAGTGAAGCAGGAGACAGTGGGATTTAGTGCGAATGCTTTTCTTCTACTGTTCTTTCCTACTTTCTATTCATTTCTGCGGTTCACTCAGCTGTAAGCTGTTAACTGTCTGTTTGAGTACATTAATAACATCCAGGATACATTCTTTTTTGTTTTTAAATATTTGTGTTTTCCACATCACGCAGTCACTTTTGATCAGCAGTCTGCTGTCTTGTTGTCATAGCCACAGCCGCAAATGTTATTTCGGCCACATTGCCTCTCTGAATCTATGGATGTGGCCCTCCCTCCCTTCTGTTCCATTGCTTTGTTCTTCTCTTTCCGCTTCTCTTACAGTCTCTCTGTCTTCTTGACCTTGGGTCTGTTTACTTTTCCTTTCGCTACACTTCAGTACACCATTTAAGTGTTGTAAACCCCAGGAGCTCAGCTCACAGGACGCAAGACGCTCACAGGCAGATACTCACCCTCTGAGACTAAAACCTTCTCGGGTTGGGATCGATAGCAGATCTAGACAAATAGGCTCCTGTGGGTCATAGGTCCAGATTTTGTACATCACCAACCCCCATATACACACATTCTCACACAAATGTTTTTTTTTACGAGTTGACCTCCATTTTGTCTAAAGAATGAAAGCGTGTGCTTTCTCTTTGTATTGTGGTTGGGTGTCTCATTGTCCAAGTTTCTTTCCATTCTTTGTTTGCTTTGCTCTGATATTGTCTGAGGATAAAAGCCAGGACCGAAGAATGTCATAGTGAGAGAATACTTGGAATTCCTTTGCACACAAGTACTCCGTTCTCATTAAAACGCCCTTTGCTGTTTTCACTCATTATATTGCTGTCCATTTTGAGTTTAAATATTAAAACAGAAAACCGTCATTCGCAAAAATCTGTCCAAAGGGGCCATTTTGCTGCAGTCCATCTGTTGGAAGCAGCAGGTTTCTTTCTGTGTAGGTAAGAAGGTGCCCTTCACTGCTGATTTGAGACCAGATTAACAGCTTTTCCCATAATAGATAATGTTTATTGGGAGTTGGCAGCACCACCACCATGGGCTGGTTCCCTCTGCTTCTAGAAGTGATTCATGAATAACTTGGAAGGAGAAGAATATAGTTTATAGAGAAATACTGCTTGCTAAAAGTTGTATTTTAATGAAAGCCATTCTATCTATGCACATTAAAAAGCAAGGTTTTTGAGACATGTAGTCTTGACATTTAGTCTTTTTGAAAAGTTCACTTAAAAGGGTCAGTTTGAACGTTTTTTGATATTTGAGTTTATATTTGTTCAGTCTACTGCTTGAATTGTTACGATCATACCCAGATTTGTAACCTAATGGAAGAATTTGCCTATAAGAGTTATGAACCTCAGATTATTTTTTTATGAACCTTGCTTCTAAGAATAATTAGCTAGACATGTTTTCAGCTGAATCTAAAAAACTGTTTAGGAAGCGCTTGGAAAACCACATTAGAAAATGTATACTGGTTAATAAATTTAAATTGCTAAATTGTTATTGTTTTATAGCTCATCCCAGTATCATTAGCCAGGTATGAAAATAACTAAATGTCTGAGCAACGCCTGATATGAGTAGTAGATAAAGAACTGATGGGCGTGCCGTGGATTACAGACCATCTTCACCCGCGCTAGCATGACAATGCTATTACTGGCCTCCTTCCATAGTAAATGAATGGGCCTCATGCTGTGTGTAATAGGAAAGTGATTTTGAGGAAAGATTAGGCTCTAACGCAGCATCCTGCTCATTTGAACGTGTGCCACGCTTGAGGATGTGTACAGCTCGATAAGCGTCTGATGAGGGATGAATGTGACTGAAACATAAGCAAAGAGATGAGTTGTTTTGAATTAGGATCAAGTTAGGAATAGGGGCTGCGGTGATCTTTGGTTTTAATGTTGTTGTCTCAATGGCACGACCAACAAAAACTACACGGTTCAGATTTTATGATAAATAGATGAGGAGTTTCAGAGATAATCTGCGCACCACTTCGTGGATTATATGTAGCACTCTTTCTCTGTCTCACTGGGAGCTGTCAGACTCATCTCCTTGAGTCGAAAAGGATTCTTCCTAAAACTTCAGAAACAATCACTAGCACTCTGAAGCAACAGAGGTTTCCTCTGTGCCGGTTGTATGGACATGCCTGACGTCTCGGTTTCAAAACGCCTGTGGAACATTCCTTATATAGTGACAGTGACACTTGGCCAACATCTCTCTCTTTCTGTCACATCACAACCAGCCCTGGGCTAAAACGTATTTAATCTGGCTTCTGTGAGATGTGACGACAGGATTTACCCACAGCTCTTTTCACCTGTGCAGTGATGAGTGGCGTGGAAGGTTTTGGTGGCCACAAAAGGTTATGTGGACATCTTGAAAATAAGACTAAATAAATAGCGAAAGGCTTTTCACACTGTGCTTAAAGCTGCATTTCTCATTTGTAATTTTTGAAAGGAAAACCTAGCCAGGCTAGCCCCGTTTTTCAATAGTGCGGTTTCCTAGCCTTGGAAAGGTCATTGCAATTATTAAAATCATGGAAAATTCTGTAGTTAATAGAAATTGTTACAATTATTGTTCACAATAAGGTTCATTAGTTAACATTAGTTAACAAAAATTAAGAACAATACTTCTACAACATTTATTAATCCTAATGTTAATTTCAGCATTTACTAATGCATTATTAAAATGACAAATTGCATTTGTGTTAATGCACTGTAAACTAACATGAACAATGAACGACTGTATTTTTAATTAACTAGCATTGACAAAGTTTAATAAATAGTGTAATAAATGTATTTTTCATTGTTCGTTCATATTAGTTTATACATTAACCAATGTTAACACATGACACCTTATTGTAAAGTGTTACCAGAAAATGTTCTTATTTGCAATTATACAATATAAAGTATTATAAAATATTTGTTTGGTTTAAAAAAAAAAAATGTTGAGTATGTAATCTCTAGGGGGAAGAAACATAAAAAAAAATATAAAATAATAAAAATAAAATAAGATGAATTAAAGTAAATAAATATTTATATAAATAAAGATATTATCTTTATGCACATGAAAACAGTTTTTAAGATACAATAAGGGTTATTTTAGGGGTGAACAGTATTACCAAAAAAAGTTAAAAATCGAATACTTTTTAATGGAAAAGTTATGGAAATTAATAAAATGCTAAGTAGTTCATATAAATATTCTTGTTATGCTCTGTTATACAATATTTTTTAAGCATTTCTGTAAAATCCCTTAGATAGATAGATAGATAGATAGTCTTAGGAAAATATTTTTAGAAAGTTACAGCAAGTTATTTGGAAACAAACAACAGATCATAAACGTTCTCAGTGCTTACTTCATAAAATATTCATGAGCTTTTTGTACCATTTAGTTTTAGCACCTGAGGGGAAAAAATATTATTGAACAGCGGCGACAAATATGTTAACTGGAATAAAATAGCAACAGTATTATGTTTGTATTTCAGTAGTATTTCAGAAGTCTTAAAGTGATGAGCAGATTTATTTGCCAACATTTCCACAGATAAACTAGCAAGTACTAAAGCAGCTACTTGCGCTTTGTCCCCCAAGAGTATGCGCAAACTAACGTTAACCTGGTGTTTCCGGATGTACAGTGTGAAATCTCAACAATTTTCAAGGATTATGAACTGAGGGTGAAGTATGAATTGTGTGAAACCTTGGGTTTATATCAACAGTTTCAGGTCTGAAAGCCCATGAGACTGTTTATGCAATGTTCAAAAGCAGCTCTCTGCCTCTGGAGGTCACCTTTCGTGGAGATGTTTATGCTGTCGCAGGAGGCCTGGGTGTGACAGGACGTACTGTAGAGAGGAGTGAGGAGGTCACAGGGAGAGTATGAGCATATGCCTTTGCTCATACTGTGAAAACAGCCCTCCGGCCACCATCCCTCCTGTTTACTTCTTTCTTTCATCACATCTTTCAGTCATCCTAAAGCCTTTTGGCTCCATTTCACACTCTCTCCCCTCATTTTCGCTGCTTTATTCTGCTTTTAATTTCCTGCGACTCTCTCCTCCCCCTCCCTCGCTCTCTCCAGCCATGACTCAGACTGCACCTTTGGCTGACCACCAACTCCTTAGCATGCAGACTGCAGCACTCCTGCCCAAACCCTCCACCCACTTCTGCATCAGAGAAACAAACACACCCAGCCAGAGATTACGTTCTTACGCTGATCCTGCAAATCATATATTATGGAAAATACATCTAAATCTGTTCATGAATTTGTGCAAACCTTTTGTTTGCAGCCTGATGGTCTTAACATCCCCACCAAAGATATTTAAATGGATTTTATGGTAGTTGTAGTTAGGTAATTATCTCCATACCATTGATATGCAATGAGGATAGCCCAGTGTTGTTTTAGATGTTTGTATACTATTATTCTGCGTGTTGTTAAACTAGCTAGTTGTTAATGCTTTTTTGCATTTTATAAGTATTAGTAATTTTATATTTTTATATGCTGTATTTTTAGAACTTATTTTCGTATTTAGAACTTTTAGAATTTCAGAACATATTTCACTTTTAAGTTAAAATATTAACAACATTGGTCCAACCTCTAACCAGCTGTTCAATCCCAGAAAGTTTGGTACTTATTTGTGATCCTGGACCACTGGTTGATTTTTTTTGAAATTGTGATTTATACATCATCTGATTTGATGTATGGTTTGTTAGGATAGGACAATATTTGGCCGAGATACAACTATTTGAAAATCTGGAATCTGAGGGTGCAAAAATCTAAATATTGGGAAAATGACGTTCTTAGCTATTCATATTACTTATCAGAAATGAAGTTTTGATATATATTTACAGTAAGAAATTTACAAAATATCTTCATGGAACATAATCTTTACTTAATGATTTTTGGCATAAAAGAAAAATCGATCATTTTGACCCATAAAATGTATTGTTGTACATACTAGCGTTTGTACTAAGACTCTTTCTACCCAAATATCCATCAGCTGTGTCAACCCTAGAAACGTTTTGTGTTCACGAGAACCATTCCGCACTATCATTTACTTTGTTTACCTTGTATACCCTCCTTTAACCCCTTTACAGAGTCCAGGCTCAACAGCTTAACTGTATTTCCCAGACAGATGATGTTCAAACTACAGTTCCCACAAACCATTGTAGTCTGTGGTTTGATAATGAAAAGCTTTGAGGGTTAGGTATGAAAATAGGAGGGTTAGCAATGAAAACAGCTGCTCCAAACAGTCTGCTCGCCATCTGAGACACGAATGTGCGCGCCAGTCCTGGCCATTCACAGATACGGTGGGTTTCGATCACAAGGACGAGGGTGCTGAAATGCGAGCCGCTTCACTCCGGGGAGCGCGATGTGGATTTTTGGAAGGAGACTAAACAAAATAAGCACTGGCACTTTACCGCCCCGGCCACAATTTGCACGGTATCTTCTTCCCTAAGATTAGATGTGGACTGTAAAATGAGTGGAATTTGGAAGGGGTTACTCAAATGGATTTAAACCTCGATCCTTGGCTTCAAACGTTTCCCACCAGCCACTCAAACGGAATGCTAATCTCCATGCCTCGTGGGTGCCACAGACTTGCTCTTTTATGGTTTCTCAACGGGCAGATAAACAGACACCTAAGCCATTTGGTTTCAAAGGTCCTCTCCCAGACACAGCCCGAGCAGGCTGTAATCGCCTGAGAACACGGCCTGAAAGCTTTCGGTGCTCGCCGGCATTATTTAAACCACCTCGACATTCCATGGGAAAGATCCATCGCCTTAGTAACACATACTCATTATGGAACACAACACCTCATGCATAATGCAGTAAGAAGTACATTAATATTCATGATTTAACCCCCCTCCCTTTTCTCTCTGGCATGTTATGGACACTACAAACGTGAGTGGCGTAGCTTTTGATCACAAGATGATAAGAAATCATCTTTGAGCACGTTTCGACACGGATTGTTCAGAGATGACATCCCTGTTGTTCCTCCAGTTCCCTTGAAGAGGCCTTCTGCTTTTAACCCCTTCGCTTTCCTATCCAATTTGTCATTTTTGCTAGTGCACTAATGGTTTGAAATGACTGTTAATTGGTTTGATTTCCTCAGTAGTTGCTCTTTTGTTCCATCGACTGCCACATACGGCGATGGAACAAAGCAGGACGCGTTAAAACGCTCGAAAGCCTCCGGTGTGTTGGAGGTTGGTCACCGCTTCTGAAGATTAATGATGCATTACGGTTGATCATGATCGAGATGGAGACAGAAATAGGAGCAGCTGCATTATGAATTAAAGGCCTTGAGACCTCCTCTTTCACATCTCCTGGGTTTATCACCCTTGCTTTTATCAGTCATGGTTCAGAGGTTACGCCTTTGACACTCGCAACACTTTCCACTCGCCTCATAACACAATGAAATGACCAAAGGCTCCTTTGATTCAGTGTTTGCCTCTGAAATTAAATTGAATTCGGTTTAATTGTTTTTAGAGGAAATGGCCCTTAGCCTTATGGATTATTCCAAGGGAATTCTCTCATCTTGCTGATCAATATCTAATATATCATATGAAATGAAGTGTTCTTTCTTTTTCCATTAATTTTGCTTCCTGCTTTGAAAGGACTGTAAAGTTATTTGATGTATGTTGATAAGCAGACGTGATGTCTTGGGTAAAGGTCAAAGTGATGGATCAGAGTGCTTATAATTAGTCTAGGCATTGGGTAATTCATTTTAAATCTTTTAGTTGGCCATTCTTTCAGAGTTGCTGTTTAGATGTGGCAATTAATTTCAATTGATTTACCTTATTATTTGTTCTTTTTTTCGCCAGTGTTTGCGGACGTTAGTCGGCCACACCGGTGGGGTCTGGTCCTCGCAGATGCGAGACAACATCATTATCAGTGGCTCCACAGACCGAACGCTGAAGGTCTGGAATGCAGAGACGGGAGAATGTATCCACACGCTGTACGGTCATACCTCAACAGTGCGCTGTATGCACTTGCATGAGAAAAGGTAATATATTGTGTAAAATAAAATTAAATGTGAATTAAAATAGCTGTTTTCTATTTTTCAGCCATTACTTTAGTCTTCATTGTCACATGATCCTTCATAAATCATTTTATATTATTTTGCTTGAGAATAATTTTACTTTATTTTCAATAATCACTCACTGGTTTTATAAGCCAGTAAATAATTTTGCATTGTTAAACCTATTAAATGTAATTTAACAGATTTACATTAATTAAATGCAATGTAAATACTGTAGTAAATAGATTATCACAGTTTTTATGGGAAGATCAAAAAAGTGCCCTTTTTACGGAGTTCAATATATTTAGAATAGTGCTGTCAAATCGATTAATCACTTTCAAAATAAATGCGCTGTGCATGCGCTGTTTATATTTGTATTTATTTATTTATATATATATAAATATACACACATGTATAATATAAATCGTATATAAATATGAATACATGTATACGTGTGTATATATGTGTGTGTATATATATATATATATATATATATATGTGTATGTGTGTGTATATATATATATATATATATATATATATATATATATGTGTGTATATATATATATATATATATATATATATATATATATGTATGTATATGTATGTGTATGTGTATGTGTGTATATGTATATGTGTGTCCGTTTGTGTATTTATATATACATATGGACAGCGCATATATTATATAAACAAACTTTTATTTTGGATGTGATTAATCGATTTGACTGCACTCATTTAGAATTAAATTAATAATTATATGTGTTAAAAAATAGATATTAAAACATTTAGAATGATTTTAAAAATCTTAAAATGAATTTGAATATTAAGGATAATGGAATGGATTGGGGAAAAAATTAGTTAAAATACTAAAAGTAAAAACCACTGATGTAAAGTATCAACTTTGAATAAACTACCACCATTCATGGGTTAATGTACTTTCACGTATTATAAAAAGCACTGTATATTACATTATACTTTAAAGATAATTCCCTTCAATAGCAGCACACAATACTCTATTGTGTGCTAGCTAAACTGCACAGTTTCCATCTCGTTTCAGCTGTACACACTGACCATGTAAAGTATTTTTTGCTTCTTTATGCTCTGTTGTAAAGTACACAGTTGTGTGTCTGACAATATTCTCAGTGTTTTCAATGCCTCTGGGCCTATTGGTGTGCATATTTTCCTTTTGTACCGTGCATGATTGCTTATTTTGTGCAATGACCGCAGGCTTCATTCAGCAACAACAATAGTAGTTTCTGTTTGTGGCTCTTTTCTTCAACAGCACCCATTTTAATGTTCATTTTGCTCGTTTAAAAAAAATATATTTATCAAACCTGTCCTAGGGGTCTGGTTTTGTAAGCAAATAATGTTTTTCCTTTGATTTATGTAATGCTATAAGCAAACACACCCCTTGAAGGTACAAGAAATTGACTGTTGTAGACTGCTGAATTAATGCCTGATTAAATTCTCCCATTAGAAGTTGAAAAAGAAATCATTTAAACTGTATTGTATGAAACTTTTAATGCAAGCACACTACTTTAAGACTCTGAGAAGTAAACCAGTTTGTTTTTCCTCTCTCAGGGTGGTGAGCGGTTCTCGGGATGCCACGCTGCGGGTTTGGGACATAGAGACGGGTCAGTGTTTGCACGTACTCATGGGTCATGTGGCTGCCGTTCGCTGTGTACAGTATGACGGCCGCAGGGTGGTCAGCGGGGCCTATGACTTCATGGTGAAAGTGTGGGATCCTGAAACCGAGACCTGCCTACACACACTCCAGGGTCACACCAACAGAGTCTACTCCCTACAGGTAAACAGACATTTATGTAAACGTGACACACGTCCTCTATTGGTCAACCACTTCAGCTGCCTCTCAGAGGGCAGATTAATTACTGATGAATTTATAGCCATTTAAAGCAAGTATAATAATCAAGCAATTTTAGCCTTTTTTTAGCCATCTGAATAAGAAGCATTATCATTCTGCCTATTCTTTTGAAAAGCATTCATGACCCATCTTACTGCTAACTGTGCAGGAAGTTTACATAAGTGCTATTAGGTGTAACAGTAACAGGCTCTGCAAAACTGTTAAGCTAATGTGTCACTGCCCAATTCAAAGGGTTTTTTTTTCATAATCAAGAACATTACACTCTTTCAAAAGTGCATTTAAATTGCTATTCTTACATTATTCATACATATTGATTAGTGAGTCATTAAAGTTTTGTTGAAAATGGTATAGAAGTTCAAAACCATATGAAACCGACATGAATGCAAAGATTAAATTGAACTTGATTTATAAGAATTTATCAAGGCATTATAAACTAAAAGATTTTATTTTCTTTGTCATTGACCCAGCAACTGTGGGACAAAGCATTTGGGCTGTATTCTGTACTAATCCGCATTTGTCCTGATTTGTTCATATATCCATAATTTTAAGAGCTTTGCAGTAATTACATTAGAAGAATTTAATCAAACATAGTGGCGTTTAGTACAATAACAATAGAATGGAAGAATATCTGGAATTCAGCTTGTGCTGCATCTCATTGTGAAATGAATCAAATCCCCGCCATACTCAGCGCAGCTTTTATTGAATTGTTCTTGGCTTTTATTCTAGACGGAGAATAAGCCAAATGACTACTCTGGGTGTTTAGCCACAGTCATTTTCTTATATAACATGTCATTTAATAATTACTGAACAATGATTTATTTAATCTGCTCTTTCTACAGTTTGATGGCATCCACGTGGTGAGCGGATCATTGGACACGTCAATTCGGGTGTGGGATGTAGAGACTGGAAACTGTATTCACACACTCACAGGTCATCAGTCTCTCACCAGCGGCATGGAGCTTAAAGATAATATCCTAGTATCCGGAAATGCAGACTCCACCGTCAAGATCTGGGACATCAAAACCGGCCAGTGCCTACAGACACTGCAAGGTGAGCAGAGATTGATCTTAACTCAACGGAATAGTTACCTTAAAAATGATTGATTTAAAATCACCATATCATTGAATTTGGTAGAATGATTTATCCATTAACTCTTTTTTTTAATTAATGCCCCCTCGAAATCCCACCCTATTTATTTTTCTCATTCAAGAAGCGGTTTCACTCTAATATACAGTTGAAGTCAAAAGTTTTCATACACCTTGCAGAATCTGCAAAATGTTAAAATCTTTTAGCAAAATAAGAGGGATCATACAAAATGCATGTTTTTATGTAGTACTGACCCGAATAAGATATTTCACATGAAAGATGTTTACATATAGTCCACAAGAGAAAGTAATAGTTGAATTTATAAAAATTACATACGCTTGATTCTTAAAGTGGTGTTGTTACCCGATTGATCTACAGATGTTTGTTTTTTTTGTTTTTTTTTTTTGTATGTGTGTATTTGAACCCTCTCCAACAATGACTGTATGATTTTGAGATCCATCTTTTTTCACTGAGGACAACTGAGGGACTCATATACAACTATTACACATGATGCAAACACTCACTTCAGAAGGAAACACAATGCCTTAAGAGCCGGGGGGTGAAAACTTGAAGATCCGGATAAATTTAACCTATTTTGTCTTCTGGAAAAGATGCAAGTATCTTCTGTAGCTTCTGAAGGGCAGTACTAAATGGAAAAAAAATATGATATTTAGCCAAAACAAGCAAATACGTATACATTTTCATTCGGTTTACAAGTTTACACCCCTGGCTTGTAATGCATTGTTTTCCTTCTTGAAGAATCAGTGAGCGTTTGAACCTTCTGTAATAGTTGTGTATGAGTCCCTCAGTTGTCCTCAGTGAGAAAAGATGTATCTCAAAATCATAGTCATTGTTGGAAAGGGTTCAAATACACAAAAATGCTGAAAAACCAAAGAATTTGTGGGATTTTATGTGAAGTATTCAGTACTAAATAAAAATAACATGCATTTTGTATGATCCCTTTTATTTTGGTAAAACAATTAAAGTTTTTTGCAGATTCTGCAAGGTATATGTAAACTTTTGACTTCAACTGTACATCATGACAGGGAAGAAAATATCCCAATTTCTGCTTTAAAAGCAATTTATTCTAATTTGGACGTGAATTTAGACAAAGCACAAACTTTGGCGTAGGACCAGATTATAAGTGAATAATAACTTAAATTTCAGGCTCTTCCTTACACCTTTAAAATATGGCTTCAGAAGACTTGGCATATAGTACACATCATTTGGACCATAATGCTATTTTTTTTTGTCCTTTTGTGGAGCATAACAGCCACTTTGAACTGTTGGTGTATGTAAAGGTTATTCAAAAGGTTCTACTTTTGTGAAAAAATAACCTTGTATACTTTTTGGAACAGTGTGAATGAGTACATAATTGAAAATAAAAATATATTTTTTTGGTAAGAGAGTTCAATTTCAGATACAAAAAATATCCCTTTTAGACACAAACAACAATCACAATCACATCCAATCACATTTTAGTACCTAAAAGGCATTTGTGTTTCCAAAGATGTATTTTTCATAATTCCCAGCGTCTCTTAGCATCTTGAACCTTAATCTTCTGGAGGGGTGAGGGATGGATAATATGATGAAAGCAGTTGGAGGGGGTTGGGGTGTGTTGTTGTGGGTGCCCAGAGGGTCCTAAAGAGAGGGGGATGGACCATGTATCAGTTTATAGGTCATTTAATTAGGTCATTGAGCATTTCCTGTTATCACTTAATGACTCTCGTTTGACATAATACACAAACACACATCTAACCCCAGACAAGATGCTCAACTCAGCGGCAGAGCTTTGAAGTGCGAATGCTCAAACACAGTCTCACTCATTAAAGAAAAGGGACTATTGTGGCGCTCTGTGTAGTGTCTTGCACATCAATAGAGAGCGGCCATCTCATTTACATTCACACAGTTGACTTTAGCACTCTGCTAATGGGTATTCATGAACCAAATCATTCCTTTGAAATGGATATTTTTAGTTTTCATTCACTCACGAACTTCAGTCGGTCTTTGTTCTCAGGTCTAGAGATGTTTGATAACGTGATTTTCCGTATTTGACTTTGTGGATTGCCTGTGATGTTGCTGTAATAGCTCACCACACCTTTCTGCAGTAACAAGAGCCATTGTAGTGCATCTCTGTTATGCTCTATATTCCTTGCTGACAGCAGTCTAAGCACTTTTGTTTAGACTTGCATGTTTCTTAGCCTATCAGAAAGACTGGCTCAATTCAATACCTCAAGGGCATAGAATCAAAGCCATTTATGCCACAGTATTTCCCGTAACCATAGTTACACGTTCTCTCTTCGCTCTCTCTGCAGCGGCGAGTAGCTGCAGTTCAATTTCTTGTCTATTGGTGATTTCAAAGTTGCAGTGTATGTGATGAGCTGTAAAATCTGGAATTCCATAAGAAGTACACTTTAGTATATACTCAACCTTCTCTGTAGTTTTATTTGACTCAACAATTGTTTAAAAATTACTATATGGCCTGCTTAAAATAAACCCAAAATAGGTTGTAAATTAAAAAATTGGGCACATAATTACTATAGCCATCAGCAATAATAATAATAAAGGAGAACATTTATTAATAGGCATGTTTATTTTTTATTATTTGAAGAATTTATTTGCAAAAACATAGTTAACTCATAACTCATTTTCAAAAATCATGTTTTTTCATTGTGCATTCCAAGTAATCTCAATCAAACTGCAGTTGGGTTAGTTTGATAAGGTAGAAAATTACAAAAAAAAAAAAAACAGCTAACTAACACAATAAAAACATGATAACATCATAAAATACAAAACCGAATTATCTGTTTTTGCAACTTAATGTTCATTTATTAAACATACCAATGAATGTCAGTTTCCAAACTATTTTGGGTTCATTTTAAGCAAGAAATATAGTCATTTTAAGCAACAGTTGCATATTGAGTTTTGAAATATAGTTAAAGTGTGCTGCCAAATATACTGACAAGCATTTATGGTAAACTAATATATACTTTCTATTGAAACTTGAGTGTCATGTATTTAAATGCATTAATTACACATTTTTACACACTAAAAAAAAAAAAACCCAGCACTGGGTGAAATATGGACAAACTCAGCAACTGGGCTGTTTTGACCCAGCCATCGGGTTAAATGGTTAACTCCACCTTCTCTGTAGTTTTATTTGACTCAACTAATGTTTAAAAATGACTTTATGGCTAGCTTAAAATGAACCCAAAATAGGTTGTAAAAAATCAAACATAATTACTAGAGGCATCTGCAATAATCAAAACCATTTGATTATTCAAATCATTTATTAATAAGCAATTTACAAATATTTGTTTTTTTTATTCAACTTAATAAGTGTTAATTTATTGAACATATTAATAAATGTAAATTTACAACCTATTTTGGGTTCAGAAAGAAATTTAGTTAAATAAACCTACCCAGAAGGTTGGGTTAAACATTTAACCCAATCGCTGAGTCAAAACAATCCATTTGCTGGGTTTTTCTATATTTCATCCACCGCTGGGTTGTATTTTGAGTTTTGAAATATTGTTAAAGTGTGCTGCCAAATATACTGACAAACATTTATGGTGACCTAAAATATACTTTCTGCTGAAACTTGAGTGTCATGTATTTAAAAGCATTTATTAAACATATATAAAAACAACCCATCAACTCAGCGCTGGATGGAATATGGACAAACTCAGTGGTTGGGTGAAATGTTTAACCCAACCTTCTGGGTAGTTCTATTTAACTCAACTATTGCTTAAAATTGCATTATACTTTTTTGCTTAAAATGAATCCAAAATAGGTTGGAAATTAACATTTACTAATATGTTTAATAAACGAACATTTATTAAGAAGTTGAATAAATCATAATTAATAAATGTTCACCTTTTGATTAGTGCTAATGCTTCTAGTAATTATGTGTATGATTTTTAATTTACAACATATTTTGTGTTTATTTTAAGCCAGCCATATAGTAATTTTTTAAACAATAGTTGAGTTAAATAAAACTAACCAGGAGGCTGGGTTAAAACAACTGGGTTGTATTTAACAGTGTTTTTTAGTGTAATGTTGAAGTTGCAATTTATTTTAATTTTAATATTGAATAACAGTGTTTTGCTTTAGTTTGTGTTTCATTATATTAGCCAGGAGAACAAAAATGGACTTCAAAGCACAACAAAAGATTTTTAAAACTATTATTTAAGATTTACTTGAGGATAAAACTTTTGATTTAACATATTACAGAGTGCACTTTTTAAGAGTAGTTAAGAAACAGTCATATAAGTGTACTCTCTATAAATATTACACCCAAAAAATGTGTGGAATTATTTAATGTGTGGACATTTTTTTAATGTCTCCATTGAAAGCCTCCATTTTTGGTGAACTGTCCTTTTAGTTGGCTTTCAGCAATATTATATCTGCAAGTGTTTTGTACAAATAGGTGTGCTACTGTTTTGCAAGGCATGTGAGTGGCTAACTTCTGTTTCCTTTATTTTGTTCTCAGGTCCCCACAAGCACCAGAGCGCAGTAACATGCCTGCAGTTCAACAAGAATTTTGTCATCACCAGCTCCGATGACGGTACAGTGAAGTTGTGGGACCTTCGGACGGGCGAGTTCATCCGCAACCTGGTCACACTGGAGAGCGGAGGCAGTGGCGGCGTGGTGTGGCGCATCCGCGCCTCCAATACCAAACTCGTGTGTGCGGTGGGCAGCCGTAACGGCACAGAGGAAACCAAGCTCCTGGTGCTGGACTTCGATGTGGACATGAAGTGAAGGGGGTGAACTCAAAGGGGACTTGTTTGGAAAACGGGGAGGGTGGGGGAGAGCAACCTGCCCCGGGTCTTTCCGCGCCAGGACCGATCGCTCACTTCATGGCATCTCCACCTCCCCGATATGTTGCCGCCAACATTTCTCCCCGTCGTGCCACGGTCCACGACTGCCGCCACAGTTCCGTTCACCTTCCGAAGGGGGGGGGTGGGGGCAGACGCTCATGCACCACAGCATTCTGGGAAGGAAACTGACAAGAAGGACTTGGGAAGACAGGATAGTCCCTTTTCCTACCACTCAAGGCGACCTTGCACAGAGACTTGTTCATTCAAGCCTGACTGAAATTCACACCCATATGTACAAACATTATTTTTTTGAACAAAACAGTCAACACTGTATACATGAGACCCTAATGCATCAACACGGACACCGAGTGATAAATAGTGTATACAAATTAAATTTTAACGGAGAGTGATGAGAATTCGAAGAGCTTTGTATTGCGGGAGTGATTCGAAAGAGAGACAAAGGAAGCCAATTTTGTCAGTCCTCATCAACCTCAGCACACGCCAAATATCCCTTTCTTCCTCACGTGTTGATTTTTCCTTTGTATCCGTTTTTTCAGTTCTTTTTTTGTTTTGTTCCCCACAACTTGTCTTTTTGGTTTTCGCGTCAACAGCTGTGAATTAAACTTTTGTGCTTTCTTTTCAAGTTCAGCATTTTTTTGTTCACTTCCTGCCTACTGTTGCAAACAACAGGTTTCAGTATTAAGCTAAACCCACTCTGCTGTTTCACACATTTTTGGGGTTTTATTTTGTATTTTTTTTTCCTTTTTTATTTTAGTTCTTCATAAGCGGTGCCTCTCCGGATTGGAGATGACCTGCGTTTGTTTTTCCAACCAGTCTGGTCTCATTAGCTCATCAGTGCTGGTGCTCTGTGGGAAATGGGAATGTTTTCCCATAAGCTCCTGGGAATATGTCTCCCCCCACCCTTTTTTCTCCCCCAGTACTGTCCATCCCAGTGGCCAAACTGGATTTTATGCTGCTAGACTCACAGAAAAATAAGGTGGAACTTTAAGTGGCTGTGACGTTTTAGTCCCAGACGAAATTCTAAACAAAAGTAACTTGTAGAGTTTGAACTTGTAAAAACGACACAAACAAACGTACCAACAAAAGCAAGATACCGACATAACAGCTTCTCTTTTTTTTTGCCACTGAAACTTGAGCCAAATGTGCCTCTACGAGGCGTAGAGGAGGGAGAATGTCTGACAAAGAGACGGGTTTGTCTGCTGAGATGAAACGACGGACGTGTAGAAACTATTTTGCACGTTTGCGAGCATGACTGGGTGTGTGTACGGGTGTGTTTGAGCAAATTGTTCACACATTCCTTGGGACAAAAGCTCCGTCAGCCTGTTCTGTGTGGAAATGTATGCTTCAAAGAAAAAGAACACCGTTCTTGTTTTTAATTAGTTGAAAAACGAGATTGTTGGAACCAACGTTAAGTTACCGAAGGAAAAAATGGTGGTCTTAGTGTACAGAAATCTGATTACATTTTAAGTGCTAGAGCTAACCTGGTTCCGTTGGTGATGCTCTCATGGATTGTTGTTTTTTTTTTTTTTTGTTTGGTTTTGTTTTTTTTTTTTTTGTTTTTTTTTAATTTTGAATGGTAAAGCAGCTTCATAGATAAACAGGACGTAACTGCATCCGTAGCCAAACGATTCGTCTCATCCTCCAAGTCACACAACTCAAGCTGAACTGTGAAAGTGGTTTAACACTGTATATTAAAAGAAAAAACAATCTTGTTCTTTCTCCTGTTTTTTTTTTTTTCTTTTCTTTTTTTTCTCTTCCTGTTTAATTTATAATCTGGTTTGTAAAATCAGATGTTGGAGCTGTTTTATTTTTTCAGTTTATGTAAACTGCCTGGCAAAACAGACAGATAAAAAAGAAACCTTAAAGGGATTGTGTATTTGTTTGATTCATTTAGAATTTTTATTTTCTTATAACTTAAGTGCAATAAAATGTGGGTTTTTCTTTGTTCATTTCAACGATTTTGCTTGTGTGTTTTTCTCAATGTGTGAAAGTGTCTCATTTGTCCAATAAAGCTTCTAGAGTTTGTTCTGCTTAAGAAAACACCATTCCAACCACAGGGCTTATTGGTTAATGTGATATTCATTATATAGCTTGTCTTAAGTCTTCTAGACAGGATGACATCTCTTCGCCTTCGCCTCCTACATCTCATTCTTTCATTTAAGGCCCAGATGCTTGAGTTACACTGCAGTGTGTCCTGCAGAACAGCTGATGAATCAGTGCAAAATATCTGCCTGATATTTCTCAAGGGTAGTTTAGTAATCCTTCTAAACCAGCCAGTGCTTGTTCGTCGTTCTTTAGAGTCTGCAACTCATAAGTATCATGTACAGTCTTTGTAGACCTCAGTGATCACAAACCTTCAGCATCAAGAGAATGCAAGTCTGACCTCTTAGACATAACCAAGCGTTTGTTAGATGAGGGAAGATGTGTTTCTCTGTATCTATTGCAGAGTCATCCTGCCTAAAGCTACAGGATGTTCATAGACTGTTGCCTAGCAATGGTTCGGCTCTGCTCAGTTACCACAGTGTTTGAATACTTGTTACTATAAGTCAAGAATGAGCACTGGAAGAAAATCCAAACTGTAGCTTGTATATTACATTCTCATCTTTGTAACACTATTACATGAAATTTATGGTTTAAAAAAAAAAGTAGCAGTGGTGGTCCAAAATTTACAGAAAAATTACTGTGGCAAGTTTCTGGTATAACAGGATGATACATTGGTGCTTGTATATTTACAACTTAGAACTATGTATTTTATCAAGGTACTACTTGAACTACTAAAATAAGCTTTGTCCTAAATAATAATACTGATTACCAACATAATGTGATAAAATAGAAAGACACATGATTAACTGAGTTCATTGTGGCCAGTATTCATTCATAAACCAACTATAACACTAAAATAACATTTACTAACAAAAAAAAATTAACGCAAAACACTCTAATGTACAATACTGATAAAAAAAAAAATAAAACTCTCAATAAAATATACCCATATGTGATTTTTACGCTGGGACAACTGGGAATGTCCTTTGACTGTTTTTCACCATAAATTAAGCAGTAAATCATAGTTCTTAAATAAAATCTGGCATTATTGTACTATAAAATTTAGGGCTGCAGATAAATCGCGACAATATCGCAATCGATATTAAGAAAAGCTTCAATATTCATGTGCGCATCTTGTCAGTGAAGCACGGTTCTGTGATCAGTAGTATTCGAAGGCCAGAGGGTGCTTTCGTGCGGAAACTCCAAATACGCCTTGAAGAAGAAATCCAGAAAAATAACACGATCGCTGCAGCTGAATAAACAGAAGATTTAACTGCTTTCACTGATTTAACGTGACTAATAAACACATAACTACGGCAATATATGGTTTATCTGACTTCTTATTATAATTTTCATTATAATACAGTATATAATAATGCAATGCTATTCGACATTGCTTTTATTACTGCTTAGAACGCTATAAAATATTTTGCGTGCCTTATTCTGTGTAAAAAGCCGCATCATCTCACAAAAGGATTTATTTCAATCACTCAAAGTTATGAAGTGAATTTTAAGTAAAAACATGTTATTAAACTTGGTGTTTACACGTGCTTTCAGGTTTAGCAGCATTTACGTTACTACACAGCCGTAGTTCACAGAGAAGCTATGCAAGCAACTTTATTATCGCAGCACGATTTGATAATATTGATGTATAATATCCATGATATCGTCTTACAGAACCGGCTTTAATGATGCGCATGTATATTGCATGCGATTTATCGTGCAGCCCTAGTAAAATTACAAATGCGAAGTTGTACCAGTTGTGCAAACCATGTACAATTTTACATGGTAGGTAAATTTGGTTTTGCTTGTGGAAATGTTTGAAAAAAAAGAAAAGAAAAATACCTAAGGCATTGGTTATTAAGGCAAGAAGCCGTGGCTTACAGTGAATTTATAACAGCTAAGGAGCGTTTATTGGTATATGGTTCCTAGTCAGCAAGGGTCTACCATGTTTAAGGCCCAGAAAGGTAGTAAGACATTGTTAAAATAGTCCATGTAACATCAGTGGTTCAACCGTAATTTTATGAAGCTATGAGAATAGCGTTATAACGATGCAAAGTTGGTACTAAGCTAGCACCCTTAGCTTTTATAAATTCACTGTAAACTACTGCTTCACAGGGCTTATTGCTTTTATAAAACGTTATTCCATATACGTAGTAAGGTTTCACAAAATAAAACCGAGCAAATAAAGTGTAATGATTTAAAAATTACTAGACCATGATATAAAAATATTATTCTTCCGCCGAACAATGTAGTTCCTCAGAAACGGTTGTGGTTGCAACAAAGTGGTTGCCGAGCAATACACAGATGTAAACAAAGGGGCATGTTTGTAGGGTGATTTACAACAGCTTTGAATGTGGCTCAAACAGTCAGAATGAAGGACCGGAACTATTTGTTTTATTAAAGCAATAAGCCCCAAGAAGCCACGGTTTACGGTGAATTTATAACAGCTAAGGGACATTGTTAGGCATGACGCGAAGCCGAAATCCCCTTAGCTGTTATAAATTCAATGTAAACCATGGGTTCACAGGGCTTTTTTTATTTTTTTATAAAATGGTTATTCCATATACATAGTAAGGTTTCACAAAATAAAACAGAGCAAATACAGTGTAACAATATTAATATCTATTTAAATCATTATTCTTTCGCCAAACAACATAGTTCTTCAGAAACGGTTGTGGCGGCAAACAAAGTGGTTTCCGAGCAACACAAAAATGTAAACAAAGTTGTATGTTTTACAACTTTCTGAATTTACAACAGCTTAGAACACAGCTCAACCATGAAACAGCCAATATTTAGATATGTTTGTTTATTTATCTATTGCAAGTCTAAATTTAAAAAACTAAATTTCAAACTTGGTAATGGAGTTGAAAGATTAAAGACCATTACATGAGATTCAATGAAATCCTTTTATTATTTCTCTGTTCATCTTTTCTGTCTTGTAAGAGGGTGAATAAATAAATTACAAGAACTGTAGTGAAATGTAGCAGAAAAAGACACAAAATGGGTGCTTCATTCATTGAAAATAAGGAGTTACATAATACTGATGTCAGGAAAATTACTAAATACTTAACATATTAAAATTCTAAAAGATGCTCTGCATCTGCACCTATACAATGCAACAATATTTATGCATCATGTTGTTTTTATAAAGAGCTTTAGACGTCTGTACTCTCTGTCAGCTCTGGTTAAATGGTTCTTTATTCATTTCTCAAAAATGCAGACTAACACACATTAAAAATCAGCCTGAGCCCTGTGAGAGAAGAACTGTTTAGAGGGATTCTAATTCTTGACTATCAACTCAGTTTTGGCATTTTAAAGACTGTTTGGAAATCAGACTTGAAGATTGACTCGTTTGACAGTCAGTGACTAATCACAGTGGACTTTCATGGGATTGGATGTCATTTGCTGTTATATGGTTCACCTTTGACACATCTACTCTTGACATCACTTGACTTACTAATCTTATTTAGATGCTGGCAAGTCATTTTCAGTTTAAGCTCATGTGAGTATCAGAAATTCTATCCTTTTCACTAGAAAAGTTTTGTGAAATCTCACTCATTCATTAACGTTTGATCTTTTTTTTTATATTCAGGCAGTTTATTGACTTGAATAGCTATCCCACAACGCAGGCGAGCTTGATTCAGAAGTTCACAGAGCCCTGTCTATTAGTCGAACACAATATGAAAGAAGAAAAAAGAGAGAGAGCGTATCATTACTATGATAAGAAAGGGAGCCCTATATTGAAGAGATGAGGAATTTATAAAAGTGGAAAGGGGGGATAAAGGATTAGGATCTTTTTCTTCACCCTGGTTTCTTTGTTCCTGTAATCCTGCCTCCCAGCACGAGCGGCGCTCCATGGCAGAATCCTGTCTGTACAGTGTGATACTACCGGCACCACAATAGATAACTGATCTACAATCATATTCACTGCTGTGATAATCTGAGGGATGTAAAAAACAAAGCAATCTTACCCAGGAGTGAAACCCAGTCAGAGTCATACATTTTGCTTAAGGAAGGAAAACATTTGATTTTTGCAACACAAAATCACTTTGTATAATTAGAGGCAAATCTCTGTTGTCCATAAATGTTGATGTAGCTGTTACAATGAACCGTTTAATTTAGAAGAATGCCAGTGAATATGCAAGCTAGGTCTTTGAGAATACACTGTTGGAAATTGGGACGATTTTGCATGGTTTCTAATGTTTTGCTTTATAAAATATATTCCACAGGCAGAGCGTTTGAGGATGCTATATTACTGCTTCATGCCTCATTTACTTGCTATATTGCTGGAGAGATAAAGTGCCAATTAAGTAACAGGCTTGTTTGAGCTGTGGTTCTAACTAAGGGTTAGAAGATAACTGAAGATACTGTTCAGTCTATTTTCCACTCGCTTTTCATTTCTTTTCAGCTTCATAATGCTGGTTTTTGCAAAAATCAACAACTACCGTTAAAAAGTTTTACTTCAGTAAGACTCTTAAATGGTTTTGAAATAAGTCTCTTATGCTCACCAAGCCACATTTATTTTCTCAAAAAATGCAGTGAAACAGTTATGGACAGTTTTTGAAGTATTAGTACAATTTAAAATTGCTTTTCTATTTTTAATATATTTTAAAATGTAATTTATTTCTGTGATGGCAAAGCTGAATTTTCAGCAGACATTACTCCTAGATTCAGGTGTAGTTAGATTCTTGAAAAGTCTGTTAGAGTCTGTTCTCTTTGGTGAATCAAACACATACAGCTAACAATAACTAACTTTCAGACTTGAATCAGTTAAAGGAGAAGTTCACTTCCAAAAAGAAGTTCACTTCCCCTTGGCATCCAAGATGTTCATGTCTTTCTTTTTCAGTCGTAAAGAAATTATGTTTTTTGAGGAAAACATTTCAGCATTTTTCTCCATATAATGGACTGTTATGGTGCCCCAATTTTGAACTTCCAAAATGCCGTTTAAATGCGGCTTCAAATGATCCCAAATGCGATTGTAAACGTTCCCAGCCGAGGAAGAAGGGTCTTATCTAGCGTAACGATTGGTTATTTTCATAAAAATAGTGCAATTTAAATACTTTTTAATGTCAAACACTTGTCTTGTCTTACTCTGCCTTGACTGTTTTTTTTCCAGTTCGTGACAGTTAGGGTATGTTGAAAAACTCCCATCTCATGTTCTCCTCAACTTCAAAATCGTCCTATATCGCTGTTTTACCTTTTTTGTTAAGGGTGTTTGACCTTGTTTGCATGTTCACTTTGCAAAGACTGGGTCGGTACTTCTGCAGTGATGTAGGATGATTTTGAAATGATTTTTGAAGTTGAGGGAGAAAATACAATTGGAGTCAACGGGGCACCATAGCAGTCCATTATACGGAGAAAAATGCTGAAATGTTTTCCTCAAAAAACAATTTCTTTATGACTGAAGAAAGAAAGACAAACATCTTGGATGACAAGGGGTGAGTACATTATATGTAAATCTTTATTTTGGAAGTGGACTTCTCCTTTAACTTCTCACTGGTTGTTCATTTGATGAGTAATTAAAGATGCACAGAGGAAAGTCATGGTATAAAATGGCGCTAGGGTGATGCAGAGGAGAAGAATTTTTGAATAGTTGTTGAATATTGTTAAAAATTGTTATTTTAGATTTCTTGCACAACAAAAAGTATTCTCATAGCTTCATAAAATTACGGTTGAACCACTGATGTTACATGGACTATTTTAACGATGCCTTACTACCTTTCTGGGCCTTAAACATGGTAGGACCCTTGCTGACTAGGAACCATATACCAATAAAGAACCATTACAGTTCCTGTCATTTATTCATTCATCCTCTTAAAAAGTCAGAAAAGATGAACAGAGAAATAATAAAAGGACTATTTTAACAATGTCCTTACTACCTTTTTGGGCCTCAAACGTGGTAGGGCCTTGCTGACTATGGAGGGTCAGAGAGCGCTCAGATTTCATTAAAAATATCTTCATTTGTGTTCCGAAGATGAACGAAGGTCTTACAGGTTGGAACGACATGAGGATGAGTAATTAATAACAGATTTTATTTTTGGGTAAACTATCCCTTTAAGAAGAACCAGGCACCAGTAAATTCTTTATAATTCCAATCTCTACTGAAAAACTGCTGATGAAATTTTTCAAATGTCTTTTCAAATCACGCCAAACCTAAATACTTGTGAATAAACAACTAATCGCTCAGTTAGGAGAATTATCTGTCTATACAAGGGATTATAGACAATGATCTTATGCACTGACCAAATAGAAAGAGCATTTCTGTTATACAGTAATTTAGAATAATTGCCAAAAATTAGAGCATAGATGATTTTTGAATGCAGTGCATTGTTTAAAACCATCCTAGTCAGTGATCCAGTTGTTAAGTGGCACAGATAAAGCTGTGCAATGGGCAGACTAAGTCCATGAAACAAAAGACTGACTGTGTTTGACTCGCATCATTGAGCTCTTTCTGAAGCAAATGGACAAGCTGGCTTACTGTAGTGCACATGGGAAAAACAGGCATGATTTAGCGAGCATCAGAGCTTCCCTGGGCACCAAGCTGGCAGAGCAATAACCAATGGTGCCCCAGCTGGCAGTGAGCTAACAGGATTATTCTAAAACGGGTCACGGTGATGCAGAATGCCAATATGCTCAAATGTCCCATCCCTCAAGAGCTAAAAGGTGACTGCAAATGTCACTCATCTTTAGGTGCAAATCATGTTCCAGAAAATGTCTAGGTGGCACGGGTCAAGAGTTCAATCCATCCTCTGCAATCTTCAATCCATCCAAATGCAAACTTCAAACGTTACAAAGACATATCAACAAATGTGTTATACAAAGGTAGCTTAAACCAAAACAGACAATATTTTTGCTTATTTCAAGGTTATCGGATTAGGTATCTTAGTTAAAGGAATGGTTCACCCAAAATGAAAGTTCTTAGATGCATCAATTTTGATCCTATTAACTAATTTGATTAAGAAAATTGGTGACGTCAGTACTGATAGCCTTGTGGGCAGCGTGCCGTCATACAGCGCCGTTGCGCTCCGGTCGTTCCATGTTCGAACCCCCCCCACCCCCCTTCACGTCCTGTCAATTCTGATCTGTCCTATCACAATAAAGGCAATTGCCAAAAAAAAAAGATAATTGATGACTTTTATTATATGCATGTAAGTTTTTTTTTTTTCATTCTTTTCTAAAGCTTCAGCCCAAGCTGATTATAACTGCACTCAAAAGATGAGCAAAGCATCACAATTTTCTCTTGTTGTGTTTCACAAAAGATAAAAAATATGATTTTAGAATCATAGCAGATTTGTAAGAATTATACTGTGTCAGGTAATGGTTGGAATTTTGCCTACTGCTTTTCTACAGTTTGGGGCCAGTGAGATTTTCTTTTCTAAAATAAATTATCATTTTTATTATGCAAGGATGTGTTAAACTGATCAAAAAGTCACAAAAAAGACAATTATAATATTACAAAAGATTTCTGTTCCACCAGTTTGGAGTAGACGTCACAGTTACTTCACATGCATTGTGGTGGCAAAAAAAAAAAAAAGGGTTAATGGGTAAAATTATCCATGGAATAAGAGAAAAAGTGTATTGTTGTGCCTTTGAATGTCAGAATCAGAGTGCAAACTATTTTAATAGAATACTGTTGTCAAAGACGCCATTTGAAGCTAAACATAAACATTTTAACTACCTGAATTAACCCATTCCACAGAATTCACACATTTCATAGAATTTACACATTACTGTCTGATAGTTTATTGTGTCCTTACTTATCATGCTAATAGCACTGAAACCCCCAAACTGCAGAACATTATCACCTGTCCCTTATGCAGCAGGCAGATTTTTGGGCAAACAAGCAAAAGGCCAGAAAAACAACAACAACAACAGGACCCGTTAAGTATATTTTATAAATGATAGAGATCATAGAGATGCAGATTTTTTCAAATATTGCTACACAAATACTTTAACATTCTTGAAGAAATAATGTATTCTTCAACTTATTTAATGATCATTAAATATTGATGGAAACTCAAAATTGTAACAAAGAAGACATTTAAAAGTTGTGAATAATCAAAAACAGTATGTTTCTACTAGTTTGTTTTTTCTTAAGCACCTAGTAACTGTTACATCATTATGAAAGTAACTATTTAACAGGGAAACTAGTGTGTTAATTTAAAAAAAAAAAGTTCAAATATGTCCAATAACTTGGACGCCCCCATATGAAATATGCTAAATAAATGAAATTTAAATTAAATGAATGAAATGTTTAGTTTACTCACCATATTAAATATCTGATATACTATAATATAGTAGTGAGCATTTAAAGTGGATCAAAAAAGTTCATCTAAGTCAAGAATGGGTATTGTTTTGTTTTTAGGACAACTTTGAAAGTTTCTGATCCACTTTAAATGCTCACTACTATACATATATAAAACTTAATGGCAGTTTTTGTAAATATCTGAAAGTACACTTAGCATCAGTCAGTCAAGCATTATAATATGACATTATGATAATTTAGATAACAAAACTACTACGTATTATACTGCTAATAACTATACAAAACGCACAAAGGATTAATTAGCTGCTGGGTTCATGAATATTAATCACGTGTCTGCGTTCGCTCAAACTGATTTGCTGAAATCAAAACAGGGAGGATAATAGGTGAGCACCAGCCAATGAGATTGCCGTTTACGCATTAGTCCCGCCTAGTACCGGAGAAAGCTGAAGATTGCCAGAGGAGCCCACACGGAAATAACCTATATAAACATATGTGTTTTAATATAGGTTTTGATATAGGTTTTTAATATATGTGACATATATAAAATTGGCCGTTTTCCTATATTATATGTACATATATGTACATATATGCAATATATGTACATATAATATAGGAAAACGGCCAATTTTATATATGTCACATATATTAAAAACCTATATCAAAACCTATATTAAAACATATGTTTATATAGGTTATTTCCGTGTGGGTAAATTCCATAACATGCCAATTACATGTGATACCAATTTCACGTGTTCGCACATAAGTTTTTTGCATTTTTTTTTTTTTTAGTTAGTTCTTAGTTATTGCCTTGATAATAGAAAATATGAGCTAGGCATCATGTATGACAGTTGCCAAAGTGAGATATGAGCTAAAATGACTAGATCCTGCCATGAGCTATATAGGAGACATATATTGTATGTACATATAGGGCTTTTTTGTGGATATAAAGAAGCAATACAGGAGACCTATATGGCCTGTATATGCACATATATGCACCTCAATTTTGCCTATATGTGGCATATATATGCATATATGCAGCATATATATTGCAGCATATATATTATCATATATGTGCATATATACTGCATATAGGTTTCATATATGCGCATATATCCTCATATAGGTTCTTTCCATGTGGGAGTTCCGTTATTTTGACAGGAAAATACAGCAGAGAATATTGTTTGCATGTAGCGCGTCAATTCTGCATGGTATATGTAAGTCTCTCTCGCTCTGTGTCTTTCTTTGCTAGTTTGCGTTATTCCCATCGCTGCTCATAGAATTATTTGTTCTGGAGTCAGACTAGTCTGATTGCACTGGATGTTTTTGACTAAGGAGAAACAGTTCATGAGTGACATTTGTCTGAGAGTCTGACTTTTGTTTGTTTTTTATTCATTAAAAAAAACTGACTAATAATAGTCATTTGTTTGGGAGTCAGACTATTACTCTATTGATTAACTAAAAAGAACTGGATCATTCTGTGATCAGACCGCTCTGGTCCAGCTGTCTATTTCACTCTTGTATTTTACCAACTAAATTTGCCAACCCTATTTTTGTGTTCAGTCATTTTGCTTCCCACATCTGCTCAGATGGGGGTCTATTTGATACACATCAAGTCACAACTGTATGTTGTGAGCCCCGAAAGGTCATCACTACATTACATTTTTACCAGCCATGCTTCATTATACATGCTCGCCTCTGCAGACCAGTTGATGAGAGATGGTTTATAGAGGAGGAGGCTGCATATACGAGCAATTATCACAAATAGCAGCAGGCCAGACTCACCAAGTAATTACACCCTCCATCTAACAGATCTGCAGCATGTTGCCTACCATGACAGCTCTGTTATTACACTGGCATGGCCACCGCTCACCCAAGAGGGAAGGAAGCTCATGCTCTCTTTCCACCTCCATCTTTTTTTTTACAGAGCATGCAAATGATTATAGTCAGCCATGCAGCAGGCAGAATCACTTCCAGTTATTGTGCCCATATAAAATGCACAAGCTCAGTTTATTTGCCCATAAACTATTCAGAGGTCTGTGGAGATATTGTACTCCTTAGAATGAGAACTTGGCCTCTGATTGGTTCAGCTATGCAAAAAATACTGCTTTTGTTGTATATCATACGGAGTGTGTGGAATGCATCTTGTTTCTGTTATGGCTGCCCACATGTACACTTCAACACCTGTTTAGTATTCAACGACTGATAAGAGAGTGTGAACTATCCTAGTATGCAGAGGTTAGGTAATCATAACAGTGTTTATTTACATATTGGTACAGTAGCAAAAATAGCCCAATTAGTTCTACTGGTATGTGTCCACTGGTGTGAAGTCAGCTTAATGCACAGGGCCAGGGGTCTGCCACTTTGGGTTGTACGTGTAAATTGAAGGTAGAATACGCCTCCTAAAGGATGTTTCTGAACTAATTTTCTCTTGACCAGAAATGTGGCTAATCTAAAATGATTTCTGAGTCAGAAATTAATAAGGCTTAAGGCAAAATGTCCCAAATGAATGAAAATGGCTTCAAAATTCAAGAAATAGGAAATATATATACGAAGAGTTCAGATGCAAAACCAGCTAAAAGCCATCTCGGTCAAAAATGAGATATTGATACTGAGTGAATGCTCCTGACACATGGTATACGTCCATCAAATACTTTTACTTCAAACTCGCTAAATTCCAGCCTCAGGTTTTGATCCACTTCAAATGTTGACTTCTATATATATGATGCGATCTGGGAAAACCCGTCGGATGTGCGCTGGGACATTTTGAGGAAATTCAGTTGTCAGTTTTTTGACAAAATTAGGTTTTCTTTAAATTATTATTCCTAACATCTTGTCTATCATCTCTGAAACTATCTTGGCAAAATGTAGTGCAGAAAAATAGCGATTTATTGCAGCAAGCAGAAATGACTGTCTTTTTCTTTTCTCTCACAGGTATCCTGTGTAAATGTAGTTAGTCTGTGAAGTTTCAGCTTAAAATACCCCACAGATCATTTATTGTATTATTTTAAAAATACACATTTTAAGTGGAAGCAGAAACTGCTTTCATGAATGATCTTTAAATGTAAATGAGCTGCTGCTCCCTTCCCCCCTTTTCCAGAACAGGACTATGCCTTTACAGCTCTTACCTTGGATACTTTGGTAAAAAACATCTGTTTGGTTTTGATTATCATGTATCTCGCACTGAAATTATGTGTTTTAAACCTTATTTAAACTTCTGATACAGGGTTTTGATTGCACACATCTGAAGTTCTCTTTCATGTCTTATTGCTTTAACTGTCAAATACAAACAAATTTATGTTAAAAATGCACAGAAGTTACAAAAACAGTCTGTTATGTCTGTGAAGGTAAACAGCTAGGAAAAAAATTGCATGTTTATGTTAGATCTGTGTGGCAGCAGCATAATATACAGTAAATAAATCAATAAATCCACTGCTCTCTTGTCACCTCTGAGGCTGGGAATCTAAATAGTGTTCTGTGTTCATCTGTGCAGCCAACGACAGTTAGCATGCTTTGCTTGAACTTTTGCCATGGTGTTAGAACTGGTGCACCATTGTCGATTGCGAAAACAGAATAGTGGCGTTGTTGGTGGAAACACTTGTTTTTTCACAAGCTTTCAGAAAAAGGCTTACCAAAATTAACCAAAGTTACTGGGTTGTCCCTTTTCACGTTTTCAGTGTTGGTAGATGCACTGAGGACCCGATTATAGCAGTTAAACATGAAAAAATGTCACTTTTAAAACTATTACTGTAAAACTAAATTACAATGTTGCAATTGCATTGCGATGTCTGGTGCAAGAATCCTTGACAAACACCCCTGGAAAGAAAAGCTCTTGATGAGATTCACCTAAAACACCTAAGCTGATGTTGCTTTTCTCTCTTCTCTTTAATACCAAGAAAACTCCACACAGGATTCCCAGAATACATATGGCCACTGTACGCTTGACCACCCTTTTTAGATCCATACTACTCAATGGCTGAGCCTTTAAATTCAATAAAACCTATAGAAAACAATAACAGGAATAATATATCAGATACACTCTGTTAGAGATGAAACTCAACCAGTAGACAGATATTTGTAGGGTTTATCCAGCTTTAGGAAAAACACTTCATAGCAGAGATGCTTAAGTAACTTTGGAAGCCGCTGTTAGACAATGATGTGTGACCGTGGACCAGTAAATAAAATGATCTGGCATCAGTAATGATATTTAATTTTCTTTTGTTTAATTGTTTTTGAAGTGTGCAGTCACCAAGAACCACAGTTATGTGTTTAATCACCTCATTCATCAAAAGAGCTGGTCAGTGTAAAAGACCATTTTCATTTCACAGAACAATAGAGTCAGTATGAATGTAAACACTTAAATCACAATTAATTATTGTGCCGCATAATAAGCTGGGATCTGCAAATGTGCTATTATGTCTTGTCACATCAAGTGTTTTCACATGCAACACTGCATGCACTCCAGACTTCTTGTAGCGGGTGCTGTTTGTTTTTAAATAATGACTTTAGATATTAAGCAAAATGGCAACCATAGAAACAGAATTTGACTGGTGTTCATTAAACTCTAGAAGGTCAAAGGTCAGTAAAGTGTCAGAAATAGTGTCTGAATAGATTTTATTATATATTTTTTTATAAATATATATACATCCTTTCAAACAATATATTGCGTATAACATTTACATAACTGTTAACTGTCTGACTGTAGTGTTATTAAGAAGCTGTCTAAAGGAAAAATATTTCAAATGAAAATTTTTTTAAGCAAAATACTTACCACAAATGAAAATGTAAAGGTTTTCTTCACAGTTATTTCATCATGTTTAGTTAAATATTTGAGCTGTTCTACTCTACATACTGATACCATCACCATCCTCATAATTCCTAGCTTCATTTGATTAATGGGGTCATCAAAACTAATTTAATTAACTTGTAATTCAGAGTTAATGAGAAATACCCCAATGTTTGCATATCCAATTGGCTTGTCTTCAGATTCCTATTTAAAACAAGACATTACCTAACTTTCACTTGAACAGTTTTATGATTCATGGCCTTTGTAGAAACGGGTCCACTTAATTTTCCTGTATTGTGTGTGTAAGTAGGATTTTGAACACATTTTTGAACACTCCACAGGGTCAACGGGTCGGAACCCTGACGTCTATTTGACGTCTACTTTTACATCTACAAGATGTATTTGTAGAGTGTTTGCTCATCTGTAATACGACTATAGGATGTTTCCTATCAGATGTAAAACAGACATTTATTAGATGTCTTTAAGATGTTTATGACTTGTATGTAAAACTGACGTCTTAAAGACGTCTGTCAGATGCTTGTACACAGCAGATGCTTTCCAGATCAAATGATCTTTAACAGACATACATCAGCTATCTGAAAAAATTAACAGGGGCTTGGGACAAATTGCCGCTGCACAGTAAGTTAAACTAAATCCAACACGGCTGTCGTGAATAAAAAATAAAAAAGCAAATAAAAATTGTTCAGTGCCGCCGTAAATTTAAACTCTGGTTAAGCTGCATCATAATTATTTTTACACGTTTTTACGGCATTGTGCAATATAACCAATCACACATGACTCTGTTGAGTTTATGAATGCAATGGGCAATCAGAAGTGTTCAGATGAGCCATGGCTGAAACGTTGGAGTTTTGATCAGTGCACGAGCATGCTGAATGAATTCTGCACTCGCAAATTCTCTCATCATAAACAACAAAGTGCTGATGTATGTATCATTAGATGCCCATTTTCCACAAGTTGACATGATTCATTAGGGTCTTAATGAGAAGTCTATAGCATACTTTGGTTAAAATTTCTCAGTGGTAGTGTAAAAAAACACAATTTTTACATCTGCCTTCAGCCGCATTTAGCTGCATTTAGCTGCATTTAACCGTGTTTAGCTGCGAAACTTGCTAACTAGCACATTATCAGGAAAGGCGATTTACAAAAATGCATAAAAAACCCTTATACTCACTTCTGCTGTAGGTGAAGTTGAATGATTTGTGCAAACATAGACACATTTATGTAGATCACCGGGTGTATTTCCTTCAAAAACGAAAGTAACGTTAATCCTCTGCATCTTCAGCAACTCAGATATCAGCAGTAAATGATGACTGCTATGTTCATTATTACATCTAACCAAATAACATCTCAATCGCTTGGGAACCATTTTTGTCTTTCCCTGTACTGGCATTGAAACAATGGCGGTTGGACTCGTGGGCACAATGACAAGATGCTGAGAATAGCTTAATTTGAAAAAGGGGAAATTACTTATAAAGATTAAAAAATACCACTGGGTGGTTTTTTATCATTATAGAGTGGTTGTGTACACATACTGCCAACAATTTATGTTCAAACAACATCTAAAAGTAAGTTTTGCATCCGATGACTTCTTTAATAGATTCCACTAGCATTAGGCTATTTAGCATTACCCTGGAGTTGGTTCACCCTCCACCTATGGTGAATTTAGTAAAGTGTTCATATGTGTACTTGGAGCAGTCTAGTTTTAAAGTTGCAATGTAACAGAAATAATTACAGATCTTGTCCTTCTGTGTAAATAAAAGGCAAATTTCACAGTTTAATATTCTCTGTTATCATTACTAGTTATCAAATTGCAATTGAAGCAACCAAGTCAAAAGGTCCCAAGACTTCAGGAAAAAACACATGACCCCCATAAGACATAATTAAAGAAGTACATGAGATGCTTTTCAACACCTTTGACATTCTCTTCCTCCCTGTTTTACATGCAAACATAAAAGCCCTGCTGCTATTGTTGGTCAAGTTAAAGTCTGTGAAGGAGATACAGATGATCTGCGATAACATCGTCGCCTCTGGCTATGTGGAATGACTTGCATAATAATGTGTTTTTATAGGAGCTGATCAAAGCATTCTTAGAAGAAACATCAGGGACAGGCAAGAAGCGGCCTGCCTTTGGCTGTCAATCAAAAAATGACTGTCATGTTTTCTCAGACTAAATCATTGCTATGGAAGGCACATACATCAACAACAGGAAATATTTAAAAGGAAAATGTAATTTTCTCTATATTTCATTACCACAGTAGACTACTAAAAAAATATATAAATAATACCTGAACATACTCCGGGTAGAGGAATTCATATCTTTTAAAATTACATGGGATGTGAAAAACTGTGGCCGATTTCCTAGAGCTCTGGTGTTAACATTCAAGACTTAGAACTTGAAGAATTGAAGGAGGCAAAACATGAAATACATTTTCCTGCCACATCAGATTTGAGCTATAAATGTTGTAGGGCATAATAAGATCTAAAACAGGCTATTCAAGTGACTATGTCTTCTCAAAGCTGCTCGCTCTCTCAACCACTTTTATGATTGCTTGGTAAAATTGTGCTCTCTCAGAGAACGAGCACTGTTAAGTTTGAACACATTCCCTGTAATAAACCAAACAACACCAGCATCAAAACCCATAGTCTATTCATATTAATATTCTGCATACACACAGTAAAAAGCACCTTCTTAGTGTGAGGAAATTACTCACATGATTCACTAGCTGGCCTCCAAACCGTGAAGCCCTTTATTGAATTGAATAGCCTGATTAAATAACATTAGAACAATCAAATGCAAATTGACTGAGAGGGTTTTGTTTTTGACTCTGTATTTCTTGAAAGAACAATTAGCTGTGATTTAGCCTGCCTGTCTGAAATGTTTGGAAAAATAAAATCACATTAATATTCCATTAGGTGGCCTGACCCTAAACTAGTTACGGATACACTTTAGATGAGAACGTCAGACAGCTTGTGTTATATAAAAGTCTTCTGTATAGTGTATAATATGGAGAAATATCAGTTCAGCAGTCACCTTGAGTTCATTATATTTGCAATATATTTTTATAAGCACTGAAAGGCTCACTTTAAAAAGAAGATTTACTTTTTGCATGTGTTTCTGCTCTACTTGGAAATCAAATAAGATGACATCCTTTCGATTACAAATTCAAGATATGAATCATAAGTCATATTGTGATATATACATCAAATATAAATAATTTGATTGTCCTTTAAACTGCATGTTGAAAATGATAAAAGAGAGTAATGATTCTTTTTTTGCCTTAGATATACGGATTGATCCATAACATCAATCAATCAACACTTCACTCTTTACTAATTAACCCACGTCCAATTATCTGAAGATGTTCTGCTGTCGAAACCTGAAGAGCATAACCAAACACATACTTTACGTGTGTAAAGAGGTGAGGTCCCGTCTGGATCTCAAGACACAGCTTGTTCAGGAATAATGACCTGAGAACATGCCCGGACTGGACCAGATCGTACCTGTTCTGTAGTCTCTGTATGTGCATGAGGCACATCTTTCCTGGAAGGAGTGAGATTGTGTGTGCTGAAATGTCTGCAGTCAATAGGCAGCCCTACAGGCAGTAAATCTGACAGTGTCAGCAGTCCCTCTGGACAACTGCTCTGACAGCATTGATCTATTCTACCTGCTGCACAGCCCACAGACTCACAGAAAAGACTGTTTTGCCTTGTGCAAAGCAATTATAGAAGAGGTCTGACCGAATGACAGGTTTCTGTTGTGTGTGATAACAAACAGAGTTATTAAAACCAATTCCAAAGACACCTGACGTTTGCTGTTTAGAGCCAGTGATGTTTGCATTCCAATATATTTTCCAAACTGCTTATCCTGTGTAGGGTCAAAGGGATCCTGCAGCCTACCTGTCCATCACTGAGCTAAAACACACATCCACACCTGCAGGCATTTTAGTGTTTCTAGTTCCCATGTCCTGCAAGAATTTGGGTTGTGGGGGAAACCAGACCAGCCAGAAGAAGCCCACTGAAAAGCCTCCTGGCTCAACAAGGACTCAAACCAAATCCCTTCTTAAAGTGCTACCCACCATGCCATCCTGTCAGCATTAAAATTAAATCAATGATTTGAATCAGTCAATTTCATATAGATCTGTAGTTCCTAACTGGTTGGTTGTAACCCAAAAAGTGTTGCAGGTCCCGAGGGCCCCCGGTGATTTCAGCCAAGTGCCTGAGCCAGCATGAAAGATGCTCAGGCTCAAGATGCTCATTATTAGGAAAGACTTCTGCTGTAAGTGAAGCCAGATCACGAATGATTCACGCGAACATTGACGGATATATGTAGATTTGGAGGTGCATTCCCTTCACAAACAAATGTAATACACTGCATCTTCGGTAGCTCAGATGACGGGAGTAAATGACGACCACCACGTTCATTATTACATCCAGCAACACAACACCTCAATCACTCAATTCTTGTCTAACTTGCATCCTTGCCCCAGCATCAAAACATGGAGGTTGGACTGATCTGCGGTAAGACGCTTATGTCAATCAACTATCGTGGGAGCGGCCTCTGTCGGTGTGACGCCACAATGACAGGCATCTGAGAATCCACTCAAATCCACTCAAATTCTCAAATCCACTCAATCGTATACACAAATGGCGACTGACTGTCGTACAACTCTGAAATTCAATATATATTGGTGGATATATATCAAGGCACACATCATCCAAGTTGACGTTACACTTTCTCCAATGGTAAGTACTACAGACCCTCATATCTTTCAGTAATAAGACTATCTCTGATTATATTGGATCCACACATTATGCCTTTAAGTGACAGTGCTTAATTTACTAGCAGCTATCAGTGTCCTTAATGTTAATGCAAGACACAAAAGAGAGAAAATCACTCACTGTTCTTGACTGAATTACTTTTCTAGTTTAACAATGAATCTATATTTAATTTATACAGTGAAGACTATGCAACACTATTTCATATTTGATTATTCAGTTTCTGTACCTGAACTCCTACAAAAAAAACGTATAAACTAATTTTTTATTTGTATCTTTGTTCCATTTATTTGTGTTCTGTAAATGATTTCAAACAGCGCCTACAGGTTACAACCTGCATCTGTGCCCCGCAAAACCCCAGCTACAGCCCTTTACGCAGATTTGTTTGATGTCAGAGTTTGGTTCATCTGGACAATGTAAATACTGTTATCTGAACTTGAGTGTGCACCTGGAAACCATATCTGATTCCACCTAAAACGGATGATCTGTTCATGCGAACTGTGGTATGGTTTGTTTCTGGTGTGAAGACTGTCATACTAACGCTGTCATCATAGAAATGTACCATTGTTTTTGATGTAATTGGTCAAACTGTGCATTTATGTGTTTTCTCACTCACTGACACGCTGCAAGCAGAGAGAATTTATATCTCTTTTCCGCTCACCTTCAGCAGCAATGGACTTTCACATTCTTCAACATTCACATCACATTTGTGACAAATAGACACATGTTCTGTTTTGTGTTGATGCTTGTTTGCCAATTTTTCATAATCTAAAGTACCAGAGTTAACACCAAAAAACAAAAGCATGAGCAGAGGCAATCAAACCAAGTGCGAACGCACACTGAATATGGGTTCAAAACAAGGTCGTGATTTGTGCAGTGAATTATCAGAGTATTAAACTGGCAAAAATGGCATGGTTGCTTCAGCAAATGGTTTTTTAATCTTACATTTGCTTTGCTTTACACCTTGGTACGGGTTTTGGGTTGTGTAGGTGGTACACCATTTTTAAACACAACAGAAGATTATCCATTTATTGCCACTCACCAGACATTTCAGAAGTAGTGCGATATATACAACAAAGAATAAGTAATACACATGTAATATAATGTTGCCAGATTTGTGTTCTGATTTTGCACATTTAACTCTAAAATGTGAAACATTCAAGAATCAACGTAATGTAATTTTTTTTTAAATGTCACCACAGTGGCATGAACGAATGATTGGACTGATGTATGGATTGGAGGTTTGGAGGTTATTTTCGGGTATTAAATGTTCTTCTTTTCATAGAAGGTCAGAGGTCTGTTTTGCTCTCAGTGCATTAAATGATAAAATCTTGCCTGTGGTGTGGTTCAACTCCAGGTTGCTGGGGCAACAATTCTCACCTTTTCATTACTTGCTGATATTTAGCTGTTAAATATCAAAATGCCAAAAGGAGTAGGACCTGACTTTCTGGAACATGGTTTTTTTAAAATAGGGGGCTTGATACTTGGTGACACACCTGACCATGCCTGTGTTACCAAAACTAGGGATTAATTTAATTCAAGAAAGTCACTTTACAGGAATGGTTATCACACATTTAAGATCATTCGTAATTCAAGTTAGTGACACTCACTAGTGGAAAAAAAAAGTTTGCACAGTAACACATCAATTTACCATACAGATTAAGCACAAAAGCAGTATACAGTGTGCTTCTCTGAGTTCTCCCTCACAGTAGCAGCACAATCTGCAATATTGATTCAATCGTTAAATAATGCATGTGGCAAAACCATAAAGGAACAACTTCTCTGTGCTGACACGTTATTATCAGATCCCAACTGCTGTGTCTTCACATACGCTGAGAATAATACTGAAAATCTTTCAAGCTCAGCCAGTGATTATCTGACCTTTTCTGAGTCTCTCAGGTATAAGATCACTACACTTACTTTAAAAAAATGATTTCCCCTGTTTGTGCTTGCTACACTTGATGAGCTCTGGAAAGCTGATGCGGTCAATGTTAATCAGACTTAAAACATCTTTATCTTTTCAGTTCACATAAAAAACATGTTCATGTTTCTGTTAGTTTGGCCTTAGTTAATTGGTTGTTATAGTTGTTCATTTGGTTTCATCATGTTCAGGTGTGTGTGTCATCTCCCCTACTTCAGTTCAGTTGTCTTTGTGTTCGATTGTTGGGTCTTGTCAGTTTTTCTGTTGTATTGGATTGTTGGAATTTACAGTGTGGATCTTTAGACTGATATTCTTGATCTTCTTCTTTGTGCATTTGTTTATACCACACAACTTGTAAAAGTGTTAAAATGAAATGCTGTTGGCCCCTCTAATATTAATAAAAATGTTCTTATTTACAGTGGCATTTTGGGAATCCCTTGCAAAATCTGTGAAAATGTGAATAATTTTAACAAAATAAGAGAGATCATATAAAATGCAAGTTATGTTTTATTTAGTACTGTCCTGAGTAAGATATTTTACATAAAAGATGTTTACATATAGTCCACAAGACAAAAATATAGCTGAAATTATTAAAATAATCCTCTTCCAAAATTTTGGAACCCTTGGTTTTTAATACTGTGTGTGGTTACCTGGATGATCTAGACTGTTATTTTGTTTTTGATGGTTGTTCATGAGTCCCTTGTTTGTTCTGAACAGTTAAACTAAGCACTGTTCTTCAGAAAAATCCTCCAGGTCCTACAGATTCTTTGGTTTTCCAGCATCTTTTGCATATTTGAACCCTTTCAAGCAGTGACTGTATGATTTTGAGATCCATTTTTTCACACTGAGGACAGTTGAGGGACTCAGACACAACTATTAAAAAAGGTTCAAACATTCACTGATGCTCCAGAAGTAAACACGATGCATTAAGAGCTGGGAGGGGACTTTTGAATAGGATGAAGATGTCCAAATTTTTGACGAATAAGTTATTTTTGACTAATAAGCTATTTTGTTGAAACAAAATTTTTTTTCTCATTTAGTATTGCACTTCAGAAGCAACAGAAGATACTTGCATGTTTCCCAGAAGACAAATTAAGTACAATTTACCTTGATGTTCAAATTCAAAACGTTTTCACCCCCCAGCTCTTAATGCATTGTGTTTCCTTCTGGAGCATCAGTGAATGTTTGAACCCTTTTTAATAGTTGTGTTTGAGTCCATCGATTGTCCTCAGTGTGAAAAGATAGATCTCAAAATCTCATGAACAGCCATCACAAAACAAAAAAAAAAAGTAGATCCTCAGGGTAACCACACACAGTATTAAGAACCAAGGGTTCCCAAACTTTTGAAGGGAGTTATTTTAATAATTTCAGCTATTTTTTTTTTTTTTTTGTCTTGTGGACTATATGTAAACATCTTTCATGTAAAATATCTTACTCAGGACAGTACTAAATAAAAAAAATAACATGCATTTTGTGTGGTCTCTCTTACTATTACATTTGTAACATTGTTACATTTATTCACATTTTCACAGATTCTGCAAGGGGTTCCCAAACTTTCGCATGCCACTGTATTTATTAAAACATATTATTTATTAATCTAAGATATTTTTATTTGTGAAGTTCCCAAACCCAATGGCAATACAAAAAATACAAAAGAATGATTTTATATGATATAACAATCCAATAATCTATTTACTAAAGTGCTATGCATAATAATTAATTCATTTTGGCACCTTGCTTTCTATTTGTCTTGGTAGCCACACCCACACCGAAAAATTATTAGCCCAAAGTATTTGTGCTTATGTACATATATTGTAAAACAAACATGGACACAGAGAGACTGATTGTGGAAATTCAGAATTGGATATTGCATAAGGATATCAATAAAAAAGCATATGGTCTGATGGTAAACCATCACTGAATTCATGAAAATACAAGAAAGGTCTATGCTGTTTAACTGCGGTGCATGTGTGAGAGTACACACAAACAAAGTGTTTCCGATTGGGCGTGTGCTTATCGTTTTGTATCATACCTTGTTTTGTGCTCGGCCCTAGATTGTGTGTTATGTCTATGGTAAATCATGATCCCATTTTAATCCCTGATGAGTTCATTCTCAAGTACCAGCGGCATCACTAGTGAGTCTTACAGTACATAGCTGTCCCAATTTTCAGGCCCCAATTATCTGTGTTTCAATGAATCTCTCTCTTTCTCTCTCCCCTACCCCCTCTCTCTCTTTGTCTGACTCATATCTATTTCTTCCTTAGCTTTTTTTTTTTTTTTACCTGTCCAATTCTTTGACTGGCAGGTCATTATCTCATATCCCATTTTTAGAGGCAAAACAGTGATCCACTGGAGGCGTCATGTGGCAGCTCTGTGAACTTCCTTTCTGTCACCTGTGGAGAGTTGCGATCTGCCCTCGGCGTCACGCTCAGAGAAGCTGAAAGAGACACATGCTCCTGATTCTTATCACAGCATCTCAAAGAATATGATTCTCTCTCTTTTTCTTTCTCCGGCTCAGGAATGATGGTTCTACTGAGAGGAACAGTCGTGAAGTTTATCAGACCGACAGGAAGCTGAAGACATGTTATTGTTGAAAGAAGGTCAGGCCTGTTGACTGTGTGTGGTGGTCTTGGCTATTGATAGTTTGGAGTGTAAACAAAGATGACAACACTCGTGATAAGGAAACAGCATGTCTGTACAGTTTGACTGGTAATTTAACCACAACTTGATATTGTTTCAAACCTATATGTCTTTCTTTCATCTGTGGAACACAAAAGATGTTTAGTCAAATATATAATCTCTTTCTTACAATGAAAGTAGATGGGCAAAATTGTAAGTCATTATTCACTGAAAATCTTGCCAGCTTGATATGGTCGCAATTTACTTTGTATGGAAAAGTGATTTAGACCAGTGTTTTTTTATTATTTTATTGTTATTAAAGGGATAGTTCACCTGAAAATGGAAAATCTGTCATTAATTACTTACCATTGTGTCATTCCAAACTCGTAAGACCTTCGTTCATCTTCAGGACGCAAATTACGATATTTTTGATGAAACCCGAGAGCTTCTGACCCTGCATAGACAGCAACGTAATTAACACGTTCAAGGCTCAGAAAGTTAGTAAGGACATCATTAAAATAGTCCATGTGACATCAGTGGTTCACCTGTAATTTTATGAAGCTATGAGAATACTTTTTGTGTGCAAACAAAACAAAAATAACTTTATTCAACAATTCTTGTAGCTTCATTAAAAGTAAACTGCTAAAATGCCAAAACTCATGAAAAATATTCAGTTTTGTAATGCAAAGCTTAACTTCTGAAGTCACAAAATAAATTGTGGTTAATTTAATATACTGAATAATTTAACCACATTAATACAGGATATCAATTTAAAATCTGCCATATTATTTCATAAATCAGAAAAGTCATAATACAGAAGAAGTACTGGAAATATCTTTTGGGGGCCCTTTGAATATTGTTTTGGACAATGGGGGGCCTTCGATTCATAAAGGTTGAGACATTCTGCTAAATTTCTACTTTTTTATTCCACAGAAGAAAAAAGTCAAGTAAGCTGCAAAAGACATGAAGCTATATTAAACTGAGGCCAAATTTGAATTTTAGGGTGAATTATTCTTTTAGGGTGAATTATATTTTAAGAAGACACTAGTAGGCCACATACTGTGGCCTGAACAACATCCAAAACAAAAATCTGTAAACATCTTTGTAGTTCTAATGACTTCTTTATTTAAAGCAGTCATTATTTAACCTGCAGCCTCTATTTAACCTGGCTTGTTTCTTGTGGTCTAACACTTTATTGATTTGTGTACTCATGATTGGTTGACATGAGGGTAAATAAACAGCCTTTGTGTTTGACAGGCCTGGCTTCCTGTGCTGTTGTTTGGCCAGGCAGGGGCTCCTGTATTCTGGGCTGTGCAGCGTACAACAGGGCTCTTGTTCCATGTCCCCTCGTGACCGCACGGCCTCATTTGTCTCCGTCAACACATTAACACATCAGAAAAGCCCCCTGCTGCTCTAAAATGCTGGAGAAAGTGTTCCTTCCATTACTGGTGTAAGCGCTCCCCCTCCTTCCTCACTCCTCAGTCACGTTGTTATGCTGTGCTTTATGGCGGCCATATATACAGTGTAGCCCGTCTGCCAGATGAATAGGAAGTTGTGTTAAGGTACTCCGAGGCAGTCTCCCTCTCTTATCTTGAGCTGACAGATCATTTGGCTATCCACTCTTATGTAACAGTCGAGCCTATTGGTTTCGTGTCCCACCCAGAGAGTCTCCTCAAGTCTCTCATTTAAGCTTATTCATAAATAATCTAGGTCTGCACAGTGACGTACTCAGACAGAAATATAGTCCGTGTGGTTTTTCCAGCAAGACAGTCGCCGCTACCCGCGTTCACCCCAATGTCACGCCCACTGACGCTTGTGTGCACCAGGCTTGCCAACTCACAGACAGAGGGTTTGGGATGTCGGATGTCTCAGACACAGTCACAGCTCTCTCTCTCGCTTTCTCATTTGGTCCCAGGAGGAGTCAAAAATGTACTTTCCTCTGTAGAATCTCTTTATTATCTGTAAAATTCTATGGTTTTATGCAATTGTCATACTCTTGAAACTGTACAGATTTGCAGTGATTTTAGAGGTTTTTGTCATGATTTACTGTCTTCAGTGCAACACAAAAAAAGATGAAAAATGTCTTTTTGTTAAAGGGATAGTTCACCCAAATTTTTTTGATTTTTTTCTTTGAGCTTGCATAGACAGCAACACAACTAAAATGTTCAAGGCCCAGAAAGGTAGTAAGGACATTGTTAAAATAGTCCATGTGACAGCAGTAGTTATTTCTATGACCTTAATTCTATGGACAAATTCTATGAACAAAGCACAAAGTGCACAAAGAAAACAGAAATAATTGCTTTATTCAACAGATTCTTCTCTTCCATGTCAGTCTTCGACGCACATTCATGTGAGTACCACAACGCATACGTGTGGTGCTGTTGATGCAGGACCCGGCGTTCTGACGTTGAGCGTGCTGCGCCTTGTTTACAAACAGAGGAAGACGCACGCTGTACATAAAACAGTCTTTGTAAACATGTCTGAAGATTTAGATAGAGAGGATGACTGGCAAATTTTTGCACAGCCTTACTTATTTGAACCAGAATATACAGACAATGAACTAAGAGAGATGGGTGTTCTACATCAAAATGTCGGCTCCTGCGTCAGCAGCACCACACGAATACGCCATGGTACTCTTGTGAAATCACATCAAAGACTGACACTGAAGAGAAGAAATTATTGAATAAAGTCGTTATTTTTGTTTTCTTTGTGCACAAAAAGTATTTTCATATTTCATATTTTTACTGTATGCTCAAAAACAGTTGAAACTTTCTTTATAATATCTTCTTCGTGTTCCACAGAAGAAAAGAGGGTTTGGAACAACATGAAGGTGACTAAAAGATGAAAGAATTAAATTTTGTTGGTAAATTACCTGTTTGAAGTCATGATGTAACAGAAGTAGTGACAGATTTTTTTCTTTCATATAATGACATCTATCAAAAAAGAAGGAATGTAGGGGAGGGTCTGTTTATCGGTTGATGATTGGATGGAGGTCGATCTGAATGCAAACTTGCAGTGGGTTGTAAGAAAGGGGCAGGAACTCATTTTTGGAGCTCATCAATTAAATAAAAAAAATGTCATAACTTTGATGTCTCTGTTGACATATGCCGGACTTCGCCAATCATTTAGACCACTTAAACCCTGACCCTTTCTTACAATGCAAATGCATTGCAAGTTTGCATATATATATATATACATACAGTTAAAGTCAAAAGTTTGCAGAATCTGCAAAATGTTAATTATTTTACCAAAGTAAGAGGGACCTTACAAAATGCATGTTAGTTTTTAGTACTGACCTGAATAAGATATTTTACATTAAAGAAATGTATCCACATGATATACACATGAATAATAGCTGAATTTATAAAAATGAACCTGTTTTAAAAGTTTACATATGCTTGTTTCTTAATACTGTGTTGTTACCTGAATGAGCCACAGCTGTGTTTTTTGTTTAGTGATAGTTATTCATGAGTCCCTTGTTTGTCCTGAACAGTTAAACTGCCCACTTTTCTTCAGAAAAAATCCTTTAGGTCCCACAAATCTTTGGTTTTTCAGTGTTTTTGTGTATTTTGTGTAACTGAAAACTGTGTGAAAACTTTTGAACAGAATGAAGATGTGTACGTTTTTCTTATTTTGCTTAAATATTATATATTTTTTTATTTAGTACTGTCCTTCAGAAGCTACAAAATTTTCCCAGAAGACAAAATAAGTTAAATTTACCCTAATCTTCAAATTCAAAAAGTTTTTACTTCCCGGCTTAATGCATAGTGTTTCCTTCTGGAGCATCAGTGAGTGTTTGAACCTTCTGTAATAGTTGCATATGAGTCCCTCAGTTGTCCTTAGTGTGAAAAGATGGATCTTGAAATCATATAGTCATTGTTGGGTTTAAATACAGAAAAATGTTGAAAAACCAAAGAATTTGTGGGACCTGAAGGATTTTTCTGAAGAACAGTGAGCAGTTTAACCATTCAAGACAAACAAGGGACTCATGAACAGCTATCACTAAACAAAAAAAAAACACAGCTATGGATCATTCAGGAAACAACATAGTATTAAGAATCAAGTGTATGTAAACTATTGAAAAGGGTCATTGTTATAAATTCAACTATTATTTTCACTTGTGGACAATATGTAAACAGCTTTTATGTGAAATATCCTATTCAGGTTAGTACTACAGTAACACACAGTATATGTGTGTGTATGGATGAACTTTGCACAATTAAGATAAATAAGGTGCATTTAGAAAATAGGGTGAATTTTCATTTCATGCCATCTTTTAGACTCGTCTTATATGCCTTAGAGTTATTTTGAATTTGTGACTTATGACAGTTGAGTTGAATAAATCATACAAACCTGTCTTTTAGATATTCAAATGATAAATATATCAAACCATAAATGATTGAATGATCTGACTGAATAATCTGATAGTTGTTATTGAAGTGGAAAGCTCCAGTTGTTCATACATTAACTGTCATGGATCACCTGGGTAATTTTTTCTGCGTATCAGATCTCATTTACAAAGTTTGACAGTTGGGTCTTGATCTAAAGATGTCTCACAGCAACAGACATCCCACAACAGGAAAGACCTTTATTTTACGTGCTTTTCTGTGTTTTGCAGGATTTCTTTAAGGTCAGCACTTTCCTGTTCAGACATAAACAAATAGAGTTGTACTGTGCATTTGTTGGTCCAACATAATGACCTTTGTAATACTAAAACATATAATGTCAACTATTGCTATTATATTTAACAATGTAGTACAACATAGACAGAACCTATTTTTGTTCTGCACTGTCATTATTGATGCAAGGCTTATATTTTATGAGTATTGGTAATTATTTTTTTTATTATAAAGTTCATGGCATTTGCTATTTTGTAGTGTAAAGTACATAAGCTGTTCTGTATAAGCTGCATATCAGTACGTTAGAAAGTAAGTTAGAAGACACACATACACACACACTTGTATCTGTAGCCCTATAGTGCCAGTAAGTTCTAGTGTCCATATAATCAATTTTTACTTCATTTAATTAGGCATACAGTGATTAGACACAAGCCACACCCCCACCTCGTTCCCCAGCAAGCCTAATCAACAGCACAATAAAACACTCGCTTAATTAAAACTCATTAATCTGCCAAATTATGCATTAATGGTTCCAATTAATTATGTAAGAAACTGATGCAGTGCAAATAATGAATGGATGGATCATCTGGAAATAGAGAAGCGCAGCTGTGCTTAGGGGGGCTTGGCTTTTTTATAGGTTTGTGTAGATTTAGACAAGAAACACTGGCCTTCTATTAGCTCAGGTCAAGGGTCAAGCATAAATTATTCTCAAAATCTGGCATTTAGTATTCGAATCTGCTCTGCAGTGACAGTTCCAGTTACTGTAAAGGTGGGGTAGGATGTGCCAGTGGAGAAATCAAACCACTTCATGTATCTAGTGAACTGCACAGTTTTTATGTGATTATATAGTTGAATTATCATATATAGTTGAGGTCAAAAGTTTACATCCCCCTTTCAGAATCTGCAAAATGTTAATTATTTTGCCAAAATAAGAGGGATCGTACAAAATGCAAGTTATTTTTTATGTAGTACTGACCTGAATATGATATTCCACATAAAAGATGTTTACAGTTCACAGGTAAACTGCCTGCTGTTCTTCAGAATAAAATCCTTTAGGTCCAACAAATTCTTTTTTTCTCAACATTTTTGTGTGTTTGAACCCTTTCCAGCAATGACTGTGTTATTTTCACACTGAGGACAACTGTGGGACACCTATGCAACTATTACACAAGGTTCAAATGCTCACTGATGCTTCAGAAGGAAACATAATGCAGTAAGAGCTGGGGTGTGAAAACTTTTTGTGAAAAATATGAAGATCAAGGTAAATTTAATTTATTTTGTCTTCTGGAAACCATGTAAGTATCTTCTGTAGCTTCTGAAGGCCAGTACTAAATGAAAACAGGATATTTAGGCATATAAGAAAAATATAAACATCTTCATTCTGTTTAAAAGTTTTCGTCCCCAGGCTCTTAATGCATCAATGTGATGCAAATGAAGTTAATTTATGCTTAAAAGTAACAAGAACAATTATGCCAGTGCAGTATAAAACCTTGTTTGGCATTTTGAATTTTTCCAATTTTCAACAGTTCTTTGTTTTTGTTAATTCATAAACTCACTTAATTTGGTTGATTTTTTTGTGCTCCTTTCCATTTATTCTTTAAACTTTTTTTTACTTAGTCTTAAAAAGCCTTACATTTACCTTCAGTTATTTTAGAAGATTAGAAACCTATGAAAGAATACATTTTGTTTTCTGCTTCATTTCTCCTTGCCTTTGAGACAACTTACATACAAACTGGGCCATCTTAACTCATTAATTAACTTGATAAATGACAACATTATTTTCCCCTCTTTGCTGTTTTCTCTTTCTTTCTTCATTTTGCTTACTCGCATCAAAGCAATACAAGCAGTCATATTTTTCTCATGTCTGGGCAGCTCACCAAGATGGAAGACTCGTCCTTAAATTTATCATTAGAAATTACCATAACAATGCTTTCTGGTTCCCTGTTGAAATTATGATTGTGATGTGTTGGCAGAATAACTGTACATTTATACACGGTCCAGATCAATGAAACTGCTGCTCTGATGTCTTTAAAACAATTTTGTTTGCATTTTTAGGTCCCTGCCTTGATTGTCAAACTCTCTTCTTGTCAATTTCAGATTCAGAGCACAAGCTCAGAGGCAGTCAGTGCAGAACAAATCATATTAGTTTTCAATTCAGCTGGCCCTCATTGCCGCAGAAGAGAAGACAGATAAAGTTAAAGCAAGTCGGCTCACTGAATTTTTATTTTTTTACTTTTATTTTTTTTTTTAATTTATTTTTGGATTTCTGGCCACTTTTCTAGCAATCCTGGGTTTCGGATCTCTTCTTGCCTGATCACCCTGTAGTCTTTTTTTTAATTCAATGAACTGTATCAAGTATAACAGATGGGAAAGAAGCTTTTAATTTTTTTTTTCTCTTCATTCTTCCCTCACTCACAAATAAGCACAGACTAGTTCCTGCCGTACAGCTATGGCCAGCAATTACTGCATAGTTTTTTTATTTTTCAATTGCCTTAATACTACTATTTTTAAAAGCAAGTAATCACAATTAATCAACTAAAACCCTTTTTTTTTTTTTTCAGTTAGGCTTGTGCAAAATCACAAAGCATCCTTTTCAATACACATATAGTTTTCTAACTGCCTTTTTTTTCATTTTAATCACTGAATCATTTCATGCATCAATAGATTTCTACAGATATATAGATTCTATAGATATAGATTCTATAAAACTGATTTGCAATTTCTGAGTTGGATAACCAAATATAATGAATTCATGGTTGTGCCATATCTTCATCGCAGTTTTGATAACATACTATTATAAACATGAATTTTATGCCAATTACGTAAAGTAAGTTATTGTTAGTGTATTTTCTAATATGGCAACTGTAGTCTGTTTTACTGTAACATCTTTTATTTTTGCCACTTTTTATCTCAAGCACATTTAGAAATATGCTGCTCCACGGATGGCCACAGTATATTTTGAGTTACTTCCATGTCATTGATCAAATGATCCATAAGAGGGTCTTAATGTGTCTGTTCCCACAGTTTGATTCACTTTTCACTAGAGGATGATGGTTATGGATGGTTTAGATTTTAAAAAAATCAACTGATGCTGAGCAGATACAGTATATAGTGCTGTGAACGGATTGTCTGCTATTGTTCATCATCACGCTGTCAGCTGGTGGTGAGTTTTCTCTTTAGACTCACACTGTGTACCATCACCTCCTCATGTAGACTCACAAACTAACATGTTTCAGTCTCATATCGGCAAAATAATACTGCTCTCTAGGGTGATGAAAATCTGAAAGTGACAGGAAATAAAAGAAAACAAACAGCAGGAATTTGTTACATATTTTCGCACAATATAAATATGTTGATTCAAAATATAGTCTAGGCTTTTTCTGATAAAAATATTGTGATATAGTAAAAGAATAATTTCCATTATTTATGCGGTAGTTGCATGAACACACCATAAAATGTCTTTATTAGTTCTGTATTACTGGTAGCTTAGCCATAATTACTGGCTTATTTCTGGTGAATAAACTTGAACCTGACTATGTGAGTGCCACAGAAATCAATAATTAATGTATATAATGGATATAGTTTTCACTTTAGAACAGGGCTTCCAATTGTCTTTATTAAACAACTTTAGCAATTTATTACTCAAAACTATAAAACCAATACTGATTAAACATAAACATAAGTAAATCACAGTAGAACATTATGCAAATCACTTAAACATGTATATGTGGTTTAAAACCCATACAGATTAAACAGACATGACTAACTTGTGTGTTTTTTTAACATAAACTTGTGTGTATTTGACAGTTTAAGCGCAATAAGACATGAAAGAGAATGCTTTGGATAGGTGCGCTCTGAAAACCGTATGTCACTACTTAAATATGCTTTAAAACGCATGATTTCAGCATGATAGACATGATAATCAAAACCAAACAGATGTTTTTTTGGCAGAATATCTGAGTTGTGAGCTGTAAAGGCACAGTCCTATTCCCGAAAAGGGGGAGGGTAGCAGCAGCTCACAGCATTTAAGGAGACATGCACAAGAACAGTGTGTTTCTGCCTCCACTCAAAATGGGCATTTTCAAAATGATGTAATAAACGATCTGTGGGGTATTTTGAGCTAAAACTTAACAGGCCCATTCCGGGGACCCCAGAACTTTATATTACATATGTTACCCTGGACCACAAAACCAGTCATAAGTAGCACGGGTATATTTGTAGCAATAAACAAAAAAACATTGTATGGGTTCAAAATTATTATATATTTTACGTTTTTTTATGCCAAAAATCATTAGGATATTAAGTAAAGATCATGTTCCATCAAGATATTTTGTAAATTTCCTACCACAAATATATCTAAACTTAATTTTTGATTAGTAAAATGCATATTTTCATTTCTAAGAACTTCATTTGGACAATTTTCTCCATATTTGGATTTTTTTGCTCCCTTTCACATGATGTATAAATCACACATGATTTTAAAAAATGTACCCGTATTACTGGTTTTGTGGTCCAGGGTCGCATATTGTAAAAATGGGCATAATTAGTCTCTTTTAATTAAGTGTTGATTTCTGCTTATTTATTCTTCAAATTTTATTCTTTCAAATTTTTGATAAGCGGTAAATAATGCGTATATATTTATGCCCTTAATATATATTCAGTTAATTATTGCATACTGGTGTGTTAAAGCTTAAAGCAGAAGTCCACTTCCAGAACAACAACTGATAGATAATGTACTCATCCTCTTGTCTTCCAAGATGTTCATGTCTTTCTTTCTTCAGTCATAAAGAAATTATGTTTTTTGAGGAAAACATTTCAGCATTTTTCTCCATATAATGGTGCCCTGAGTTTGAACTTCCAAAATGCAGTTTAAATGCGATTTTAAATGATCCCAGCCGAGGAAGAAGGGTCTTATCTAGCAAAACGATCAGTTATTTTTTATAAAAATAATACAATTTATATACTTTTTAATGTCAAATGTTCATCTTGTCTAGCTCTTCCCGACCTCTGTTTTTTTTCCGGGTGATGACAGTTACCATGACAGACTGTATTTTCTCCCTCAACTTCAAAATTGTCCTATATCGCTGTTTTACATTTTTTGTTGAGGCATATTCACTTTGCAAAGACTGGGTTGGAACTTCTGCAGAGATGTAGGATGATTTTGAAATGATTTTTGAAGTTGAGGGAGAAAACACAGTCTGAGTTTTTTGACATAACCTAACTGTCTTGAACCAGAATACACAGAGTTCAGGGAGAGTAAGACAAGACAAGCGTTTGAGATTAAAAAGTCTTTAAATTGTATTTTTTTAATGAAAATAACCCGTTTCACTAGATAAGACCCCTCTTCCTCAGCTGGGATCATTTACAACCACATTTGGGATCGTTTGAAGCCACATTTAAACTGCATTTTGGAAGTTCAAACTCAGGGCACCATACCAGTCCATTATATGGAGAAAAATCCTGAAATGTTTCCCTCAAAAAACATAATTTCTTTACGACTGAAGAAAGAAAGACATGAACATCTTGGATGACAAGGGGATGAGTATATTATCTGTAAATTGTTGTTCTGGAAGTGGACTTCTCCTTTAATTATGCATATAATAATGGCTAATATTTGGTTAATATCAATAATGGCTTTTATGTCTAGTTAATCATTAACTACCGTTAAAGTCTGTTAAAGCTTAACTACTGCATCATTGTAGACCCTTAAAGTGTTAACTAATATTCAAAAACAATTTTTAGAAAAGTCATAATGTTGACTCTGAATGCTAATAATAGGACGCCAGAACTTTGATAAATGGGAGAGGAGAGAGTAGCAGCAATTTTGTTTTGAACCTTGTCACGTTCCCTAGTCAGAAGTTCAGAATATTACTATCCTTACGTATTTAGTTTTATCATTTTATGTGTGCACTTAATTTGAGTGAAAATTTACATTAAAACTGATGAGTTCCAGCACCTTTGGCTAACGGATGGCTCAGGAGCATCCACCAGTGAGGAGTGTATGAGACAGAATTGCATGTTTACAGTTATCATCATTAATCATTCTGTTCTAGCACATGCAGCTCGCTGACTTTGATACGCAGTGTGGTATCTGTACGGTTTCAATTAAAAGATAAATATAACAGGTGTTGTTTTGAAACGGACAAGTGCCACCATGATTCTGAATGTTGAATAAATGACGCCATTCATTTCAGATTACATAATTCCCTTGTGGGCTTGACACTGAGATTAGATGGGCTGTAATTACACTTCTGAGTCTTTCTTAATCGTGAGGTTATATGAGCCTTTAAAACATGAATACATCACTTTCCCCTTGATATTAATTTGTTTAGTGCTAATTTTCTGTTTTAATGTGGTCTGTCAAGCATAAAGATCTTTAGCCTATAATAGATTTCATTAAAAGTCTAATTCTGAGTCAAGTTTAGATAAAGCGCTCAAATTTGCGATAACAAGTCTGTTGTGATGTGCAATATTCTGGTGTTCAAATTACAGAATTAAAGAGGGTAATCTGTAAAGTTGACCACTTTAAAATTGAGGCTGCACCATTTAAAAAATACATTTGTCTTTTCTATAAAAATATTGAAACATTTCATTTTGTTATGAAGGCATCATTTAATTCTTAAGTCAAATCTCTGAGTAATGTTGGATTCAGTGGATTTGTTCTTATATTAGAGGTAATGCATCTGCACCTGAACTATGCACAGTGTTTGGGCATTAGGCAGAACTGAATTGTTACCATGGCAATGCCAGACATTGGTATTGGTCTAATAATGCTGTTGGCCTTGTAGATTGTGATTGCTGTGAAACACTCTTTTGCGCAAGCAGAGATGTTCGTTCACTTGCATTCAGTGTCCATTGAAAATCTCTGTTTGAGAAATGTTTTTACGTCATTTTATTCTGCAGTAAGACAGTAAGACAGCGTTTTAGTTCCATGTTAAAAAAATATTTAAAGTGAATTCATATACCACGAAAAAAGCTCTCTGAATGTTTTCATAAAAGGTATTTTATGAGAATAAAGTAGTAATGTTTTAAGCATAATCTAGTAAAGTTCTTTTTATATGTAACATTTCAACTTTATTCTCTAAATATAAAGATTTATTTATTTATTTTTTGTTTTGCTGTATTCAGTATGCACAAAGCAAGATTTTACTAATGGACAGCTTCTGTGCTATAAATGGCTGATTATAGATAGTTACACGTTTCCCAGAAGAATAAATAAGTTTATAACCTTCTGTAGTAGTTGCATATGAGTCCCTCGGTTGTCCTCAGTGTAAAAAGATGGATCTCAAAATCATACAGACATTATTGGAAAGGGTTTAAATACACAAAGATGCTGGAAAACCAAAGAATTTGAGGGGCCTGAAGGATTTCTCTGAAGAACAGTAAGCAGTTTAACTGTTCAGGACAAACAAGGGACTCATGAACAACTATTACTAAACAAAAAAAAAAAAAAACACAGCTGTGGATCATTCAGGTAATAGCACTGCATTAAGAATCAAGGTGATGTAACTTTTGAATGGGGCCATTTTAATAAATTCAACTATTTCTCGTGTGGACTATATGTAAACATATTTTTTATGTGAAATATCTTATTCAGGTCAGTACTAAATAAACAATAACATATTTTATAACTTATTTAGGTAAAATAAGTAACATTTTGCAGATTCTGAAAGGGGGATGTAAACTTTTGACCTCAACTGTAAGACATTACTAACATTCCTCACAGTTTTTTTAATCTTGCACTCTTAATAAAGCCGGTTCCTTATTCTGTTTTAGAGCTAAATTATTTGTGAGAAAATAACTATGTATTTAAAGCATTATTCGAGCCAGAGCAAACTGGCTTTCATCTGTGCCTGTGTAATGAGCCTTGTCTTTTGAGTTTTGCTACTCTACAGACTGTAATGGGAAAACAAATCAAGGACATGAGCCTCAATCCTGCTGATTGGGCTCCAGGCAGCTATTTCAGAGCTTAAATGAGTGACAAATTATGTCAAGGAAAGGTCAGTCTCCCTTTGAGTTTTTCTTAAAATTAGAGGCTACGTGAGTGACCTTGCATCTTTACTTTGCTAAATCTTTTGCAAATTTTTAGCTCTCACTGTGATTATGCAGCACAGAGCATCTGCCAAAGGAATTCAATAACTGCGCATTGAAGAAAATGTGAAGATTTTATGGTGTAAAGCTTCAACTCAGAAAAAGCATGGAGATGTTGGTTTCAGGGTAACTGTTAACTGACGTGTAGTTGGTTAAAGGGAAGCCACTATCAAATTGATCCTTATTGAATTACCAGGGATGATATTACACAGAGACGGTACACTGTATGGCCACTCTATAGCAAAGAAAATCCCATCTTCCAATAAAGAGAGCTAAATGCATAGACTGTAAAAAAAAAAAGATTGACAATGCATCTTCACTTTAACTATCCACCTTTTTCTTCCCGTAAGAACGGGCATGGCCATTTGTAAATTTTATGGGTGTTGCTTCCAGTCTCATCCGTATCCAGCTATAATTCCACACCCCATTATTGTAGCATCAAATATCTAAAACTAAATTTATTTTTGGCTTGAGTCCCATTGATTTACATGGAGATGGCAAGGTTTATGACCTATGCCAGACTCTAAGGGGGTGAAGACTAAACAGGGAGTTTTGGCTAAACATCAGATTATAAAGACTATGCTTTTTGCTAGTCTTATGCCATCTTTTGCTCATGAGCAGTAACTGGATTTACCAGGAAAAATTAGTTTTTAGTGCAATTTGAGCTTTAATAGTTTATGATGCAGTTGATGTCAGGTTTAATTGCTGGTCTGTATTTTTTTTGTGACCTTGGTAAGCAATTTTAGAGATATTGATTTTCCCCTATTCAACTAGGAGATGGACTTACATGCCTGAAATAATGAACTGACTTTTCATTAAAGGAGTCATTAAATGGGAGATGAAAATATTCTTGATATTTGCACATACACTGTAAAAAAATAAGATGTAAATAAAACAAGGATTATTGGAGTATGTTTTACAAGAATAGCAATACTGTTTCAGTCTTTCTACTTCAAAATGTCACATTTCAGTGTGTCCGATTCAGTGTGTTGCCTTTTTTCTTTTGCAAATATTTGATAATTTGATAAAAGTCATTTTCGAGTGAAAATAGTTTTTACACCATTTATTTTCAGTGTATATAAGAAGTTAATGCAACATGCTGTAAGTTTCATAACTTAAAGCTAACTCCACATTTGAAATTTTTGTTTTCTCATGCCAAGATTTGAAACTGCCCCACTCGTGACATCACAATTTTCCTCTACACACCTATTAACATTTGTAGGCTATGTAACATAAATAGTCCAAAACAACTAATCTCTGTCCATCAATCACAAGTAAGTCCATCGTTGTTCTGTCCCTGGATGTAGACCCCCAAAAAACTGTGCTCACGTACATGTGCATGGCTGAAATGTACATGCCAGAGGGATTGAAGCAGAATGTTTTTCTTTGTACGTCTAATTTCACAGTGAACTCTTCCTTATTATTCTCATCATATTACTGTTTTTTTTTTTCACTAAATATCTTATATTGATGGCCAAGGCAGTGCCAAGAATTTTGTTCTTGGACACAGCACTGAAGTATGTTTATTTAAAATCTTTAAATGTATTTGTAAAAAATGTCAAGCCAAGAGAGCAAGTGTATCATTGTTAGAGTGCTGCTAATCAAATCAGCGCATACACAGAAGTAACAATAATTTTTTGAGTTGAATATCAATAGACTGTGTGAAGATAGCATATTCAGGTTGAATATGCCAGTGTAGTTTGTTACTGTTGGTGTATTGCCACTACCATCACACATGCCATTTACTTGAATTCCTAAATAGGTAATGCCCCGTCAAGGGATGGAATGCCACTCTATCATGAACATGCATATAACAGTTAGCACAAGATGGAGATTACGGTTTATAAATTGGTAAATATGGATATTTTTCTTACATAAATGCATTGCTTTGCTTCAGAAGGCCTTTATTTAGTCATGTGGAGTACTTTTATGATGGATAGATATACATTATTGGATTTAAAAATCTCAACACCCATTTAGTGCCATTATAATATAAAGCTTGGAATAGCCAAGAGATTTTTAAATAAAACTCTGACATTATTCGTCTTAAAGAAGGACATTGTATAATGACTTGAGGGTGAGTAAATCATGGGGTCATTTTCATTTTTGAGTGAACTGCCCCTTTAAATTAAATGTTTTTGGCACAGTTTATAAATGAGGATAGAAAATTTAAATTTTTACTAATATTTAAACTTTTTTGGTGCAAAAAAATCTTTGTGAACTTCCAAAGCTAACCTCAAGAAATGTTATATAAAGTTCTGAAAATCCAGTTCGACCCCTTTAAGTGACTTAAGTGACATTAGACCCTGCTGCTTCATATAATCTCAGAACACAAGCATATCACCCACTGCACCCGTGCACAGAAAGGCAAAATTAATCTAGTAATAGACTCTTAAGCAACATAATAAAGGCTTTTTAGTGTCTATAAACTGTGGTATATTACGTACATGCAATATGCACTCTAGCTGCAGTACAGATTTAAATGCACTGTGATCCCAACCTAACCTACAGAGGAAAACAATCAGGGTTAATCAATGAGCAAGACAAACAAATGGAGGCGGAATAATGATGTTGCCTTCTGTGCTGTTTACAAAGCAGCTGCTAAATAACCTTCAAGAATTTCTACATGACATCTTTCAGTACAGGCAGCCATAGCGTGAAGTTAATGTCTGCTGCACATATGTAAATCAAGACTCTGTGAATGTGTACACTGTATCAGTGTTTGCATGTTGTACTGTTTCCACCTGCCATACATGAATTTTTCATATTCCCCACACACTTATTTATAAGAAAATATTGCTGCTGTAGGGGACAATAAAGCTGGAATAACAATGTATCTTCACCATGCTGTCAATGGCTGGTCTTGCATAGGGACTGCGCTGATACAGCAGTGAACCCCTTTGAGTGTTCTCAGAAATACAGACCAGTCCTTATTGTCGCAATGTTGTTGCCATGGTAGAAGCAAAAGTAAGAGAATAGTGTGTTCTGATTGGACCTCCTGAGGATTTCCTGTCTAGATAGGAGGATTTGGTCATTTGGAGAAACATCCACAGTGGCAAATGTCGGCTTTTAAAAATGACTTTACTGTGGCTGAGTTTTAACAATCTCACAGCATGCCTCATGTTTCAGGTTACTGACCTATATTGAGACCTGTATTAGTCTGGCGTTTCTTGCCAGATAAGAATTCAAAAAATGTCTAGTGCAAACATTGTAGAAGCTATATTATCTCACTTGTAACTCTACTTCCATCTGCAAGTAATTTGTACCATGCATCAATGGGAGGAATCAATGTTTTCTGAAGCAATCAGTGGTTTTGAATTTTGAATCAGAGCATTGTGGTGTCAGTCCTTGAGTCAAGCCAGAATGTAATTATTATTGTATGAAATCTATGATCAGTGTCACCACTTTTTCTTAGAGCCATTTTCTATTTAAAGGTTCACCTAAATGATAATTATTTACTCATCTTTGTATTGTTCTCTATTGTAAGACTTGTTCATCTTTGAAATACAAATGAAGACACAGATTTCTGAGAGAAATTTCTGTCCCTCCACTGAAAGCCCACAACCAAAATGTTGAAAATGTTAATAAAGACATTGTAAAAGCAAATGATTTGAGCAGTTTCATAAGTTATGTTTTTTCGTGGATTATTTTTAGAATGTCTTTTTCACTTTTTAATGTGTTTCAAATGAGATTGGAAAATTATTCTTACCAGCTGATGTAAATACAGTAAGGTAAGTATTAATGAAACAATGTGATATAGATATATACAAGCGAAACAACTGATTATTTTCTTTTGCTGATACATGCAAGTAATAATAGCATACTATATAAAGTGTATATATTCTAAAAAAAGAAGGGAATAGAATGTATGCAATGGGGGGAATAGAATGTGAGCAAAAATGGTACAGTATTTATTGTTTGAATTTCCTAAAAAAAACCAACATTATAAAGATGAGACTTTGTTTTTTACCTAAGTAACCTGCTCTGTCTTGTCTGTCGGCGTGTCAGTATTCCTCTTTGTTCCATGCTGTATTTTTCACTGCACGAGAACATGATGTGTAGTGTGAGAGTGGCGTTGTTTGTTGGCCATAGCAACAGTAACTAAGGAGGGCGGATTTTTTGCCATTCTTCTTTTTAAATCCATCCATCCATCCATTTTATTATCCAAATCATTTTATCTTTTTTAGGGTCATAGGAAGAGTCACAGGGTGGGAAACACAACAGAAGGATGGCCAGTCCATCACAAGACTCACACACAGATTTTAAGAGGTCATTTTTATTGACTTTACCTTTCTTTGAAATAACATGAAGTGAAGATGTTCAGTTTACTTCAGCATAATCAATGGCACAGTTTAACTCCATGTGGCCCAACTTACCCTCTCCCTAGGCTTAGTTTACCAAGTTGAGCAAATAGACCACATTTTGGAAAGACATATTTTGGAAAGCAATTTATTTTAGAGCCAAAGTGATTATTCCCAAGGATGCACCACATCCTGAAATTTATGTACATATTTAGGTTGGACCCATTACTGCCATGTGCTCACTTTAAATACACCATGAGTAAAAACGATCTTAACTCACCCTGCTCTCCTCTACCTCAGAAATGCAGTTTATCATTAAAAAGCTCAGCCTCTAAAAAACAGAAACATTCATCCAGGCTGACCTTAAAAAGCAGAGTTTAATTGACTGCTTTGATAACATTCCCATTTAATTGCTAGGTAAAGTAATTTAAAATGGCATCTGTAGCCCGAGACCTGCATTGCTTATCTATTTGCGTATAGGTGTAATGGTGTGCATTGCATAACACAGTGCTAGCTACCTTCAATTCAGCTACTTCTATTTCAAATGACCCCTCTGCACTTGTTGAATCTCTGATTTCCCTGGTGACCATCAGCATAACGCCAGCCTCTTCACTCGAAGAGATCCATGCAATCTGAGGTCTGCATCTGTTTCTGCATAATGGATTATGTTCTGTGAATTTATTCATCCATTTCTTATATCTTGGTGTCCCTCTGTTTTGCACCTATCTGCATGGAGTCGATGTGGATGTTGTAAGCTGGAATCACAATGGGCTCCTCTTTACACCCACATAACAGCTACAATTTTTCATAATTGTCATACGGTCTGATTTACATACGAGCATGTGCTTGACATTTTATACATTGATATTAGTGAATAAATTAGGAGCGCAGTAAAGCGTAATTGAATTTAACCCCTCTGACAAGATTTAATATGCAGTATTCTGAATAAGATTAGTGGTCAAGCTACTTAACATAATAATCCATATTCATATTAATATTAACAGAAAGACATGACACTAATGTATGTACATACTAGAGAGCAGAAATATAAGACTGTAAAGTTATGTAAGTATCTTTAATCTAAATCTAAATGTGTGTCCCCCGACAAAGAGAAAATGGCAAAGGATTTAAATAGCTTTAAGGGATAGTTCATCCCAAAATAAAAAAAATTCTGGCTTCATTTATTTACCCTATAACTATAATTTTAAGATAAGCACTCATTCTTTAAAATACATCAATAAACTTAAAATAAGCTGTCAGTAAGCTCACATCCTATTGATATATTTAAACCAGCTTGATTTTTTTATGACAGAGATTCTACAATGTGCTAAAGAGATTTTGGTCTATGTTAACCTAATAACATCATGCCATTTTTGTTAGTTGACTGCACATTAATGCTGTGAATCTGCTATTCCACCACGTCCCAAAGCTGCTATGCTGGATTGAAATCTGGTGCCTGAAGGTCACTGAAGTATACTGAACCCATTGTCATATTTATGGAACCAATTTGAGATGGCATGTGCTTTTATGACATGGTGCATTATCTGTGTCCAGTTCTGAAACCTGCTCTAGTCCACAATCACTTTAAGGTTTGACGATTTGTGCATTCACAGGTACAATAAGTCTAGCACTATTGTAGTGTGTGTCCTTTTCAGTGACGGTTGCCCTCCTGACAGCTAGTCTGGCAATTTCCCATCTCTAATATTAACAAGACCTTTTTTTTTTACCCATATAACTGCTTAGCGAATATACTAAGAAAAAAAGATACATTTCTGTCACTGGGGCGGTACCCTAAGGTACAAAAGTAAAAAGGTACAAATATGTACTTTTAAAGTCCTAAAATGTACCATTAAGGTACTAACATGTACCGTTTAGGGGTATGTAAGGTACAAAGATGTACCTTTTCACTTTTGTACCTTACTGCCTTACTCATACCTTTTTTTTCTGAGAGTGTAGTTTTGTTTTCGCATCAGCAATCGACATCACATTTCTTCCCCATTTTATGCTTTCTACAGTTTTTTCCTATTTGCATACAGGTATACCTCACAGAAAAAGGCATTGTAATGGTTTGGTTGGTTAGCATGGCTCAGTTACCTCCTGCTCATATAAGTCATATAATTCTAAAAAGCATATTTCTCAATTTCTCCATATTCTGAAATAATTATGACTGCTCTGTTTTATGAAAAAGCATGACATTTACTTTTTATTATATTTCCATAATTTACATACAGTGGTACATTTGTACATTTGTCTGTGTTTTTGTAGTCATAAAAAAAAAGAGAAAAAAAAAGTGGGCCTGGAACTGTGCCATTAGCCAATCAGCCAATAGTCCAGAGTAATTAATCACATGGCATTTACGGCTCAGGTGATTGGCTCGAAAGCATCTGTGGTTAACAATGATGGCTAATAAAAAAGACATATTTTGATGAAATGGTCATTAAATGCTGACAGATAGCTTCCTCTAGGCTTAGAATATTACTGACTTGGTATGCAGGAACACATTGAAAATCAGCTGGTTTTTGTTGTTGTGTCATTTACACTTTTTACAATTTCTTAAAAATGATAAAAGTAATCACATAATAAAGAATACTTAAGGGGAAAGGATAAAATTCACAATCTCCAGTTTTTGTAGCTTTTAATAAGTACATTTGTGCATGTGACCGCCTTTGTACAGAAGGTCAGATTTCAAGACTTTTAGACTAGCAGCAGATCCTTTAAGTCCTGTAAGTTGCGAGGTGGGGCTTCCATGGATTGGACTTGTTTGTTCAGCACATCTCACAGATGTGGAAATTTGGAGCAAATTTGGAGGCGAAAGTCAACATCTCAACTTGTTGTGCTCCTCAAACCATTCCTGAATCATTTTTGCTTTGTGGCAGGGCACATTATCCTGCTGAAAGTGACCACAGCCACCAGGGAATACCATTTCCATGAAATGGTTTACACTGTCTGCAATAATGCTTTGGTAGGTGGTACGGGTTAAAGTAACATCCACATGGATGGCAGGACCCAAGGTTTCCCAGCAGAACATTGCCCAAGGCATCACACTGCCTCCATCGACCATAGTGTATCCTGGTGCCATGTGTTCCCCAGGTAAGCAACACACACGTACCTGGCCATCCACGTGATGTAACAGAAAACATGATTTATTAGACCGACCACCTTCTTCCATTACTCTGGGGTTCAGTTCTGATACTCACATGCCCACTGTTGGTGCTTTTGACAGTGGACAGGGGTCAGCATAGTCACCCTGACTGGTCTGTGGCTATGCAGCCCCATACACAAAAAACTGTGATGCGCTGTGTATTCTGACACCTTTCCATCAGAACCAGCATTAACTTCCTGAGCAATCTGAGCTATAGTAGCTCATCTGTTGGATCAGACCACACGGGCCAGCCTTTACTCCCCACATGCATCAATGATCCTTGGCCACCCATGACCCTGTCACCGGTTCACCACTGTTTCTTCCTTGGACCACTTTTGATAGATACTGACCACTGCAGACACAAGAAGAGCAGTATTTTTGGAGATGCTCTGACCCAGTCTCTAGCCATCACAATTTGGCCCTTGTCAAACTCGCTCAAATCCTTATATGCTTTCCCATTTTTTCTGCTTCTAACACATCAACTTTGACAACAAAATGTTCACTTGCTGCCTAATACAGCGCACAGCATAGTACACCCTCTCTAAAACTTAACAAATTCTGCAATTACTCTTCACTTAGTCTCAGAGCCCGGCAAAAGCTATGAAAAGAGTGGCACTTTATCTCACAGAGTACGACAGAGCCTGCAGAAGTGACATGCATGGTTGTTGTTACCACTGGAATTACCTACTGTAGCCAAAGCACAATAAACTCATTTAACCTCTTCCAAGGCCCATATTTATAAAATGTAGACTTCTGGGAATCCATACTCTGGTCTCAAGAGACCAAATCAATCATTTCAGATCCAAAAGCATCCAAAATGTTCTGGTGTTGCTAGAGGAGGAGTACAGCGAGAAGTGCCTGGTACCCACAGTGACGTTCAGTGGTAGTAAAGCTCTTATAATGGGATGTATGACTGCTGAAGGTGTGAGGGAATTGTGCTTTATCAATGCTGTCATGAATTCACACACCACTGTGTGTTGTAATACAAAAAACTGAAACTGAAGATGCTATCTTCCTCTCATTCCCTGCATTATTGGGCATTTTTTCAGCATGACAATGAAGATTTTCATTCTCCCAAGGTGAAAATCCTTCAGTGGACATGTATTTCACTCAATCTTAACGCTTTTGAGTGGCTGTGGGAGATTCTGTAGAGACAAGCTGAGCAAAACTCCCCATTAAAGACCAAAGCATTTAAGGTTGTCATCTTGGAGATAAAAAGGACAGATGTGAAAATTTGTCATGAAGTTTTACTCTCAGTGCCAAGAAGGGTCAGAGCAGTATACCTAAATTTCTGGAGGACATACTAAGTACTAGAATATTATACATTTGCTGAATTAAATCTAGGGTGTACTCATTTCTGCAATCCTTCATTTAAACAAAATTGGCTTATTTACTTATTTTACTGAAAATATTGCCATATATTTTGTTGTTATTAAGTATATGTTTAATACATTTCAATTTTGCCATCTTTCCATGAATTATATTAGTGATCATTAAGAAAATACATCTTTTATATTTATTCAGTGGGGGTGTACTCATTAATGCTGTGCACTGTATATCCCACCCACTAACAGGTGCCGTGATGAAGAGATAATCACTTATTCACTTCACCTGTCAGTGGTCATAATGTTATGCCTGAGTGGTGTATTTATATATATTTTTTTCTTACATATAATTATGATAGACTTCCTCAGCCAGTTCTACACTGTCGACCATTTTCTCCACGTTTGAGCAGCCGTAGCAACAGCAATTTCTTGTAAGCAATGCAGGTGTTTTGTAGTTGGATGTAAAAGTGAACATAATAGTCTTTATTTTCTCCCAACATCAGTGCCACCGAATTAGTTTTGTTTTTGATGGTAACGAATACACAAAAAACGGAAGAAAGGGTGGGGTGAGCAGTAGCTCATTTTCATTTAAAGAGACATGCACTGAAACAGGTTGCTGTAAACAGAGCTGTTTTTGACAAGGTAAAAAGGTGTCGTTTTACACGACCACTGAGGCATTTTAACCAAAGTATGTTGCAGGCATTTCATGAAGACCCTAAAGAGTCATGCCAAATGTAAAATGGGCATCCAATGTCCCCTTTATAATTATAATTAAAATAATAATCATCATCATCATAATAATGCATTTTATTACAAGTAATCACTTTCAATTTTAATACAAACTAGATTTTGCAAATAGATACAAAGACAATAATTTCCCAGTATATATGAAATTTTAACTTTAATCAAACTTATTCAACTTATCCAACTGACTGGTCTTTAAGGCATCTTCAAAAGCAGTGTGTAAAATGGCTCATAGTGATATCTTTTCTCTGTCACTTTTTTCATATCCTTCTCAGTGTGAGCGTCATGACAATTCATGCTTCCTGTTTGCATTATACGACATTTCTCCTTTCACATGGATGCGAAAAAGTCAGGTGATGGAACGACAAAAGCGTGTCAGTCAAACGGTGTAGTACAGCCACTTAAGATTCTCAGGGAGTGTGAGCAGCAGCGGCATATAGTCTCAGGGGCCAAGGGTTTCTCTTCAGACATGGGCAGAGGAGAACATGACTGGGATAAGAATGGAACTGAAAAGGTTGCTGCATTCACAAACTCTCATGGGTTACTCAGCAGAGATATAGAGCTTAAAGTCAAAGCAAGTCACAGTAGCATTGCTCAAAAGACCCCAGAAACATTTTAAGTACTTGGAAAGGTTTGTTTTGTAAATGTTTTATTTATAGCCTGTGTGTACGCATAAATTCATCAGCAGAAAGCCACATTTGAGCTTTTAGTCTGTCCTCATTTTTGCTATTTTCTGCAGCCTCCTACTTCATTATAAATCTTGGCACATGGGTTTCATCTCTGACCAGCATAAATTAGCTCAGTATTATTTCACTAAATTCCCCCTGCACAGAAGATTGTAAAGGTACTCTTAGACGATTTGCCTTTATTTCTTTTTCATTCTGCTGTCTTATTGCTGTCCCTATCCTCTCACTCAAAATGAAAGTTATATCTAGAAGGCACATATACACAGATTACATGAAATATGACAACTTATACCTCAAACATCAACTATCATCAAACCTAATTGGATCTCGTACATTATGCAAACACATAACTGCCTTGTAACCATTTCTCAAACTGATTTTTGAGTGTTTAAACACAGTTTGAATTGATTGTGATAATCTCCACATTTGTTTGCCCAGTAATCTAATTAGTTTTAAATTTCCTGTGCTGTAAGACTTTATGGTTATCTGTTAGTAAGATTGATGTGTCAATGTTTTTAGCCTTTTCAAACCAAAGCTCACATCAAAACGTTGATTGAAATATTGAACGCACACATACAATATACAGATTACATTAAGGCAACATAAACATCAAATAACACAGCATTTGCGAAGACTTCAGATGATGTCAACCTTTCTTTGCAAGGATTTTGAATGACACCAGCCTTGGACTGATGCCAAAGTAACTCGGATATTTTCTTGTAAATGAAAAAGTAATGTGTTACTTTACTAGTTACTTTAAAAAGTAATCTGATTATATAACTCGCATTCCCTGTAATGCGTAACCCCCAGGACAGATGATGAGTTGGTTAATCATTCAAGAGTTTAGAACCCTATGTATTTAGAGACAGTGAAGAAAAACCACAGCCAAGGACGACAGGGCCTCCTGACAGCTGTATGCAGCGGGTGGTGACATTTAAAGTCCAGCTGATGTCACCGTCTGCCTCAGGGTGCAATGAATGTCTTCATGAAACTATTGCTTCAGGTAGAGACTGCCCTTTTGTGCTGAACTCAGACCAGATCTAACAAATACTTGTCAAAACATTAAGCTTTATAATGCATAATTATAATGTGTGTGGAGGCGTAAAGAGATGCCCACAACAACTCAAAGTCCAGTTAGACGGAAACTTTACTTTTAGTAATGAAGGCATATAATTACATCAGCGGGGGTGAAGCTCTTGGCCAGCACTGATGGATTTCGCTGTTACCGTTCAATCTGGAGCCTGCTAGCAACTGAATGACTTAAAGAGGTAAACACACAATTAACTACAGACAGTAATACCCCCATTTAAGACAGTGACATTTGAATAGTTAATACTGGAAAGAACATTTGGTTATTTTAATGAATTCTACTTGTGTGAATATATGCTCAAATACACCATATAACCTCTTTAAGTGATTTCTGAGTGTTTAAATACTCAGTGTGATAATCTACACATTACAATAATTTGCTCAGTAAAATAATCTGTTAGGAAAGTTAATGTGTTGATGTTAGGGATATAACAATATCAAAATATCTAATGCACTTTGAGAAAATTAAGAGCGCTAACCCATGTTCTTAACTAAGAAAAAAGTCAGTAAATTGACGTGTACCTGTACTCTAAAGCAGCGTTGCCAACTTTGAAGTTCAACTTGGAGTGAGATTTTTTTTTTTGGAGTGGGAGGTGGTGATCTCGATTCCATGTCTATCTATATGTATATACTGTACATATAAAGGGATAAAAATGCAGCTGAATGCCTTTTTTAGCACCATTTTAAACTTTGTTTAAATTCAGTATTTGCTTGCATTCACTGTGTGTACTTACACAAGTATCATTAAAAAAGGATGTAAGTTATTAACTTTTTAAATTTCACATTTAAAAATATAGTGTTTAATCATTTCTAAATATTTATTCAAATGAAGAACTTAAAAATAAGTAAGCAGGTACTATTCTTGATACATGTGTATTTAGTAAAGAACCATACAGGTACCTAGTGGGTAAACCATTGCATTAAAAATGAAAATTATTTTTTTCCGACCACAAAATGACTAATTTGCCTCTTTGCACTGGAATTTAAAACCCTCTATTTAACCTTAAATTCTACACTAATTTATATATATATATATATATATATATATATGAAGAGTTCAGATGCAAAACCAGCTAAATCCATCTGACGTATTTCTTTAAAATGAGCATTTCTTTCTGGCTACTTTGTATAGGTTTCTTTGTGTATACATATATATATATATATATATATATATATATATGAACTACAATATAGAACATTTATTTAACTGAAAAATAGTTAAACTGTATGGTCACATTATGAGTAAGCAATACCTGAGGGTTAAATAGAAGAAAACCATATTGACCCTTACAAAAATTAACCATGGTTTTATTATAGTAAAAGTGTAGTAACCATGTTTTTTGGCGCATTGATTACCATATGTATAACCATAGTTTTTCTACAAATACCATGGTTTTTCGGTTTTGTTTGTAGTAAAATCATATGTAATTTTCGTAAGGGTTGCCTCTCCATCACTCTTCAGAATAAAATTATACTGTAAATGTCATCGACGTAAAAATCAGTGCATAATGTGCTGTAATGTTTACCAAAAATTGCTGCAAATATCTGTATAGTCTCTATCTTAAACACATTCAAATATACTGTCCACGCTAGTTTGTTTTGAGAGCTACGTGAATCACGTGACCGCGTGGCGGCGACGCCGGCGAGATCAAAGCTTGTCGCAGCTCTGTTTTTCAATGGCTCTGGCATTAACAGAAGCGCTACATTTTACGATTTACGCCACATTACGTGCGCCAAAACGGTATTTATTGTTTGAATTTAGTATTAAGACTTACAACATTTGAAAGCTGAAACTTTGTTTAAAATCGCAAGAAGGGTTCTCAATTTGGCGTGAGATTTACATGGGCAGAGTGAGAATGCGTGAGACAGAGCCTGAAAGCGTGTCTCACGCCAAATGCGTGAGAGTTGGCAACCCTGCTCTAAAGGGAACCTCTTTTTGTTTGTGGTATACTGTCTCAGTGTAAATTACATTCACACTGGTGTTTTTGAAGCCAAATAAATAAGAAATATAATAATAATAACAATTTCGTATTATTGTTTTTCCTATGACAAAACAATTGCACTGTTAAATAAATTAAAATGAATATTTCATAGGTACATTATTTTTGCTTTTACACTGCAGTATGGAAATTAGTACTATTATTACTTCTTTCCTGATTTCTACACTTGAAAGAGATATTTTGGACTGTAGTAACATTACTTATTTGAACCGCTAGCTGTCAGCAATTCATACTGCACTTTTAAGCTTTTATTTTGACGGAAACGGCAGTAGAGCTTTTATTTTGAAGAAAAACTCTAGCTTCAGTGAAAACAGCCTTACAAAAACGCGTCTCACTACTAATCTAGTGAAATACTGTAATCATTTGCCCCCCAGAAAATAAAGCATAACTGAGGGCCGTTGCTTTCTCACAGGAAATGCAATAAACGAGTTCACTGCATTCATTTACTGTGAACGGAGCCGTTCTGAGTTAAGTGAGCGCTTTGCTTTGAAACGTTCAGCGAAAACAGACTTGTTGAAGGGATTAAGCTATTTTTGTTCTTTCGGTTTTAGTTCGTTTAACAGATACTGTGCATACTGGCCCAAAACACAACTTTAAAGACCTTTGTGTTCGAATAATAAGTTTAAATATATTTTGAAATACTACACTTTTCCCCCGGAAGGCCTATAATTTTATATAGTCATGTGACGTCAACAGTTTTGTTATCGCCATACTACGATATTGTTAATATCGTTACATCCCTATGTGTTTTGCATTTTTTATTTTTAAAATAATACTACTTAGATATTTACTTAAAGGATTACGTGGATTACTTGCTTCCAAATTGCAATTTCAATGCAGCTTTAAAGGGTTCTACCTAACCCCAGCTGATTAAATAAGGGTCTTATCTAGCGGAACGATCTGCAATTTTTTAAAAATATGAAAAATGTATATATTTTTAAACAACAAACGCTCATCTTGTGCTACTTGGGCTGCACATTAGTCACAATGGAAAAGTCACGTGTGAAAGTACTGACTCAGTGTTTACAAAGTGAATGTGCAAAGAAAGTCCTATGTCCTTTACAAACAAGGGTAAAACAACAATGTTGGATGATTTTGAAGTTGGATGATTATAATAAGATGCAGTTTTTCACCCTACTCTACCTTTTTGAATCGTATTTTAATTTTTGAGTACACAAACAAAGAACAAATCATGCATAACCTTTCCAGCGTGATTACATAGTGTGTGAAGTTACAGACGTACATTGCAGCGCTGGTACAAGACGAGCATTTGTAGTTAAAAAGTATATACATTTTTAATTTTTAATTATTATTTTTTTTTTTTTACATAAGGCCCTTATTCCTCAGCTGGGATCATGTAGAGGCCTTTGAATCTGCACTGAAACTGCAATTTGGAACTTCAGCCCATTGGCTCCCATTAAAGTCCACTATATGAAGAAAAATCCTGGAATGTTTTCTTCAAAAACAACTGAAGAAAGAAAGACATGAAAATCTTGGATGACATGGGGGTGAGAAAATTATCAGGCAAATTTTTATTCTGGAAGTGAACTAATCCTTTAATCTTTAAATTTTTTAAAACTTTCCTTGACAGCAGACTTAAGATCAACTGTGATAATTATGATTTAAAAAATTGTTACTTGAGCACCAAATCAGCATATTGATAGATCATGTTACACTGAAGACTGGAGAAATCTGCTGAAAGCTAAGCTTCACCATCATTTTAAAATACTGGATTATGCATTTTAGAATTTTGCATTGACACTGCATTTTTGTTTTTACCTACAAATAATCATATTGTGTAATTATCAAAGGACACATAACTCAGAAATCTGAGAGGGAAACAGACCATTAAAAGAATCAGTGCTCATTAAATGAAATCTCATACGTGAATCTGTTAACAAGCTTGATAATGAGGTTATTTCAAACATTTTGTAACCACTTATGAATAAAGAACACCCTATTTTCTGCTGTAGGGTTAAAAATAACTGCGTTGCTTACTCCTGCTGTTTTTGAATTATCTAGGCCCTTTTCTCCTATTATGGGATTCATCATTAGGGGTGCTGATCCTAGCACAGTATAGAGGACCAACCACTAGCAGGAAGCAGAGTGGATAAACGCAGAAGGATTCTTGTTTTCCAGGTGAGGTGAATCCTGCATGTTTACTGCTTAATTAATGTCGTACCATCTGTCTATCTTCACCACACACTGGGGGGACAACCAGCTGCTGTCTCTTTGATCTCACCTGTCTGTCCTCACTATGTCATTTTCTGTCTGTCTTAAAGAGGCCCTCATCGAAAAAGACAAACCCCTCTCATAATGAGTCTGCAAAAGTACTTACTCTTTTTGTAACCTTTGTAGGTAAAGTCAAGGGTGGTGAAAGAGTTCACTGAATCCTTTAAGAATCTTTCAACAAACGGGTACCTTCAAATAATTTGAAACAATCCCACTCACTTCTCACAAATCAGAAGGATTTGTTAGAACATCTAGGTTACGTACGTAACCCTCGTTCCCTGAAGGAGGGAACGGAGACGTTACATATGGGAACTCGCCTGAGAGACCAATCATCTCTGAGCCTTATTCAAAAGGCCAATGAACATTGATGAACATTGGCGAGTGGTATTTGCATGCCGAGCCACTCTCCCGTACATACGGGTATATAAGATGGCGGCGTGCAACCACTCATTCAGGTTTTCGCTGAGGAGCCGAGTAGCAACCCGGCGTCAGCGCGACGTAGGGTCGTGGCAGGGGATGTAACGTCTCCGTTCCCTCCTTCAGGGAACGAGGGTTACGTACGTAACCTAGACGTTCCCCTTCAGTCGTTTCACTACGAAGGGTTACATATGGGAACAGATCCATGGAACAGGCCACGACCCTGACGCCGCGTTACGCACAGACCCACGTGCTGACAGGCGGACGTGTCAGCAGATGGATATGAACGTAACCTTCCCAACGCCCTGAGGGCCAATAGGGGACCCCACAGGGATGCCAGTTGTTACTGAAGCAGAAGTTGGGGGGGCGGAGCACATGAGATGTCTACATGTGGAATAAAAATAATTCAATATATCTATAACTTGTAGAGATATATGAGGGAAACAGCGGCCTTCTAGCTGACCTTGGAAAAATACTGAGACATGTTGCCACAACCTGCTGGGCGAAGGAGACCCAGCCGGAGCACAGTCAGGCACTACTCCGCAGCTAGGCCTGAATGCGGGGCATGGAGGACCCAAGATTCACCGGAGGGAATAACTGAGGGATATAGCGCACGGATCCATTAGGAGTGGCGCAGCAAGCCGACACCAGCCGGTCTACCGCTTACCTGATGTCTATGTTAAGACACGGGAGGACACGGCCTCAACGCGAAGGTTGTAGAACCTAGCGAAGGTATTAGGTGTCGCCCAGCCCGCAGCTCTACAGATATCTGCTAGTGAGGCGCCATGAGCCAACGCATAGGATGAGGCAACACTCCTTGTGGAGTGGGCACGAACACCTAAGGGGCATGGCTCTCCCTGGTTTTGATATAACAGGGAGATGGCATCTACCACCCAATGAGCCAACCTCTGTTTGGAGACAGCATTCCCTTTCTGCTGACCTCCAAAGCAAACAAAGAGCTGCTCGGTGCATCTGAAGTGCCGAGTGCGGTCCACATATATATGGAGGGCGCGGACTGGACACAGCAGCGCAGAGGCCGGGTCTGCCTCCTCCAGGGGCAGAGCTTGCAGATTCACCACCTGATCGCGGAAAGGCGTGGTGGGAACCTTGGGCACATAACCGGGCCGGGCCAGGATGACGTGAGAATCGCCGGGCCCGAATTCCAGGCACGCTTCGTCGACAGAGAAGGCTTGTAGGTCCCCTCCCCTCTTGATGGAGGCCAGCGCGGTCAGGAGCGCTGTCTTAAGAGACAGATATTTCAGCTCTACTGACGCGAGTGGCTCAAATGGGGCCTGCTGTAGACCCTGGAGGGTGACGGCGAGATCCCAAGAGGGTACGAGGTGCGGTCTAGGGGGATTAACCCTTCTCGCACCTCTAAGGAACCTCACGACCAGTTGGTGCTTACCAAGGGATGCTCCATCCACTGCATCGTGATACGCTGCGATGGCAGCAACGTACACTTTGAGAGTCGAAGGGGACAGCCTGCACTCCAACTTCTCCTGCAGGAAGGAAAGCACTACTGCAATCGGACATCTCTGTGGGTCCTCTCCACGAGAGGAGCACCAGTCAACGAACAGACCCCATCTCAGTGCATAGGCCTGCCTTGTAGAGGGAGCTCTAGACTGAGTGATAGTATCTATCACGGCCTGTGAAAGGCCGGAGAGGTCTGACGCATCCCGTCCAGGAGCCAGACGTGCAGGTTCCATAGGTCGGGACGCGGGTGCCAAATTGTGCCCATCCCCTGAGAAAGAAGGTCGCTCCTCAAGGGGATCTTCCAGGGAGGGGCTGCCGCAAGGGAAATGAGGTCTGGAAACCAGGTCCGGGTGGGCCAGTATGGCGCAACCAGCAGAACCTGCTCCTCGTCCTCCCTGATCTTGCACAGTGTCTGTGCAAGGAGGCTCACTGGGGGAAAGGTGTACTTGGGCCCCGGAGGCCAGCTGTGTGCCAGAGCGTCCCTGCCGAGGGGAGCCTCGCTGAGGGAGTAAAACAGCTGGCAGTGGGAGGATTCGGGGGAAGCGAACAGATCTATCTGGGCTTTGCCGAAATTGCTCCAAATCAGCTGGACTACCTGGGGGTGGAGTCGCCATTCTCCAGGATGGGTGGACTGCCGTGAGAGCTGGTCGGCTGCACGGTTGAGTTCTCCTGGAATGTGAACGGCACGTAGCGATTTCAGCCACGTCTGACTCCACAGGAGCAGATGGCGGGCGAGTTGTGACATGCGACGGGAGCGAAGACCACCTTGGTGGTTGATATAGGCTACGGTCGCAGTGCTGTCGGTGCGAACAAGCACGTGCTTGTGGCGCAGCATCGGTCGGAAGCGACGCAGCGCAAGAAGCACAGCCAACAACTCTAGGCAATTGATATGCCATTGCAGTCGAGGTCCTGTCCAGGAGCCCGAAGCTGCTTGCCCGTTGCATACAGCACCCCAACCCGTGGAGGAGGCATCCGTGTAAACCACAAGATGCCTGGAGACTTGTCCCAGAGGGACTCCGGCCTGAAGGCCCAGATGGCTGAGGTGCCGGAGCACCAGGTCCCTGTGTTCGCACAACACATCTCGCGAGTGAGCTATGAGAAGCCAGTCGTCGAGATAGTTGAGAATGCGAATGCCCATCCGCCAAAGGGGGGATAAGGCAGCTTCCGCGACTTTCGTAAAGACACGGGGAGAGAGGGACAGGCCAAATGGAAGCACTTTGTACTGATACGCTCAACCCTCGAAAGCAAACCGTAGGAAGGGTCTGTGTCGAGGTAGAATCGAGACGTGAAAGTACGCGTCCTTCAGGTCGATGGCTGCGAACCAATCCTCGTGACGGATGCATGTTAGCATGCACTTCGTCGTGAGCATTTTGAACGGCAGCCTGAGAAGGGACCGATTCAGAGCTCGAAGATCCAGGATGGGTCTTAACCCACCGCTCTTTTTGGGCACGATGAAGTAGGGACTGTAGAACCCTGACTTCATCTCGGCTGGAGGGACAGGCTCGATTGCATCCTTCGCCAGTAGGACTGCAACCTCCGCACGCAGGACAGCGGCATGTGTGTCCGACTGGACAGAAGTGGAAAGGACGCCTCTGTATCTGGGCGGACGCCTGGCGAACTGAATCGCATAGCCGAGACGTACCGTCCGGATCACCCACTGCGAGAGGCTGGGAAGCTGAAGCCAAGCTCCCAGCCTGGTCGCCAGGGGAATCAACGGAGCGTGGAGCGACGTACCCGCGGTGGGGCAGCCTGGGGGGGGGAAGGGAAGGGGACTGATCCCAGAAGGAAAAACGTCCTAGAGAAAAGTCTGACTGCACTGGGCAGCGCTTACCTTCTTCCCTGGTTCCCACGCTGGCGATATCGACCTCCGAGTCCGGATCCGAGGAGGCAAGGCGTCGCTCAAGAAGGGAACTCGGGGTCGGAACCCCAGAGGTGAGGAAATTGACTCTTTCTGTGAAATCGCACACAGCGGCTCCCGGCCCTCCACCGGGAGTGGGGACGTAGTTGTTGTCGTCCCCCAAAGAGCAATCCCCTCCACCTCTGGGTTGCCCGTGTCAGGGACGCTTCGCAGCTCTGCTGCGGGTGTTCCTGGCTGGTCCCTGGTCTCCCGCGGCCAGCTCGACGTCGGGCTGCCAGTCTGGGCTCGGCAGGGGACGGAGCTGGTGTTTTAGGAGCCGCAGGGGGGCGCCCTCGGTGACGGGCAGGCGGAGGTTGAGGCCCGGCGGACGTGGTGGCACTGTCTCGACGGGGGAAGATATGCATTTACCGCGCGGTGATGCAGAAGTTCTGAAGCATTCAGATGCAGAAGCATTCTGCATAGTCACCTGTATGTCCCCCAAGTGCCTCGCCGCGGCCGCCGAAAATCCTTGACGGCTCAACGACTCAACGAGGGGGAGCCTACTCGCGAACGAGCGGCGGGACTTTAACGCGGCCATGGTCATGCGTTCGCAATGAACGCACGAACCATCCGTGAACGCTGTCTCAGCGTGCTCTCGGCCCAGGCACGTGAGGCAGCGATCATGTCCGTCCAGCGAGGCGAGGAAACTACCGCACCCAGAAGCGCACGGCCGGAGAGACATCCCGGGAAAAATGCCCTCGACAGCCGTGAGAAATTTGCTCTTTTAGATCCCGGTTTGCCCAGGGAGGACCGCGGCACAACTGTGCACTCAAACGGGAGGCTCGCTGGTTTGCAAAGGCTTCTTGTTGCCGTGATAACGGCAGCCCGCAGGATCTCGCTGGCGGCTGCCAAACGCTCTTTTAGATTAAGCTCTTTTAGTGTTGGCAGCACGCCAGTGGAGAGAGAGCAGGAACTCACAGGAACTCTTTTTTTTCCAGAGGCTTCCAGGCTCGAGACGAGGCTCTGAAGCGAAAATCTGAATGAGTGGTTGCACGCCGCCATCTTATATACCCGTATGTACGGGGGAGTGGCTCGGCATGCAAATACCACTCGCCAATGTTCATGAATGTTCACTGGCCTTTTGAATAAGGCTCAGAGATGATTGGTCTCTCAGGCGAGTTCCCATATGTAACGTCATAGTGAAACGACTGAAGGGGAACTACTCTGTAAATGGAACTGTTTTTAGTTAAGCTACAGATTGGGATTTCTCTCTCTCCCCCGTTTTTCCAAACGACACTATCAGCCACAGTGTGCCTCATAAGTCAAGGTGAGATGTAATTGTCTTCATCACAAAGAGAAGGTAAATCATCATAGATCACGAAAGCTCATGCCTGTGACGATATTGAAGCACTGACCTGCATTTAAATTTTTCTTTTCTTTATAAATGAAAGAAAAATGCTCTATAATAAAATAAATAAATAATAAAATAATATAATATATTAATATAATAATAATCTAATAAAATAAATCTATAAGAGTAAAAATAACTGTTGTGAATGACAAAAATTCATTTATAAAACTAACTGGAATTTAGCCTTAATGCTTTAACACAGAGCATAGCTTGCTGACATTAATATTGTGAAAGATTATTACAATTTAGTATATTTTAAAATTACATTTATTCCTGTAATGACAAAGCTGAATTTATCGCAGCCATTACTCCAGTCTTCAGTGATCTTTCATTATTCTAATATGCTGATTTGGTGCTCAAGTAACATTTTTTATTATTATCACAGTTGAAAATTGTTGTGTAAACAATTCTACTTTTTGTTTTCAGTGTGAAAGTAACAATGTAAAAACACTGATCCCAAAATGTGGAAAAGTAGTGTATATTTAGTCAGCAAATTTGCTCTTTGAACATGTATATGTTAGATATTCTCTGTATGACTTATTTTGCAACTTCAGGGATTCCAATTATTGCAAAAGTGAGATTTTAATACTTCAGTGTCTTATGCTGTCATACAGCCATTAGTGCCATCAGAGCATCTATCACATTTGAAATTCAGAGGAGATCCAACCTCAGTGCTTTGACGCAGTACAGAAGCTTCTAACAGTCTTGTTATTGAGCTTGGCAGTTCTCAGTTCCCAGCAAAGTCAGAAGAGGAGACTCAGAAACCTTCATTTACTTTCGTGATCTAAAAGATATATATGGGGGCAACAAAGGACATTGTTGCATAACTGCAGTTTTAGCAGTATTTCTAATTAGCTGTTTCTGAGTATGCCCATTTTTTATGATCCCATATGTCGATTATTATAATTAGCCAGCAGAGAAAATATGATTACATATGCTCTCCAGTACTGGAGGATGGTACAAATCTTCAGCAAATGTTAATAGAGCACTCTGTATGAAAGATATTCATAAATTATCATGGGGGATTTGATAACTCAAGCAAAGCTTGTATCCTACTGTTGTTTAGTGAAGGATTAAAGTATTTGCATCAGATCTATTATGGAATCAGTTGTGATGGCGGATCTTTTATATTGTTGATGCCGGAAATGTACAGTCTTACTGTGGCTCATGAATGTTAATTGCATAATAAAGAGCCAGACTTTGACTCTCCACATTGTACGATATTCTGGCCAAGAATTAGCTACTTTGACAAGAAAAAACAGTCTGATCATTTAGAATATCCAGCCTTTTTTTATGTGGCATTTAGGGATTGTAGAGATTGTAGATTTGATCTGATCTCACGTTAATTGATCTGATCTTGATTTGATGAAAAATCTATGCATCCTGACTCCTGGAAGAGGACCTAGCAGATTGAAAATGGTGATTTGTAATGTGCAATCAGAAGTTTATTTGCTGCTGAATGTGATCCAGCAAGAACCTTGCAGATATGTATCTTTAGTAAATAATCTGGCTTGTGATAGCACAGCAGCTCACTGTCAATTGCTAGACAAACTCATAAAAGCTAATGTAGAAGCTAAAGGTGATGAGATATCACTCAGTTTTCTGTATTGATCTATAAGGAGATGTATAGATTTTCTGAGAAGGTCAAATGTTTGTAAATCTTTATTAACCTTGCATTCATACACATAGCCTCATCACAATTTCATGTGTCTTTGTAAAATTCAAGGATGATCGTTCAGGAGGTAGAAAAAAAGGTGGAAAAAAACATACTTAATGGATTTTCTTATACGTATTGTTTTTCTACCAACTCCAAATTCAACTACCTCCCTTTCTTTTGCTCTTTAAGAGAGTCCTGAGGGTGTTTGGAGTAGCGTGGTCTGACCCTGGGACAGAAATCAGATTATTGTTTGTCTGCTGTATTTTCCACCTTCCACGAAAATGAGACCCAAAATCCCAGGGGCCAGGATGAAAGCAGTATACAACACTTCTTAGCTGCCCAAACCATCTGTGTCTGCGATAAAGAAAAATAAAAAGTTGTTAAAATGTAAAAATGTGAGAAACTTTTGTACCATCATGAATAAAAATTAATTCCCTAATAATAATCTTTTAAATGTATTTATTTATTTATTTATTTATTTTTCTTTTATTTATTTATTTATTTATTTATTTTTACTTTTTACAATTTTTAAAGTTAATTTCTTTTCAGAAAATTCTGGAAATAATAATTGATAGATACCATTAAGGTTTTAAAAAATTACAATGATAATGATATTTTACAACCTGAACTAACTTTGTCATAAAAATGTAGGTTTTTGAAGATTTGTTGGCCTTTGTGATTGTTTCATGTTTTTCTGTTTCTGCATATTTTTTAAAAACAAAACAAAACAAAACAAAACAAGCAAATCATTATTTTTGTGAAGCTTTTTTTTTAAAAAGGAAATTGAAATTAGCTTGTAAGATTTTACGTTGCCATTTTCATATGCTGTTTTTTCACAGATGTATTTAAGATATCCCTAGTGCAAAAGAAGTATGTCGAATGTACAATTGTAGTGTAATTCAAAATGTTCAATTATATAAAAACTGTGCTTCCAAATAGTATATTAATTAAATAAAAGTCCACTTAATTGTACTTAAAAATAATACGCTTTCATGAATGTTTTCAGTATTTTCTCTTTCAATATTTTCATTATTACAAAGATCACTTTCTAAATGTTTTACATTGTTTTAATAATCTTTTGTTTTAATAATTTAAAGAAGCACACTTATTTTGATGTATTGACTACTTGATTATGAAACATACTTGATTATAATTTTAACTGTAGTGTATTCCATATTACATTTAAAGTTAATATTTTTTAAATGTATGTAATTCAACTTCATCATTACAAATGTGTAATTCTAAATATATTTACATACATTACATACATGTTTTAATAGCAAATAAATTAAAATATATTATAGTTTACCATAAATGCTTGTGAGTACATTCAGGAATACGCTTAATCATCTTTCAAAGACAAAGACAAGTATTTATAAATAGCTAATTGGATTTGATATGCAATCAAACTATAATACGTTTTCATTTAATTGCAGTTAACATGTAATTAAGTCTACAGAAACATTACATTCAGTTTGCACTTGTTTGCATGTTCTTTTTTAAGTATATTATTTCTGTAGTAAGTATGATAAAGTGTACTACTTTTTCAACATATGAGTGTCAACCCAAACAGAGATGGAGGTGATTAAAGCAATTAAACATGCAAATATATGATGGTTGCAGACTCTTCATTAACAGATTTGAATACTACCAAAAATAATCTATAGGTTACATTTCATGTTACATTTCATGGTAATTTCATGTTACATTACCAAATATATTATAACAATTCAGCTTTGTGATTAAAGTGTATGGTATGTTTCAAGTGGACTACATTATGACACACTTTGGTTTGTGAATTTAACTCTTGCACAAAACTGGAATATCGCATAAAACATTTGTGAATAAACACTTTCCATCCATGAGTCAAAAAGAACAAAATCGTCACTTCCTGACAAGCTGGCACTAAATATCACTAAGAAAAGTAGCCACTGAATATAATAATTTTCATATATAATAAATTACTTGTGCCTCAGAAAGAGCAGAACAAACACGATAAATGGTCAGTTCTGGAAGGCAGTTATACAGAGATACTTTGACGACAGACATAACAATATTTCAGATGCTGTGCAATAAGATTGGTCCACTGGTTAGTCAAGTTATCCCGTCCCATAGCGCAAAGTCACATGACCTTTTTGGTGCGCATGGAGGAATTTGTTCGCAGAATGAGTTTCCATCCCCCGTTATTCACATTTACCCTTTTTTCGCATAATTCAAAAACCACCTTAAGCGAACGTTAAAAACTTTTTTTGAAAATTAAGGATTTTTTTCCCGCATTTTGGCCTTACATCACTCGTTTCTAATGCGATATTTCAAAATGTGCATAAAAACAGGGTGATGGAAACTTGTGATGCCACTACTGATGGCATAACTAACTGCAATATCAGTGTGCACTGACTTGAGACCAGCAACCCTTTTGAGCACCCTCAGAATAAATCGATTTGATTAACTTTGACGGGAATAGATTAATGGCTCTTTTAGGAGCAGCACAGAGAATATACTTGTGGAAATTGGTTGTGTCTGGAATTACTTTGCTTGATGAGACCATTCTTCTTGCCATTCTGCTGAAGTGATTTTATACTGGCTTGTGTGCATGTTATTATGATGTCAATGATTTTGATTTGTGGAAGCAGGAGATTATTACAGATTATAGAACAAAAGGAGGAGTAAAGGTGTTTGTAATCACTTAAACGCAAGCCAAAACAATGCCTCTGATATAGAGGTGATACTTTAACCATTGTGCCATAGAGAGATTGTGTTCCTGGGATTTATGCCCAGTTGCAACAAAACCCCTAAATTGAGAAAACATATCAGTGGATGCCAAGTTAAACATTTCATTACATTTGACCCCAAGTACAACCTGCTTTGAAACGCAAACACCAACATGAAAGCCAGTGAACGTACAGACACTTTCTGTAGATGAACAGGCCCATCTATTCAAGCAAAACAATCATTAAATGCTAAACTAACCAGCGCTAATGGCAGCAGCAGTCAATGACTCTTATAACAGTACTGTTTAATTTTCTCTCCTGTGCAAAATAAATGGTTTTCAGGCCATTTTTCCATTTATGAAAGAAATGAGTCATATTTTAGACTATTATATGATTTTTTTTTTGTTGAAAAAAAGACAAAGAGGATAGAAATTTATTTGTTCCTGCCTTTTTACTGCCTTTCTTACAGACCAACACTTACCAGCTCTATTTACTGTCATTTACCTATTATGCTTATTGGTCTAAACCACAGCTAATGCACAAATTTGGCAAGTTGCATAACACGTTTTTTTCTTTGACTCGCGCTCCTGCTTATTTTCAAGTCTAAATGCTAATTGAATTCTGATCTGCGTGTGAAGTAAAGCTGTCAGTCTGTAGATGTTACACAAGAGGTCTGTGATCAGTCTAGAGTGGCTGAGACGGAGCAAGGAGATGGACAAATGCTGACTAATTGCAGCTGTTTGATGGCTGCTGTGCTGTTCTGTCATACCAATGATTTGTTGAAAAGAATCTCACATATATGGGATTACATTAAAAAGCTGGAGGTGAATTTTAGTAGTGTATAGCAAATTGCTATGGTAGACTAATTTTAAGACTTTTATGGTAGACTTTTTATGCTTAGAAGTAATTATTAGATTAATTCTCAGAGATGAAAGTCAGGTCTCTTGACAGTGGCTTGACAGATCCCGAAGTTGCTTAATGTGTAATGTGGTACTGTGTTGTCTGTGCTGCTTTAAGTTATTGCATGATCCATGTGTCCTATACAGCAGGAGTTATTTAGTGGTATCTTACAAAGACAGAACATTACTCTATCCTATTTACCCTATTTAAAAAAGAAAGACTGTCTTACAAAAACCTCTATCCTAAAAAAAAAAAAAAATGTGTTATTTACAAAATGCCAACTCTCAGAAAAAAGCTATTTGTCTCTTGGGTGCCATTTCAAAAGGTGTTATGTACAGTACAATTTAGGTACTTATATGTACACCTTAGGTACTATTATGTACTTTATGCTACAAATATGCATCCTTTACAGGTAAATATTCGACCATGGACCACAAAACCAGTCGCAGGGGTCAGTTTTTTTAAAATTGAGATGAAAGCTGAGTACATAAGTAATTTTTTATATATTTTTGGTAGGAAATTTACAAAATATCTTCATGGAACATGATCTTTACTTAATATCCTAATAATTTTGGCATAAAAGAAAAAACGATAATTTTGACCCATACAATGTATTTTTGGCTATTGCTACATATGGTACAAATGTGCACTGTTTGAAAGGGTACCACTCCAGTGACAGCTTTTGTTTTTTTTTTTTTTTTTTTTTTTTAATTTGTTTTTTTTTCTTATTAAAAATCATGGTAAGTATTTAGTAGTCACATTATTTATATTATTGCTAATGATAAAGGACAACTCAGTGTTTGCTTTTCATTTTGTTTTTATTTACTGTAACTTATCATATTTCAAATGACCATAAACAATAATAACATACATATATGAATAAACTCACCATGTGTACAATTGAACAGTTTCATTTAAGACCTCTTAACATAGACCATAAGTACTTTGCTATTTTTTTTCCCTTTAAAAGATTGACATAACACTAAACATAACACTAAATACGGGAGACAAAAAAGGACAAATGTTCTTTCTAAATTACTTATAATTTGATTGTATCTTTTCATTTGCTTGTTTTTATGTAGTTGTTAGACTTTAAAGAGATGAAAATTCGGTCATTAATTTCTCATTCTAATGTCGTTCCAAACCCGTAAGACCTTCGTTCATCTTCAGAACACAAACTGAGATATTTTTGATGAAATCAGAGAGCTTTCTGACCCTGCATAGACAGCAATGCAAGTACCATGTTCAAGGCCCAGAAAGGCAGTAAGGGCATCGTTAAAATAGTCCACGTGACATCAGTGGTTCAACCGTAATTTTATGAAGCTACGAGAATATATTTTGTGCACACAGGAAACAAAAAATAACTTATTCAATGATTTCTTCTCTTCTGTGTCAGTCTGTGCTGTGCATTCACGAGAGTACCACAACGCAAGCGTGCTGTGCTGCTGACGCAGGAGCCTGTGTTCTGATGTAGAACCGTCTGCGCTGTGTCTTGTTTGCAAGCACACGCATGTGTTGTGGTGCTGTCGTGAACATGCATTGAAAACTGACATTGTTGAACAAAGTCATTATGTTTGTTAATGCAAATATTTAATAATTAATAAAAGTATAGATACACTGTTAAAAATAAAGGTGCTTCACGATGCCATAGAAAAACCTTTTTTGTCTAAATGGTTCCATAAAGAACCTTTAACATCTGAAGAACCTTTTTGTTTCGCAAAAGTTTCTTTGTGGTGAAAGAAGGTTCCTCAGATTATAAAAAGGTAAGAGAGAGATGGTTCTATAAAGAACCTTGGTTCTTTGTGGAACCAAAAATGGTTCTTGTATGGCATCGCTGTGAAGAACCTTTTAAAGCACCTTTATTTTTAAGAGTGTATATGGAATTATGCCTGTTATATTGGGTTTCTTAAACGTTAAACTGTTAAATCAAGGGATATGTCACCACATTTTAAGAATGACACATTTAAAACAAAAGGCTGCATTGAACACTCACCAGTGTTTCCTATAGAACTCTTCAAAAAACACCACTGCATACAAATGTAAAAATAAAGGATATTCATAAGAGATACAGATCCTTCAGAAATTCTGTGCAAACCAAGATCCATGGTAGACAGTCCCTACCAATAACACTGGTTGTGTGATGTCCAGTGAAGCAAACGCCGCTACACCTTTATAAATAGTATCCTCGCTCAGTCCACAGAAAGTGAGAAGACCTTGCATAACATCAAAGACTGATGCGAAACATACTACAAATGCTGATAGGGGCTGGTGTTCTGTAGTTATGTTGAAAAACAGCGAGATCTCAACTGAATAGATCAGCAGGTGTTATAGTCTATTAGGAAAGGCTTAAAGACTATAAAACATTAGGATCTGCAAGAGAAAGAAAAAAAAAAACATAAATGTTTGTTAATCTAATCTGTCCTGTAGTAAAACAATGTGATAGTTCAAGTCAATAAAAGTAAAAGCAAAATTTACTAAACTTAATCCGCAATGATCCATTCTTTCACTGATGGGTTTTCTTGGGTTTATTAGCACAATGCATTGCTCAGTAAATACTAAAATGGCAATGTAGTAAAAAGCTAGGTTTTACTGAAACACATTACAGCTATCTCTTTTGTGAATCGCGTGCATTTCGATAGTAAATAGAGATGCATTTAGCTCAGAGCAAATAAAAAAGAACAGGCAAAAAAGCAGATGCTCATGCAGTGAACAGACCAATTCATTCATGGTTATATTTTCATCCAGTCACATTTTCCAAAATATATGTTGTTGCAAGGAATAAGGGAGTGAAATATAATAATTATAAAAGTTTTCCCCAAAAAATGCTAGTTAATGTTATCAAATTGGACTAAAAACGTACTATGCTCACAAAGGAGATCAAATGGTATAACTTTAAATAAGTACATTTAATAAAAAATCAATTTATGTTAGGATTAGGATTTTTATACCACCTTTGTACACTTGTGGTATTCCAGGCTTACAACTGCTTAACATCATAGGCCTCGCTGATCTGAGGTATTGAATCTCAGTTTAAGTGAACGTTGACAAAATTCACCACAAATAATACTTTTTCCAATCAAAAGCTTAGATACATAAGCTAAGATCAGTGAGGCCTATGGCCAGTCAGCTCCTAAAGGAAATAAAAACCTGTGTTAATTTAAAAAACAAAACAAAACATGTTGACGAAAAGATTTATTCCAAGATTTAGTAATAATGTAGCATAATGAGATATAAAATACCAGTCAATTTTGTCTCTGAACAGAATAATGAATAAATAAGATTAAGAAAGATGAAGAATTTTCAGTCCAGCACAAGGATTAAGGTAAATGTGCCATTTGGGGTAAATAAGGTACCGTTTCACATTTGTACCTTAGGGTACCACCTTGGTGACAGCTTTGTGCCTTTTTTCTGAGAGTGTAGGATAAACATAAGACTGAAAAAATATGAGTTTACTGCTAGTATCCTAAAATTATGCATTCATGACTTTTGATGGAAATGCACCAAAGAACCACAATCTCGCAACCTGTGCATCTTTGAGCTTTAAAGCTTTGAATGTGCTAGCATACCCATTTTCACAACCGATCATGTAAGCCTGCATGAAGTCTCCCCTGAATAACAGATGAGAGAAATAAACACCCAACAAGCACAGGAGTGTTTCTGTCTAATTTTTATTTCTCAGGACTAAGCAGAGGGTAAATGTCTGGTGTGTGTGTGTGTCTTTCTTTTTAGCACATAAGATTAAAAATACTCTCATGTAATTTCCTCCTGTTCCAGTTTTCTCACACTTTTGAACCAAGCACTTTTCTAACAATAGAGATTTCATAGATTACATAACTGCAGGGCAAAAGTCTTCATTTGTAATTTATCATATACTAAAAATACAAAACGTATCATGGCAAGCAAATGGTTGGGGTAATTAAATCGTCAAAGGAGGCAAAGAGAGGTCTTAATTAAGTTACGAAAAAGGCATACGCTAGAGCCCCAGAGGAATTTCCAGTGGAGCTTGACATACTGTGACTTATAATGTAATTATAGATTTAATACCAAGCTGAAAACCAATGCAAACAAAACATGTTGGCTTCTCTCACTGTTCAGTCATTCAGACCTGAGGTCATAATCTAAAGTGATAAAGAAAGCGCTAATCCGGATAAATATGCGGAAAACCACAATTTAAAAAACATTGTTCAGTGTTTAAATCACAGTCATGATTTGTGGCCAAATATCTGTGGAAACACTGTGTAGATGCAAAACAGGTAAAGTTAACTTGAAACCAGCTGTCGTTTGGCTTGAAGGCTCATGAAAATACAAAGCTTTAAAATCTAAATGTGCGTATCTCTGTGTGAATGCTAATGTGTGAATATATAAAAAGTCTTTTTTGGTTTCAAGTACTGTATATTAAAAGATTTATGATTTAAATTCTTTATTGATTTTCACTAGATTTATTCATGCAGGAACATGTGTCGCATACAAAGTCCAAAAAATCAGTTTAAATGAGATGGTAGTGATTATCATAACCTAATAACAGGCCAAGGTAGGAAAGCCTTTCTCATCACTGTTGTGTGAACAAGGTTTAGTGCTTTAGGGAGGGCTGACCTTACATTTAATGCACTCTAAGATGATTTAGATGGAAAAACATCTGCTAAATAGCGTGCAATCTTGTACTGGTGCTGTAGGCGGAGAAGCGCAAGAGAAGAGGGCATGAGTCAGCAGATCTCAGTTAGACCTTCATCTAGAACAGCTTCACACCCACAGACCAAATTTACTCTGTGTTCCTGAATGTAGGTTTTTCCTTTCTTATAAACAGAAATATATTAGAATATAAGTGAAACATAGAGTTCATACAAGTCTAAGCACTCATTCAGTGTGATTATTCAGTACTGGATCTTCCTTTTAGGCAATGCACTATACTAGTTAAAAGTTTGAAATAACACTTTAGTTTACAGACCAATTCTCACTATTAACTAGTTGCTTATTAGCATGCATATTACTAGCATATTTGCTTATTCTGCATAACCATAGTTTAGAACCTTTAATCCTACCTCATACCTAACTTTAATCCTACCTTACTAAGTCATAGTAATGACTTAGTAATAGTAATCAATAGCTAGAACTGATCCCCAAGCTAAAGTGTGACCAAGATTTTTTATTGTTTTTGAAAGAAGTCTCTTCTCGCTGAAGCTGCATTTATTTGATCAAAAGTACAGGAAAAACAGTAACATTGTGAAATATTTTTAATAAGATATATAATATATTTGTTTGTTTATGTATAAAACTTTGTTTGATTTTTATTCCTTTTATTCCATAGATGATTCTAAAGTGATTCAAAACAGCTTTTTGCCATTGTAGTAAATTCCCATTCATAGCAAACATATGAAGGTGGTGTAACACGGTTCTTATGGTTCTACATAGCACCATTTGACGAAGATGCTGTATAGCACCTTTAAAGATAGGGGTTAAATAGCACTTAAATTGGATCCCCAATGATTGTTAACTAATTAACCACTTAAGTGCTATTCAGCACCATTTTATAGAGTGTGTAATGGCAAATCTGAATTTTCATCAGCCATTAGTCCAGTCTTTAGTGTCACGTGATCATTTAGAAATCATTCTAATATGCTGATTTGGTGCTCAAGTAACATTTCTTATTATGATCAATGTTAAAAACATTGCTGTTAAATATTTTTGTGGTCATTAAAAAGATTCATACTTTTATTCAGCAAGGACATATTCAACTAAACAAATGTGACAGTAAAGAAATGTACGTTGTTACAAAAGATTTCAATTTCAAATACATGCTGTTCAATGAACTTTCTATTCATCAACAACACAAATTTTAAAGGGTTAGTTCACCCAAAAATGAAAATTCTGTCATTAATTACTCACCCTCTTGTTGTTCCTATACCCATAAAACCTTTGTTCATCTTCTACCACGAAACTTAGTAAGGACATCGTTATTATAGAATTCTATTATAGTCTAAAGTTTAAAAGTATTTTTGTAGCTTCTAAAATTATGGTTGAACCACACTCTTATAAATAAATGTGCTTAAAAGGTTCCTCACAGCGATGCAATAGAAGAACCATTTTTGGTTCCACAAAGAACCATTCAGTCAAAGGTTCTTTAAAGAACCATCTTTTTCTTACCTTTTTAGAATCTGAAGAACCATCTTTCACCACAAAGAACCTTTTGTGAAACAGAAAGGTTCTTCAGATGTTGAAGGTTCTTTATGGAACTCTTTTGACAAAAAAGGTTCTTCTAAGGCATTGTGAAGCATCTTTATTTTTAAGAGTGCACTGATGTCACATGGACTGTAATAACGATTCTGGCCCTTGAGCATGGTAGGACCCTTGTTGTCTAGATGGTCGGAAAGCTCTCAGATTTCATCAAAAATATCTACATTTGTATTTCGAAGATGAACAAAGGTCTTACAGCTTTGAAACAACATGAGGGTGAGTAATTAAAGCCAATTTTCATTTTTGGGTGAACTATCCCTTTAAGTAGCAAAAGCTGTTTTCACTGTTGATAATAATAAAAAACCATTATAAATAACTGAGCACTAGCAATCATGGATAATTATTATTATTTCAAGTAACACTTAAAACTGGAGTGATGGCTTCTGATAATTCAGCTTTTTAAAAACAGAAAATAGAAAACAGTTATTTTTAAATTGTAATAATTTGCAATAGTACAATTACTGTGTTACCTCAGTGACAGCTTTGACCTTTTTTCTGAGAGTGTAGGATAAACACAAAACTGAAAAAATAGGGGTTTAGTGCTAGTATCCTAAAATTATGCATTCATGAATTTTGATGGAAATGCACCAAAGAAGCACAATCTCACACCCCGTGCATTTTTGACCTTTAAAGCTATGAAAATACTGACAACACTAAAAACTGGAGTGATGACTTCTGATAACTGAGCTTTTAAAAAAATACATTAAAATAGAAAAGTTATTTTTAAATTGTAATAATAATTTGCAATAGTACAGTTTTACTGTATTTTTAATCAAATAAATGCAGCCTTCCATAGCTGCGGGAAAAGCTCCAGTTACAATAAGTAAAGCTGTCTGCAGTGTATGATCAATTAATCTCTTATTTAAATCGCATATACATCTGACTTTGTTGTTTCTGATGAGAGAATTCATCAAAGTGCAGTATTCAGTCAGCGAGCACACGCACTGACCAAACCTTTGGCTTATCAGCGATGTTAATATTTAGTAAAATCCCCTTAAATAACAGCAATATTAAAAATCACAAAGCACAAATATATATTGGTTCACATATAACTCTGTCTTCATTAATTTGTAAGTTCATCTCTAAGAGTTTGGGCTGTTTAAAATTAGGATTTTGCCTAAAATCCCCCATGTGGCCCCGCCCTGCAACATCAAGCCCCTGCCCCTCATCACCCCCAGATAAAATATGTTCTCGCGGCTACGGCCAGATTTACTAACAGCTCGCGGTAGCGCAAACCCTCTTTTGGCCTTAAAAACTACTGTGTTTACTAAAGGCGCACAGTGAAAAATTAGTGCAGAAAAGGCGTGGACAGTTATTTTTGCGGCTAACTTTATTGGAAATGCATTTGTAGGAGTGTTTCTTTCAGACGCAAACATTTATGGCAGGTGAGTATTTAAATGAATAACATAGCATGATTAACTAAGTTTGCAGTAGTCAATTTAATGGCATTTGCCATTGTTTACAACCCAAAAAAGCATGTCTTAACCCATTTTGTGGTAGACATGGAGAACGGAGAGTGTGTGGTAGAAGAGAGAATTTGTTCCACTCGTATTAATTTTATTTAAAATGCCAGAGGAAGACATCATCCGAACATTGTTTGCGACCATCTTGCATTGCTCTTGGTAGACTGTGTTAGTAATTATGGAAATGAGATGTTGCGTATGTGTTCTTTAATTTGCGCATAGTCAGGAAATCATCACACTTTTCACTCCCATTGGTGCTTTTTGGAAATTGTGCTTTCGGGCTAATTTGCCTTGTTTAGTAAAACTGGCCCTTGGTGAGCAAAAGAGACTTCTTAATTATTCTTTATATTTTTAAAGAAATCATGTGGCTGACCTGTTAAATACTCCAACTGATGTATGAAATACATGGGAACAGAATCAGTTATTAATCTGTTGCCACCAGCAAGAGGCATTTACACAGTATTTGATGTAATCTCACCCCATGTCATCTATTAGCAAGGTGGGCAAGTGATACGACTGTGATAAGCAGGAGTCGAATCAAAGCACATCAGACGTCTGTTTGCCATATAATCAAACAGAGAAGGTCAGGGGTGGCACATCAATATCCAGTTTCCAAAGTGACAGGAAAAGCTTTTTCGACTTATCTACAGGAATGGAAATGAAAAGACAGCAGCTTTAATCTAAAAGATTCTAAATTAATTAAGAGGCACCCATTTATTTTCAGCTAAAATTGGATAGCACCAGTGTTTCTCAATTTTGTTCGCAAGTCGAGGTTCACCCAACACTGCACATTTGTGACTCATTTAAAAATCAACATGCAGTATGAATTTTTAATTTTAATGAGTATTATTATTGTTAGACACATCACATGATGAGATAAAAATGTTGTAAAACACTATGGTTCATCGTGGTTTGAGTATTAGTGCCCGACTAGCCTGGGAAATGACTACATTTGCTTGCCTAGATTCAATTCTGTGTCGCTTCGACAGAATGCCACATTTACTTAAAGCTCTTGCGTGGATATAGTTTGTTGGCATGCCAACCAGCAGAGACCAGACGTGTGGGCCTGTAGCATTTCGTCAAGGTCATGAGAAACTTGGTGACATAGAAAATGAGTCTAATGGAGTGAGTCACAACGCACACACAAACACACACTTATTCAGCACTTTAATCTTGTAAAATTGTTGGTTATAAAAATCCTGTTGTTTGTGTTTGCACTTCTGAGTGGCGCTCAAAAGGCAGAACAGTTCAACATGTAGATGTCAGCAGTCACAGGCTGAGGCTGACAGATATATATTATACTATAATTATGCTATAGAAATATTGTGCTGGCTTATTCAAAAGCTTTTATTCTGACTATAGTGGAAACATCCAAAAGCTGATGTTGTTTTTGTGGAACATTCAAATATGTTTATTTACATTTAATGACAGCTTAGGCAAATAATTGCTTTTTTCTACTCTCAATAAAACACTTTCTTTCACATTAAGCAGCAACAACAATAATAAAGAAGTTAATCATCATTTGACCTCATTTACTCATTAGGCACTTATTGTTCTAAAAATTGTAAGCTTTTAGTTAATTTGTACTCTTAGCATGTACTCATTGACATTCAAAATTAAATCAGTTGTCTAATATATGCTACAAATATGCAGTTTAGTGCATAATACAACAGATGCGATTATCATGGAGAATTAAATCACATGCTTTGAGAAAAATCTGTCCTTTCATACTGATCCAAGGCCAGCTTCATCTACCAAAATCTTAATTTCTAACCGTCAGAATAGAAATGTACTAAATCTTCTGAACTCCTTGTAAAAGCATACACTTTGTCAGAGCCATGTTAAAATAAAATAAAATAAACCGAAAATGTACAAAGCTTACAAAAGAAACATAACAAAATGTAAATAAGTTGTGACAGAATAAGAATATGTGAATAACTTAATTTTGACAAAAATGTTAGATAGAATCTTATAATTCTAAGGTGACGCCTAACATGCATTTTGTATGATCTGTCTTATTTTGTTAAAACTGTTTTTTTGCATTGTGATGATTGTTCATGAGTCCCTTGTTTGTTCTGAACAGTTAAACTGAGCACTGTTCTTCAGAAAAATCTTCCAGGTCCTGCAGATTCATCAGTTTTCCAGCATCTTTTGCATATTTGAACCCTTTCCAGCAGGGACTGTATGATTTTGAGATCCATCTTTTCCAACTGAGGACGCATCGTGTTTCCTCCTGGAGCATCAGTGAATGAACCTTTTTTAATAGTTGTGTTTGAGTCCCTCACTTGTCCTCAGAGTGAAATTTTACATCTCAAAGTCATACAGTCACTGCTGGAAAGGGTTTAGATATGCAAAGGATGCTGGAAACGAATCTGTAGGACCTGGAGTATTTTTCTGAAGAACAGTCCTCAGTTTACCTGTTCAGAACAAACAAGGAACTCATGAACAACCATCACAAAACAAAAAAAAAGAGATAATCTAGGTGACCACACACATTATTAAGAAACAAGGGTTCCTAAATTTTTGAAGGGGGTTATTTTAATAATTTCAGCTATTTTTTTTGTCTTGTGGACTATATGTAAACATCTTTTATGTAAAATATCTTACTTAGGATGGTACTAAATAAAAAATAACATGCATTTTGTATGATCTCTCTTATTTTGTTAAAATTATTCACATTTTCACAGATTCTGCAAGGGGTTCCGCATGACACTGTATGGTCAGTCTGTTAATGTTAATTCAGTTTGATTAGGTGGTTGTTAAGGAATCTGTGTATGTTGTGTGTAGTTACCACACCTTAAAGTTCAAGGCTCACATTCTCAGACAGATTATAAAGGGCAGAGAAATATTCTGAATACTTTAGATTCCACAGATTTTTGGACCTGTTTAACTGCTTAACTTCAGCTAAAGAGACTACTGTATAGCTTGATCTAGAGCATGACATTCTCCATTACAGTTATTATTACTTATTATCCAAATAAAAAACTCCAGGACACATTTTTCCAGACCTTAACTGAAAAACTACTTATAGTGAGTTGGTTTGTACCATGGAACTGATATAAAAGGGCAGGCAAGATAAATGAGCTGACAATTTCAATGCACTGAGTTCAGACGTGTGGGAATGTGATGGACGAAGCAGTGATCAGTTGCTGTTTGACAGCTGGGAGAACAGCTGCACACATTCCATAGCTGCGCCTGCAGGTGTTGAGTCCTGTCTAATTAGACCTGACCTGCCAACCACTGTTAGCCAGCCTTAGAGTGATGGCACACAATCAGCTAATGTACCTGAAGCTGTAACAGCTTATGTTGAAGAGCTTAAGATAGACTCCCTCTGTCAGTGAAAGCTCTGCCAAACCATGCTCACTCAGTTTACAATATCTTTGGCAGGCAGACAGGCTGAAAGTGGCTGTCTAAATCATCTTATCATTCACAAACAAAATGCTTTAGTTTTCACATTAAAATGCTTGGGTAAGTGTCTAAATAGAAGGTTTTGAGGATTTGTGGGGATTTGTTACAATATTATACTATTTATTTAATAGGATTTAGTAGAGTTAGAGGGGTCCAGATAAAATAATGACCATGTCGGCTTTGGAGAATTACGTATAACATCGTAACATCAATAAGGAGAATAACATTTGATCATGAAAGAGAAATCTTGCACCCTAAGATATAAAATCTAAACAGTACATCTTTGTATCTTATTTATCTCCAAAGGTACATATTAGTACTAGTACAGCCCTACTGAGGACATCATATTCTTTCACCTTTGTAATACTGAGGGATGTAATTATTATACACCATATATTCCAAATAATGTCGCACATTGGCACACGTCCACACAGAATGTTACATAAGCAGGCCGTGTGATTATAGGCAATGCAGGAAATGGAGGCAGTAATTTCATTTTGTAAATGTCCTTGCAGTGATGTCCATGCTAGCACAGAACACACTGTACAGACCCAACATGATGAAGTCATCAAACTAGTTCATTGTCCATCAAAACCTTTATAGTCCATCCTTGCTGCATTTCAAAGAACTGTGTAATAGATAAAACATTTCTGTCAAACAATAGCACATGGGGTATTTTCATAACCACCAACATGTGTGGGATTTTCATACCCACTACCATATTAAATTAATTAACTTTCCTTGTAACTACCTTTTTTAGTTTCTACAGTTTCATTATTGCTGAATTCATTGTGTTTAAAGCTTTTTGTTAAAAACATATTTTCAAACATTCATGTATATTGGAGTGTTTTATATTACAGTGTATGTTATTTTTTTACACTACCAGTCAAAAGTTTTTGAATAGTAATATTTGTAATGTTTTTTAAGTCTCTTCTGCTCACCAAGCCTGCATTTATTTTATCCAAAATACAGCAAAAACAGTAAAATTGTGTATTTTTACTATTTAAAACAGCTGCTTTCTGTTTGAATATATTTTAAAATGTAATTTATTCCTGTGATCACAGCTGAATTGTCAGCATCATTACTCCAGTCTTCAGTCTCACATTATCCTTCAGGAATGATTCTAATATGCTGATTTGCTCTTCAATAAGCATTTTTGTTATTATTTTTTATCAATATTTAAGACAGTTGAGAAATTGATTTTTTTTTTCAGGATTCTTTGATTAATAAAAAGATGGGAATAAAGGGGGTAATAAATTATAGAAATTAATACTTTTAATACTTTTATTTAGCAAGGATGCTTTAAATTGATCGAAAGTGATGATAAAGACATTTATAATGTTACAAAAGATTTCTATTTCAGATAAATGCTATTCTTCTGAACTTTCTATTCATAGAAGAAACCTGAAAAAATCTATTCAGCTGTTTTCAACATAATTAAAAATGTTTTTGAGCAGCAAATCAGAATATTACAATTATTTCTGAAGGATCATGTATCTGAAGTAATGATTCTAAAAAATCAGCTTTGAAATCACAAGGATAAATTACATTTTAAAATATATTCAAATAGAAAAACAGTTTTTTTAAATAGTAAAAATGTTTCAGAATTGTACTGTTTTTTCGGTACTTTGGATCAAATAAATGCAGGCTTGGTGAGCAGAAGAGACTTCTTTGGAAAACATTAAAAATCAACTGTTCAAAAACTTTTGACTGGTAGTGTAACAAAATACCATACACTGTAACATAAAACACTCCAATATACATGACTGTTTGAAAATATGTTTTTAACAAAAAGCTTTATAAATACAATGAATTCAGCAATAATGAAACTGTAGTAACTGAAAAAGGTAGTTACAAGGAATGTATATTTTTGCATTATTGTAGTGTCTATATATACTGTGTATATTGTGTTCTCTCATTGTATCATCTGTGTTATTAGTACATTTTACAGTTAAAAAAACCCATTTTAATAGCTGAAAAGGCAGTATATTAGCATTATGTCCTTTCATACTGATGGATATAGAACTAGTATTTTAGCAGAAAGCAATGGTTTATATATGTTTTAATGATGGAGTTATTACAAACACACAGCTTTTTTTTACTTTACAAGATGTTAAAGGGATAGTTCACTCAAAAATGAAGATTCTGTCATTAATTACTCACCCCCGTGTGTGGTGCTGCTGATATTCTGTGCTTTGTTTACAAGCCGAAGAAGATTTATGCTGTACGTAAATCAGTCTTCGTAAACGTATCTGAAGATCTCGACAGAGAAGATGACTTGCAGTTTTTTGCCCAACCTTACTTATTTGAACCCAAATATACAGACAGTTAACTAAAAGAGATGGACGTTCTACATGAGAATGCCAGCTCCTGTGTCAACAACACCACACGCGTGTGTTTTAATCTTATACAATTGTTGGCATGCACAGAAGACAAGAAATTGTTGAATAAAGTCGTTATTTTTGTTTTCTTTGAGCACAAATGTATTCTCGTAGTTTTATAACATTACGGCTGAACCACTGATGTCACATGGACTATTTTAGCGATGTCCTTACTATACCTTTCTAGGCCATAAAATGTTTCAGTAGCTTTGCTGTCTATGCAGGGTCTATCTTAATTTGTGTTCTGAAGATGAATGAAGGTCTTACGGTATTGGAACGACATGAGGGTGAGTAATTAATGACAGAATTAACCGTTTAATTGATGGACTGGAGTTGTGTGGATTACTTGTGGATTATTGTGAACATTTTATCATCTGTAAAGATTGACGACACCCATTCACTGCACAGGATCCATTGTTGAGCAAGCGATGTATTGCTAAATTTTTTTAAATCAGTTCTGATGAAGAAACAAACTCATCTTGGAATGCCTGAGAATGAGTAAATCTGTCAACAAATTTTCATTTTTGAGTGAACTATTATTTTAATAACATTTACATTTAGGACTGTAAAATATAACCGAAAATCCCTTTACATTACGGCTGTAAGTGTTCTTTTTTTTTACAGTAAAATTCTAGCAACCACAACTGCAAACAAACATTAAGTTACTTTTTTAGTGGTGCATGCAAAGCACAGCATCTCTATTACTATCTCACATACTTATTTTTCTTCCGTTCAAACTTCAGCACATAACTTGTCCTGCACGGTTTGTCATAGACCCATGAATGAGATGTTAAAGGGGTAATCGGATGCCCATTTTCCATAAGTTGATATGATTCTTTAGGGTCTTAATCAAAAGTCTATAAATATACTTTGGTTAAAAATTCTCAGTGGTTGTGTAAAACACCCTTTTTACCTTGCCAAAATCAGCTCTGCAAAAATCATCTCATTGTGGTCGAGACAGCTTTCTCTCTGTGGAGTGACGAGCCTGTTTACTTTAGCCACATTTAGCTGCGCGTTTAGCCGCTAAACTTGCTAACTAGCACATTATTAGGAAAGGCGATCGCAAAGATTCATAAAAAACCCTTATACTCATTCTGCTGTAAGTGAAGCTGGATCACGAATGATTCGCATGAACATAGACGGATATATGTAGATCGGGAGGCGCATTCCATTCACAAACAAATGTAATCCACTGCATCTTCAGCGGCTCAGATGTCGGGAGCAAATGACGACCACTATGTTCATTATTACATCCAGAAACACAACACCTCAATCGCTCAATCTGAGATATACTTGTCTAATTTACATCCCTGCTCTGGCATCGAAACAAAGAGGGCGGACTGTTACAGCTGATCTGAGGTAAAACGCTCATGTCAACTATAATCAACTATCGTGGGAGCGGCCTCTGTCGGTGTGGCGCCACAACGACAGGCATCTGAGAATGGCTCGATTTGAAAAAGAGAATATTATTTTTTACAGATTAATTAAAAACCACTGCATGGATTTTTATCATTATAGGGTAGATTTTTACATACACTGCCAACACACATTAATGTTCAAACAACATGTAAAAGTGAACTTAGATGACCCTTTTAAACCACGTGGCTTATAAGGAGAAGTGTGCTATGACTTTTGATGTATGATGTATGATGTTTGAAGGTGTATGATGTTCACACGACGAAAAAGTCCCATGGACTTATTTGGAAAGAATTTGTGACATCTCCGCACCAGAATGTCATAGGCATTTCACAACTTAACAAGCAGCCAATAAATGCTGACATTTATAATTCCTAGCCACTCCCTAGCAACCAAACAGAGTACCCTAGCAACCTTTTAGCAGTACATTTATCTCTCAATCAGAACATCGTATAGACATAGTGCTTCGGTCTATTGACTCATGCTAGCAAACATGACTTCTGACATGCTACACATGCTAGCAGAGAAGATGCTAGCTACATGCTAATAGAGAATAGCTCAGAATGAAAACATGCTAAAAAACTGTTTGTTAAAATATGATAAAAAGACCACAATAACTTCAGAAAATGTACATACTAGTTATTATTATTATTATTTCCCTTTCCTTCTGTAACGTTAGATTCCTCCTGCATATTAAAATTCTAGGTTGAATATCTTTCATGACATGCACAGCAGTGAGGTCTTGTCACATTTTACATGACAGTTTGTTTTCAGACGAAGAGAGGACTGTTGCATTTGAGAAAGCCTTATTTTGACTTGTGCTTCAATTATAGATGAGCAAAATCCTCAAGAGAGCATGTGGAGTAAAAGAAAATGAAACTTACTTGAAGGACCATGATTATTTTGTTGAACAGTTTAAAACTTTTAAATATTAAGAACTTCAGAACTTCAGAATGTGACTCAAACATGACAGTCTTTAAGGTTCAGCTACCAGGTAGGAAATTTTAAAAGACTACGTTCATAATCTATATCACACACAGAAAGAGCAATGTCAAACAACACTTAAAACAAGCAATGTTTTTAACATGCAATGTTAAAACAAGACTTTCAAAATGCTAGTATATTTTTCTTCTTACTAGCATTAAACAGTTCACAAAGATTAATCCATTTCAAATGACTGCATATAAGCAACAAATGATTTAGTAGAGACTGTAACACAGTGAAGTAGGATGTGGTTGCTATGGAAACATACAGCAGCTCTCTGCTCTTATCTGACATTGAGTTAAATCTAAAGAGAGATGCTAGAAATTCTTTACAATGAAATACAACAGAGACCGATTCTTCTGACGCACATGCGCTTAGATGATGCATTGCATATCCTCTCTTCGTGTCATGAATTTTCGAATCGTGATTTAAAAAATTGAAAGCGATAGGAGGCACTGGCTGACACACCTGATACATTGTTTAAAAAGAACCCAGAGTCAAAGAGTGCTTGATAAAATACTCCTTCAGTGTCTATCAGTGATAGCCATGTTGAGGGCAGCAAATATCTTACGTGCACAAACACACACACTTGGGCTGCTCTGTGAGTTTGTGAGTTGTGTGAGAGAGGCAGGAGAGAACCTGGGGAACAGGAGAGACGTGACGACTCATAAACAGTTTAGATGAAGAGGGACAGAGACTAAATCTCATCTCTTTCTTCTTTATCTCTTTCAGTAGCACGAAATGTCTTGTGTTGATTGCAAATGAACCAGAAAAATACACCAGAAAGTTAAATGGCCTTCTTTCTTTTTTTTTTAATGGAAAAGTTTATCGAATCTTTAGACAATATATATGTAGCATCATAGTATGATATAGAAGAATATGAATCTTATGAATCTCAAAAGTTGCTGATATATTGCTAATTTATATACATATATAATGCCATAATAATACAAATTTGTCATTCACCAGTTTGCCAAAAAGTTAAATACATTTCCTTAAGAAATCAGGTTGGTCTTCCAGCTTGAAAAAAAAAAAACATTTTACAAGGATAGTTACATTTTCAAAATATTCTGGGTAACACTTTACAATAAGGTCTATTTATTAACATTAGTTAATGTTTTTTTTTAGTATTTAGTCATCTTTGCTGCATCTTTTGATTTGGAAAAAAAAGCATTGGTAAATGCTGGAATTTTTATACTAATAAATGTTTTAGAAGTTCAGTCTACACTTATTTTAAAGTTTCATTTGATACAGTGTAATTCTATAATGAATAGCTAATAAATTTACTATAGTACATACATGTAACATGTAACATGTAAAAGGAGCACTGCTAAATGAAGTGATACTGAAAGGAAAACTCCACTTCCAGAGCAACAATTCACAAATAATGTACTCACCCCCTTGTCATCCAAGATGTTCATGTCCCTCTGTCTTCAGTCAAGTTTTTTGAGGAAAGCATTTCAGGATTTTTCTCCATATAATGGACTTCATTGGTGCCCTGATTTTGAACTTCCAAAATGTAGTTTAAATGCAGCTTCAAAGGACTCTAAATGATCCCAGGCGAGGAAGAAGGGTCTTATCTAGCGAAACGATCTGTCATGTTTTTCGGAAAATATTTTTTTTTATACTTTTATACACAAAAGCTCATGTAGCACAGGCTCTGGGATGCGCGTTCATGACACTATGTGCTATTGAATCATGTCGAAAGGTCACGCGGAACGTAGGCGGAACTACAGATCCAGTGTTTACAAAGCGAAGGTGCAAAGACTAGGAAAGTGCAAGTAAATTTGTAAATGCTGTTTACAAACAAAAAAGTACAACGATGTCCTCCGATGTTGTAGGAGAAAATAAGATGGAGTTTTTCACCATACTCAGTACATAGACGATGAACTTACACGTGATTCGTAGTAGTGATGGGAAGTTCAGATCATTTTACCGACTTGGACCTTTGAGTCTCGTTCAGCAAAATGAACAAATCTTTTTGAGTCATTTCGTTCATTTTAGCAAAATATAATTAAAATGTTACGTGTTACTTCCCTAACACATATACTGCTTACACAAACATTGATCACACTACAAACAAGACAAAACTATAATGCTGTAAGACACAGAAAAGATTAATTAATTGTTTTCCTGGGTCTTTAGTCTATGATTAGCTCACCTCACCTCTTATCTGACAAGTTTTCGGGTTTGAGTCGTTAGTTCATCATGTGACAGTCCCATAAGATGAATGAATGACTCGAAAAACCGAAAGACTCGAAACAGGTGAACTAATTCCAATACAGAACCTAATAGGATGTTGCGACTGAACTAATCACTCCCCGAGACAACTTGTTCTTCCCAAGTCACATTGAAGATTCTTTCAAAATGAAACAATAAACTTGAAGTTTATTGTTAGTTCTTGTTATAGAACCTTAATATAAAGTGTTACCACATTCAGTCCCACTTTATATTAGGTAGCCTTAACTACTATGTACTTACATCCAAAAATAAGTACAATGTATTTACTGTGTTCATATTGTATTGCAGTCACTTTTGCTGCTATTGAGGTGGGATGCGGGTAAGCTTACGGGCAGGTTTGGTGGTATGGGTAGGTTTAAGGGTGGGTTAAAGTGTAAAGGATGGGTCAACGGTGTAACTATAAATGTACTTGCAGATATTAATTACAGATGTAATTACATTTAGGTATTTTTTATAATATAAGTAAAATGTAAAAAACATGTATGTACATAATAAGTGCATTGTATCAAATTATTAATTTAAATGTAAGTACATGTTAAAGCCACCTAATATACAGTAAGACCTTACTTACTAATCCTTTGTTGCTGTTGTTGTTGCCAAACCTGTACATTTTCTGTCAGGTAAAGCATGAAAGGAGATGTTTAGCATATAATGAAAGTGAATGGGAACAGCTTTGGTCTCCATCGATGTTCATTGTATGGAAATGAGCAGCATGAATATTCTGCATAGTAACATTGTGTACCACAGGGCAAGGCAAGGCAAGTTTATATATGGAACATTTCATACACAATGGTAATTCAAAGTGCTTTACATAAAAGGAATAAAAATAATCATAAAAATAATAAAAACACTAAAAGCAAAGTATTAAAATGAATTAAAATACAGTGCAATCATTTGGATATACCACAGTGCTCATTCAGTAAATGCACAGCTAAGCAGATGTGTCTAGATTTAAATGTGTCTACTGTTTTAGCACATCTGATCTCTTCTGGAAGCTGGTCCCAGCTGCTTGTAGCATAATAGCTAAAAGCAGACTCCCCTTGTTTTGAATGAACTCTTGGGATTTGATCCTAATGATCTGAGTAGTGTGTTAGGTTTATTCAGTGAACATATCTGCAATGTACTGAGGTCATAGGCCGTTGAGTGCTTTAATAGTTTCTAGTGATAATAACGAGTAATAATTTCTGCTTCTAGTCAGAATCCTGGAAGCAGCATTCTGTATGAGCTCTAGCTGTCTAATGGTCTTTTTAGGAAGGCTAGTGAAGAGCCCATTACAATCCCTGTTAAAATAAAAATAAAAAAACAGCATATGCCTGTTAGATTTTTCAGCATGGTAGCTGGTTTAGACTGGTTTAAGATGGTCCTTAGTTGGTCATGAGCTGGTTTAAGCTGATCCTGAGGTGGTTATAAGATGGTCTTGAGTGTCATTAAGATGATAGTATGCTGAATTAGTTATTGTTTTTACATCACTACTGACTTTTGACATGATCTGACTCTAGAATCACACCAACATTCTTGACTTGATTTTTAGTTGTTTGACACCTAGAGTCAAGGTAGGCATTCACCTTGAGAACTTTGGTAACTCTTTAGTATAGGGACCAATTCTCACTATTAACTAGTTGCTTATTAGCATGCCTGTTATTTACATATTGGCTGTTTGTTAGTACTTATAAAGCAGTCTACATCCCTAATCCTACCCAATACCTAAACTTAACAACTACCTTACTAACTATTAATAAGCTGCAAATTAGATGTTTATTGAGGCAAAAGTTGTAGTTAATGGTTTGTTAATAGCGGGAATTGGACCTTAAAATAAAGAACTTCTTTGTTTCCAAATGCAGTGAGTTTTCTCTTTGTTTAACTGAAGAAAGTTTTGCATCCAACTGTTAATTTAATTAGTGTGTTGGCAGAGGGAGTCATTGAGGCTGTAGTCATTATTAGATAAACCTGGGTGTCATCTGCATGGCTTGATATGGTTCCTCCTTATTATTTGACTCAGTGGGAGCATATACAGATTGAACAATAGTGGTGCAAGAACTGAGCATTGTGGGACTCTTCATGTCATTAATGTCCACTTATACTTATGATCACCTACTCGCATAATAACCTCTCCCTTCTAAATATGACCTAAACCATTTGAGGACCATCCTAGAAAGCCCAACCCAATTTTCCAGTCTCTCCAAAAGTATGTTGGGATTGACAGTGTTAAACACACCAGTGAGAGATATTGATATTTTGCCAGAAACACACTGATATTTTGCCAGAATCAGTATTTTAGCAAATATCATTCATCTTTATGAGTGCTGTCTCTGTGCTGTGATGCGGTTGAAAACCAGATTGTACAGGTATCCATTTAAGTAATAAAAGGTTGTTCAGCTGTTTGAAAACGAACTTTTCAATGACCTTGCCTATAATAGGAAGATTTGATATCGGTATCTATATCTGTATATTGATATCTATAGTTGCTCGATATGGTTATCCATATTGCTCTATTTCAGGAGGGGCTTACTAACTGCAGTTTCCAGGGAGTTTAGAAAAGTTCCAGAAGGAAGTGAGGTGTTTACCACTATCTAAGAGATCAGCTTAACTGTTAAACACGCTTTTGAAAAAAAGATGTGGAAGTGTGTCAAGGCAACAGATTAATGTTTTAAGGTGCTATACTGTTTTCTCCAAAGATGAGTAAATGTAAATAATGATGAAATTTACATTTCTGGATGAACTATTTCTTTAAATTGTAACAGGTCATACAAATCGTTACGTTGAATTTAGTTTCGGCCTGAAATACAGTACAGTGATTATTTTTGGAATAACCACTGCTAACACCTATGACCACAAAAACATACTTTGGATGTGGAGTGAAGCTGTCAATGACCACCAAGGCAAGTACAGGGCATGGACCTTCACATCATTTTCTGGCTGCCGTCCACAATCTCACCAGACAGTTCTGCATTGGTGTTTCCTCTGAATATCAATAACATTCACTCTGTATAAAATCACCCTCAGAGTTACTAAGGGTGAAAGCTGTGGGCTTAATACAAAACACACACATACTTAACTCTCTCTCTTTCTCTTTTGCCAACTCATCATGTGACAGTACAAACCAGTTGAGAAGTTCTTGTTTTAATTCAAAAAGTAAAACAACAACAAACGCCACTGTCTCCTCAAATGTGTGTGTCCTAATAAAAAGATGTTTGGGTTGTCATGATAAAAAATGAAGAACCATAAAAATGTTGCTGTTATTGAAGGGAACAAAAATGAAATCCAATTCTCCAGTAGTTGTTTATCTGCCTAGTCTGTGGAGCAAATATCCTCTATGAAAATACTCCAGTTGATGAATTGATCAATACTGGTGGTAGTGTATTGCAAGAACTTTGCAGAACTGTGTGGGATGATAGAGAGTCTTAAACGAAAATGAGTGTAATACAATAGAGAGGGTCTCTAAAGAGACATATGTGCTGATATAGCAATATATCTATGGAAGATCAATATCTAAAGAAAAATATGTTTTGAGGGATTTTTTTTTCGTTGCACTTGACTGTCAGCATTGCATGTAGTTGTTTTGTTTTGCTAGGAAACATTGTGTGAAGTGTGGCTATTGACTTCTAGCACCATGGAGAACATCCACACTGTTTGATTCAATCTCAGTTCACACTCTTCACTTCAGCACCATGGCCAGCTCTATGTAAGTGAACTGACTAACTTGAAACTTGTCATCATGCACTCACCCTAATGTCTAGGTAATAAAAACATACATTTTGACCTGATTGTCATACAACAGAGTATACAGCTTCAGTAGACGTATATGATATATAGGGAATATATACTTAAATATAAGGAATATATAAAACTCTGGCTTTAGAAGTCTGCTTCGCCCTTTCACTTTCACTATATGGCAAAGATTCAAAAAATCACTTGTATGTTCCACGGATTATAAAAAGTTATGCAGGTTTTGGACAACATGAGGGTGAGTAAATGAGTACAGACTTTTCATTTCTGGGTGAAGTATCCCTAAAATGCTTCAGCTGAGACTCTAAGATAAACTCTTTAATTGGAGTCATGGAAGTGCTGAACTCATTAGAACCTCATCAGGAATAGAGAAGGATATGGCTATCATCAGTTGCAACCGCAAACTACTGTTTTCTATGTTGAACAAATTAAAAAGCTTAAATGTGTCATTTATCATTTTTATAAATACAGTGTAGAACCCCTCCAATATATTTGGCAAAGCACTGTATGCCGTAGGCTAAACGATGCACAGTTCCACTCATTCTTCATTCTCCTCTTTTTACACGGTAGGTGGCTCCTCTGTGATCCAACTGTCATTCAAAGTGAAGAGAGAGAGGCAGTTGCAATGGGCCAATGAATTTGGCTGCTTGCCCTGTAGTTAATGTCTCTCTCTCTCTCTTGCGTTTTTCCTCCCCTCTCTGCAGCAGAAGCAGTATTTATCACTGACTGCAGTGGTGTAAATGTATGAGACAGCTTAGGACTCAATCTCACTGTCTCTTGACCAGGGTTTTGCATTGTGTCATACCCATGTATGTGAGAACTCACATGAATGCATATCTGATCATGCTAATATCAGACTGAGGGTCAAATCTTTATTAGCAATATTAACTAACATGGTCTTAAGAATAAAATTTGGATGTTGATGCGTGATCAGTGACGACTGTAATTTAGTGTGGCAGATTGGCACAAAAAGAACAAAAAGTTCTTTGCCCTCTCAAACTTTCAATAACATATTTTCATGGCCGATCACATAATTTTTTTTCATTTTCATCTGCAGTCAAATATGTTTAAAGGGTTAGTTCACCCAAAAATGAAAATTAGCCCATTATTTACTCACCCTCAAGGCATCCTGTATATGACTTCCTTCTTTCAGACGAATGCAATCGGAGTTATATTAAAAATTGTTCTATTCACTTTAATCTATTTTGTGCTAACAGTTGTACACGGACGCCATTACGGTTGATGACGTAGGACGTATCTGCAGCGAATGCGCCTGTGAGTCTCGTGAAAAACAATGTTTATTTACAGGAGCAAAGGAAGGAATGTTTCCTTACTTTAGCAATGGAAAACCAGTCTCCTCTTGGCTTATATCGAAATCCTCTGACATCCGCTGTTAGCACAAGCTAGAGAAAAGTGATTTTTACATTTTAAATATGGATATTTTTCTTACAAAAATGCATTGAGGAGGCCTTTATTCACCCCCAGGAGCTGTGTGAGGCACTTTTTATTATGGGTGGGTGCACTTTATTGTACTTGTTTTGGACTGTTGAAGCTTGGAGGAGTCAGAACAATTTTTAAAGGGGTCATCAGATGCCCATTTTCCACACGTTGATATGATTCTTTAGGGTCTTAATGAGAAGTCTGTAACATACTTTGGTTAAAATTTCTCAGTGGTAGTGTAAAACAGCACCCTTTTACCTTGTCAAATTCAATCCTTTTCAAAGCGAGATGTTTTAGTGAATTTTTCCTTTAAATGCTAATGAGCTGTGCTCACCCCGTGGAACATCCATGGAACCTTTTAAATTCAGAAAAAGTTCTTTATAGTGGGAAAGGATTCTTTAGATTTTTTAAATGTTCTTCAAAATGGCTCATTTTGGTTCAAGAACTGTTCACTAAAAGATTCTTTGGGGAACCAAAATTGGTTCTTTTATGGCATAACTGCAAAAAACCCCTTTGGACACTTTCTTTTTAAGAGAGGTCTGGACCTCTTTAAATTTTTTTATGTTCAAAGATAAGAATTGTTCTCTGAATGACTAATTTGCTGTTTAAAACTCCTCATATGAGTCTCTGCATGCGTAATTCAGTTTAGACAGTTTGCAAGAATGTATGAAAATGAATGCTGCAAGATGCTGGCGGAGTAAACAAGGCTTGAGAGAGTTGTGAGGGCACAGGCGCAGATCCAGTTATTATAAGCGCTTTTTAATTAGCTTTTTCACTTAATTTGACACTTTAGAAAGTTAATAAAGCGGGAAGTTGCAGTTTCTTATCTTATTCTCTCATCTTATCTTATTTACAAAAGATTTGAACTAGTTTTGGTTAATCTTTTATTTTATTTTCATTTTTTTATTTGTTTTCATAGCAATATCTTGGCACATTTAGTTGGATAACACATTTAGTAAGGCAAACGCAAAAAAAAAAAAAAAACATCATGATATCATCTGTCATTTAACACTAGTACACAGATCTGTAGAACAAGTAGGTTACAGAATGAATTAAATATGTAAACACTAGCCATAAAGAAGTGTATGCTGTTTCACTGAGTATAGTAGTTAAATTTTCAGGAAAAAAAGCTAAATAATTCATAAGAGCACTAGACAAAGTTATTATCTAGCAATGTTTTTTTAATGAAAAGTATAAAAGTAATATGCATAGTACTGTAAAATTATACATCCCTAAAATATAGTAAAGAATTAACAAATTTTGATGCAATAAATATGGTACAAATATAGCAATTTAACAGTGCTAATCCGTCCAAAACAGAGAAAACATTTTTCATAAATATCTACATGTCTGTCTCTTTTAAAGTGTTTAGTGTATACAATGAGTTGTATTTGTAGGGGTTATTATAACACAATTCTTAAGCCCACCACAGACCTTACTAATTTTTAAACCTCCCTCTGGGAATGTCCTCATTCGTAAAAACAATATATATATATATATATATATATATATATATTTATTTATTTATTTATTTATTATTTATTTATATATTTTTTTTTTTGTAAAAATGCAGCAAGATTTCCGTTAAGGTTAGGGTTACAGTTAGTGTAAAGGTTAGGATTAGGTTATAGTATTTATAACTAGCTATATATAAAAACAATAGAAGACTATGGAATTTCCCCATTTATATAGCTGAGCAAACCTGTGTGTGTGTGTGTGTGTGTGTGTGTTCCCAGGAAAATCTCATTAAGGGTATCATTTTGGTAACGAGCACACACAAACGAAATGAAGCAAGAAAACTGTAATGGCCTCTGACTGAAATCCAACACATCATTATTTTTCCATTTCTCAAGTATAATTGTTTGTCTGGCAAAAAAAAAAAAAAAAACCCTTACCAAGTAAAAGAAAGACAACAGTAAGAATAATGCAAACTTATGTCTATCATGGCTTTCCAGTGTCCAGCAGAGAACACATATTTTTAGCAGTAAATACAATCTAAGGATGGTGATTTTCCATAATGGCTCCAATTGAAAAGCTAGACAAATGTGTTTGATTGATCCTGAATCATTTACTATAACTGCCTGAGAAGAAAGTTTTCTAATGGGTTCTCCATGATTTTCAAATGCATATGCTGTTTGAATGTCTTTTTCACAGTCATAATTACAGGGCTTGTCAAATTTGACTTGAGAGGGAGCTGAAAAAACAAGATCAAGGCAAAATGTCATCTGAGGTGATATTTAATGCTGCATTAACTGCTGGGGTCTAAACTTTCAGACAGGGTTTAGAATCTCAATCCATACATGTCCATACACACTCCAGTAAACCAAAACAGAAGCTTCCATATCATCAAAGACTTCCTCACAACAGACTGTGTGCACGGTGCAGTTTTATTTTTAATACTGGTTAATGCATAGAGGTGTAACACATCATTTAGCTTATTAAGTTTATACTGTGCATGAAGAAACATTGACAGAAAATGTGCAGTCTGGGTAATTTAAAGTCCAAACACATTTTAAAAAGAAAGAAGAACAATGAGGGAATATGGATTATTGCTGTAATAATGAAGTGACAATAAAAGACTTTGTTTAATGGCAAATCTATAATACTGATGTTTTACACACAATGTAATTCTTAATAAGTGAAAAAAACAAGCCTTTTTAAAACAAATGGTTTGCTCTATTGTTCCATGTCATTTCTGTTTTTATACTGGAAGGAACTGTCTGGAGGTATCATAAAAAGCTTTATTTTCCCCACCAAAAGGTCTGTTTTTTTCCCCACCTACAAACCAATTAAGATAAGAGCAGACTTTGAAAAGATAAACTAACCATGCTTCAGGGACACAGTATCATCTCTGTGTTGATTCAGGCCTCCGAGGACTAAATAGAGATAATTGTGTTCATTATGAAAGGTCATTCAATTAACTTTACAGTCATATAGACAGGGCTGATAGATAATGCTCAACGTGGCTAACTCCCATCAGCATCCATTTGGTGACACACAACACTAATCAATCAATTAAATTACACACGTGCGTGAAGAATACACAGAATACTTCACAACGAAGTTGAGGAGGCAACACGTGTTCACAAAGCACAAGGACAATGGATTCCAAAAACATGTATTGAGGCCGCAATAAAAATCTAATATTTATTTTTGTCTTTTTCTGTCTAAGATAATAAATACATAAATTAAAATAAAAAAGTTGTGGTATGAAATGGATAATATTATTAACTAAATAATATTATAATTTTAGTTAATAATAATTAACTAAAAATGAGTAATGCATTTGTTATAGTATTTACTCATCTTTGTTAGCATTAGTTAATAAAAATACCACTGTTCATTGTTAGCTCATATTAGCTGAAGTCCATTAAATAATATGGTAACACTTTACAATAAGTGCCATTTGTTAACTGTAGGTAATGTATTAACTAACATGAAAAAAAAAACAATGAACAATACATTACACTATTTATTATTAATAATAAAAATACAGTCATTCATTGTTTATGTTAGTTCAGAGTGCATTAACTAATGTTAGCAAACACAACTTGTGATTTTAATAAATCATTAGTAAATGCTGAAATTAACATTAACTAGAATAATGAATGCTGTAGTATCATTCTTAGTTCATGTTAACTAACGTAGTTAACTAATGTTAACTAATGGATGTTACTGTGAAGTGTTACCAGAACCTGTTTGTTTATATTATTGGTACGTTGTCATTTGTTAAAATTTATTAACTAACATGAATGGACAGTGAATAATACATTTATTACACTGTTTATTAATCTTTTTTAATGTTAGTTAATAAAATACAGTCGTTCGTTGTTTGTTCATGTTAGCTGACAGTGCAACTTGTTAAAAAACACAACTTGTGATTTTAATACTGCATTAGTAAATGCTGAAATTAACGTTAACTAGATTAATAAATGCTGTAGAAGTATTGCTCATTCTTAATTCATGTTAACTAGTATAGTTAACTAATGTTAACTAATGAACCTTATTGTAAACTGTTACCAAAACTTGTTTTTGTTTATATTATTGGTAAGTTGTTATTTGTTAAAATTAATTAATGTATTAACTAACATGAACGGACAGTGAATAATACATTTATTACACTATTTGTTAATCTTTGTTAATGTTAGTTAATAAAAATACAGTCGTTCATTGTTTGTTCATGTTAGTTGACAGTGCATTAACTTGTTAAAAATACAACTTGTGATTTTAATAATGCATTAGTAAATGCTGAAATTAACATTAACTAGAATAACACATACTGTAGAAGTATTGTTCATTCTTAGTTCATGTTAACTAATGTAGTTAACTAATGTTGACTAATAAACGTTATTGTAAATTGTTACCAAAACTTGTGTTTGTTTATATTATTGGTAAGTTGTTAGCTGTTAAAATTAATGTATTATCTAACATGAACAGACAGTGAATAATACATTTATTACACTATTTATTAATTACATTTGTGAATGTTAGTTAATAAAAATAGTCGTTCATTGTTTGTTCATGTTGACAGTGTGCTTTTTAAAAACACAACTTGTGATTTTAATAATGCATTAGTAAGTTGTTCATTCTTAATTCATGTTAACTAATGTAGTTAACTAATGTTAACTAATGAACCTCATTGTAAAATGTTACTGATTATTAATTACTTCAGAAGTATTTTTCATTGTTGGTTCTTGTTAACTAATGTAGTTAACTAAATGAAACCTTTCTGTAAAGAATTACCATTGAAATTATTATGAAAATAATATAAAGCAAATATAAAATGGTAAAATGGCAAAACTGAGTCATATTCAATAGTGGTCTCAGACTTTTGGATCCCGAAATATGTTCTGAAATCCTGTAGGTTAAGCATTTAGGAGCTTTAGCACAATTTCATATAGAAAGAGAATAACAAACCTTGTCTCATCTCTTGAAACACACAGCAAAATGATGGCATCAGGCAGTTTGCCCCCTTCCTATTGATGTGTTGCATCAGAAAGGGCTAATAAACATCAAATAAACATCAAATGATTCACTTCTTTCAAATTCTCAGATTCTCACAGTACAGTATTCAAAGACATTTTTTTTTTCCATACAAGATAATGAAGCTTATACCTACAAGGTTTAAATTTTGGACATATACTGCGTAAAGTGCAAAATGTTAAATTTCTCTTGCATGATGACTGTATAATCTCATTGTTATGTAACCATGGAGATTAGTTTCTTATACATAGCCAAACTGAGTGGAATGACCAGTGTGGAAGAAGATCAGAGCGAGAAATAGAGCAGAGAGAGGCGAGCGAGTGCCCTGAGTGTCAGTGAATGTAATTATTACTTACACTGAGGGACTGGGAATTTGATCAGCATGCTGCTCTGTTGATCATCTATGCTCAATGGACTAGACAACGTGATCGGGGTGTCAATGAATGAGGCGATGTAAGCAAACAAATATTGAACATTCACACGTTAACTTAATCACATGTTAGTTCAACTGAAACTTAGTGGATATATCATACTACTGTTAGTGTTATTACTAATGCATGACTAAATGCCCACAAACAATCAATACTGTGGTTGGGAGACAGAGATTACATTACATGAATAAGTAAACGTGTATGAAACATGAGATCCCTAGAAGGCGTATATATCCTTTTAATTTGTTTATACATAGATTTTTTAAATAAAGTAATCCACAGTGACCATGAACCACAAACCCGATCTTAGAGTAGCACTACAGCACCAACTTCATTACTGTTGACTGAACCTTTTAATTCAGGGTGTGAAATGGGATTGAAATGATTTTTCTACTCTCAGCCACTGTCAGCAGGATCCTCTGACATTCATGAAAGGGAATCTCATTAGTTTAGCACAAACCCCTTCAGTGCAATAATTCAATAAGCATGCATCCAATTTCAAGAAACCAGCAACAAACATATGCTAAAAGAGATGTATACCAGACAGGTAACATGTTTAGGCCCATCTGAGCCACAGAGAACAGTTAATGTGAAAACCTCTCTCTGCAATGGAAAAAAAAAAAAAGAAAAAAAAAGAAAAAAGGCTTTTTTTTTTAACCATTTTCCTATATTACTAAGTACATATGTTGACTGTTACATTGTCTTGCTTTCATGACATGTCATTATTGCAACAATCTGATTAGATTAAATAATTGGATTAAATAATAAAAAAAAATATATATATTAGATTAGGTGGCCCTAACTGCTATCTACTTACATCAGAAAATAAGTACAATGTACTTATTGTGTTTATATTATATTGCAAAACACATTTGCTACTATTGAGGTGGGATATGGGCAAGGTTAGGGACAGGGTTGGTGGTATGGGTAAGTTTAAGGTGGGGTTAAAGTGTAAGGGATGAGTCAACAGTATAACTATAAATGTAATTACAGATGTAATTACATGCAGATATCTTTAAAAATGTAATTACAATGTAAAAACATGTATGTACACAATAAGTGCATTGTATCAAATGATTAATTTAAATGTAAGTACATCATAGTGAAGGCCACCTAATATAAAGTGGGACCAATAATTGTTTCCTTTATGTGATTTAAAAAATTCAATATTCAGTGCTTCGTCTGTTGATGTTGTTTCCCCTTCAGGAACTCGAGCTGCGTCAAGCGACGCTTTGGGGAACGCCCTCAGCGTGAACACGCTCTGAATCACATGTGTAATCAGTCCAATAGAGAAGCGGGACGTCATAGGCGGGTGACGTCACGGACCAGGAAGTTATAAAGCACGTGCGCTGGAACCGGCATTCAGCTTCTTTCATTCAGCGAAGCGCTCTGTGTGTGTGTCTGTCCTTGCATGTGGCTGTTTTTTGGTACTAGTTTGTACCCCTTTATTTTGAGTCACCATGCCTAAAAAGTTAGCTAAAGAGAAGCACACTGATAAAAGCAAGCCACGTTACAAGCCGTGTGTTCCTCCCTGCTCGCGTTTTATTCCGAGCGGGGATACACACAGTTTGTGCGTGGTTTGCTTGGGAGCGGATCACGCAGAGTCGGCTCTCGAGGGGGCCGACTGCCCGCATTGCGAGCGTCTTCCCCTGCGTGCTCTCCGCTCCTGGAAGGCTCTCTTCAAGGAGGGAGCCTTCACTAGCGTTCCTCGCGGGTCTGGTCCCGCTTCTGCCGAGGCGGAGCGGCGATTACACTCATGGGGTTCGCAAGTGGATCTACTGGAGGGAATGGAGACGGGTGAACCCCTATCTCCTTCCTCACCCGGTAGATCCGGGGCTCGTTCCCAGGGATCGGAAGCCCGCTCTGCGGCTACTTCCCCCCTGGGGACAGCCTCAACGCTTCGGATTTCTTCCTCCGAGGAGGTGGAGTCTGAATGCGTTGAGGTGGCCCCAACTTCGCCCCAGTATGAGGAGTTGTTGGAGGTTGTGACTCGTGCGGTAGCCAAGTTAAACATCGACTGGCCCGCCGAGAAACAAGCCGAACCGCAGCGAAGCAAATTAGATGAACGCTTCCTGCGTAATAGGCCGCCTCCTTCACACCGGAGCTTGCCGTTCTTCCCCGATCTCCACACTGAGGTGTCGAGATCGTGGGGGAAACCATTCTCGGCACGTCTCTTTGTCCCCGCTTCAGACTATTACGGGAATGTGGCGGGGACTACAGAGGTCGGTTATAGAGCGATCCCTCGGGTAGAACAGACGCTCGCGAGCTATCTGTCTCCCGAGGTGGCTTCGTCTCTAAAAGCTCCGGTCTTACCCTCCAAGCCGCTGCGCACAACATCAGCGCTGGTGGGTAAGGGGTACTCGGCAGCGGGTCAGGCTGGCGCTTGTCTGCACACCATGTCGGTGCTGCAGGCATATCAGGCTGACCTGCTTAAGGAGTTAGATGAAAGCGACGAGATAAGTCGGGATGACATCTCCGAACTTAGGAGAGCCGCTGATTTGTCTCTCCGCGCCACCAAAGAGACCGCCCGCGCCATTGGCAGGTCTATGGCAGCTATGGTGGCAGCGGAGAGACATCTTTGGTTGACCCTGTCTGACATGAAAGAGAAAGACAGGGTCTTCCTTCTCGACGCCCCGCTTGCGCCTTCTGGCCTGTTCGGCGACGCCGTCAATTCCGTCGTCGACAGGTACCAGGAGGCTCGTAAACAAGCGGCGGCGTTTCAGCGGTTTCTCCCTCGTCGCGTTCTAACTCTGGGGGCTGCTGGGCGGGAGCAGCCTCAGTCGAGTACCAGCTCCTCATACAGGGCAGTGCAGCAACAGAGCGTCGCTTTTCGTGCTCCTCCGCAGTGGGACCGAGAACAGCGGCGCTCGAAGCCGGGGGCTTCTAAGTCGAGGCCCGACCTGAGGGTTGTGCTTCAGGCTAAGAAGTCCTCGGCGAAGCGGTCCTGACGGTGGTGCAGGACCGCTGAGGGCAGCCCCTGCTGGGGAAGGGCGGATTCCACCGCATTCTACGGTGCCCGCCTCTCCTCAGTGCCCTCAGGAGACCATCTCGCGCACCCTGCCGGTGTTCCAGGACGCAGTGGTCTCCGGCGAGCCCATACCTCAGTCTCTTCCGCCCGGCAACGTAGCGGGGCTGGGGAGCTCGCCACCCCTGCGGGGGTCTCTAGAACAGTTAGTTCGGTTGGTTCCTGCCGGTGTCTCGTTTCAGGACACCGAGCTAGCAGTTCACACAAATCCAGAGGCTGGTCTCGAGAGACTGGTTCCCCTAGTAGATTATTTGGCAGCGTGGAAGCTACTGCCAAATGTGTCTGCATGGGTCCTGCGCACTGTAGAGCGAGGTTATCGCATCCAATTCGGTGCTCCGCCGCCACCTTTCAACGGGGTCTTTCCCACCGTGGTTAGCTCCGAGCAGGGTCTGGTAATGGAACAGGAAGTAGAAACTCTGTTGAGGAAGGAGGCCATCGAGGTGGTCCCTCCTCGCGACAGGGAGTCCGGGTTCTACAGCCGGTACTTCATTGTTCCGAAGAAGGATGGGGGTCTGCGCCCTATTTTAGATCTGAGGTTACTGAATTCAGCAGTAATGAGATTGAAGTTCAAAATGTTAACTATCAGTCAAGTAGTGTCACAGATCAGGTCCGAGGACTGGTTTGTGACGATAGATCTGAAAGACGCATACTTCCATATCTCCATCCTTCCTCAACACAGGAAGTTCCTGAGGTTTGCTTTCAGGGGCAAAGCTTACCAATATCGGGTTCTTCCGTTCGGCCTAGCACTCTCCCCCCGCACTTTTACGAAGTGTGTGGATGCTGCTCTGGCTCCGCTGCGACTCCGGGGCATCCGCATACTCAACTACATCGACGATTGGTTGATTCTAGCTCAGTCGGAGCTCATGGCGGTTCAACATCGAGATGTTGTTCTCGCTCACATGAAAGAGCTGGGGTTGAGACTGAATGCCAAGAAAAGTGTGCTGTCTCCATTACAGAGAACCACTTATCTAGGCGTGGTGTGGGATTCGACCACGATGCAGGCACGTTTGTCACCTGCTCGGATCGAGTCGATCCTCACTGCAGTCGAGAGAGTAAAAGAAGGCCGGTCACTCACTGTCAAGCAGTTCCAACGACTGCTGGGTCTGATGGCAGCTGCGTCCAACGTGATACCTTTTGGCCTGCTGTACATGAGACCCCTTCAGTGGTGGCTCAGGACGAAGGGGTTCTCCCCGAGGAGAAACCCGTTCCGCATGATCAAGGTCACGCGGCGATGCCTACGTGCCTTAGACATGTGGAAGAAGCCTTCGTTCCTGTCTCAGGGCCCGGTGTTAGGAGCTCCTTGTCGCCGCGTGACGCTAGCGACGGATGCATCTCTCACCGGTTGGGGTGCAGTCATGAGTGGCCACCCCGCCCGTGGTCTGTGGAGTGGTCGCCATCTCTCGTGGCACATCAACTGCCTGGAGATGCTGGCCGTGTTTCGAGCGTTGAAACACTTTCTCCCAGACCTAATAGGCCGCCATGTGTTGGTGCGCACCGACAACACAGCGGTGGTCTATTACATCAACCACCAGGGAGGTCTGCGTTCGCGCCCCTTGTACAAGCTGGCGCACCAGATCCTTGTGTGGTCCCAGGACAAACTCCTTTCGCTGAAAGCAGTGCATGTGCCTGGGCGTCTCAATATGGGAGCAGACATCCTGTCGAGGCAGGGGCCGAGGCCCGGGGAATGGATGCTTCACCCCGAGGTGGTGAAGCAGATTTGGAGGATTTTTGGCCAGGCTCAGGTGGACCTCTTCGCGACTCAAGAGAATGCGCAATGTCCCCACTGGTTCTCTTTGACTCATCCAGCTCCACTGGGGCTGGATGCCATGGTACAGACGTGGCCGAGGCTTCGTCTGTACGCCTTTCCCCCGATCGCTCTGCTCCCGGGAGTTCTGGAGAGGGTGCGCCGGGACAGGGTCCGTCTTCTATTAGTAGCCCCGTACTGGCCGGCCCGAGCATGGTTCTCGGACCTGGTCTCCCTCCTCGACGGCTCTCCTTGGGAGATTCCCGTCAGGAGGGATCTCCTCTCGCAAGAGCGAGGCACCATCCTTCACCCTCGCCCGGAGTTGTGGAAGTGGCCTCTGAGGGGGCACACCTCATAGCTTCCGGTCTCTCAACCGAGGTTGTTGAGACCATTCTCCATTCCAGAGCTCCCTCCACGAGGAAACTGTACACCCTGAAGTGGAAACTTTTCACTTCATGGTGCGGACACCACCAGCAGGACCCAGTTAACTGCCCAGTTGGTACAGTGCTGGAGTTCCTGCAGGATCGGCTCTCCGCAGGGCTAGCCCACTCCACTTTGAAGGTTTACGTGGCGGCTATAGCGGCCTACCACGCCCCGATTGGTGGCCTTTCTGTGGGCAAAGCCCCCCTTATAGTACGTTTCCTCCGCAGTGCGCTGAGGCTGAGGCCTCCAGTACGACCTCGAGTCCCTACCTGGGACCTCGCCGTGGTGCTTGAGGCTCTTTCTAGGCCTCCTTTTGAGCCTATTGAAGAGTCCTCGGATCATCATCTGTCGGTTAAGACTGTTCTTCTCTTGGCTTTAACGTCCTTAAAGAGAGTAGGAGATCTTCAGGCCCTCTCTGTGGCCCCTTCCCACCTGGAGTTTGCTCCTGGCATGGCTAAAGCTTTCCTTTATCCCAGACCAGGGTATATCCCGAAGGTCCCTTCTTCAGCACCACGGCCTGTTGTACTTCAGGCCTTTTGTCCTCCTCCCTTCCGGGAGCCGGACCAGCAGAAGCTTAATTGTATGTGTCCAGTTCGAGCGCTGGACACATACGTCCACAGAGCTGCCCTGTGGAGGAAGTCTGATCAGCTTTTTGTCTGTTATGGTCCCCCAAAAAGGGGTCTTCCCGCTTCCAAACAATCACTTAGTCGCTGGATAGTGGATGCTATAACTATAGCTTATGAGTCCTCGGGCCTTCCCTCTCCTTTGGGGGTTAAGGCCCATTCCACCAGAAGTATTTCTGCCTCAAAAGCTTTTGTTTCGGGTGCTCCTATTCAGGACATCTGTGATGCTGCGGGGTGGTCCACGCCCCTGACCTTTGTCAGGTTCTATAACCTAGACCTGCGAGTTCCTCCTGGCTCTTTGGTCCTTCGTCCTAGCACACACTAGGCAGGGACTTGGAATTATGGGGGCGTGGGCATATCGTTCGCCAAAGCGTCGCTTGACGCAGCTCGAGTTCCTGAAGGGGAACGTCTCAGGTTACGTCTGTAACCCCGGTTCCCCGAAGGGAACGAGACGCTGCGTCTCGTGCCATACTTCCTGCATCCCTGCGAGCGTTCGCTTCTTCTTTAAGCTGAATGCCGGTTCCAGCGCACATGCTTTATAACTTCCTGGTCCGTGACGTCACCCGCCTATGACGTCCCGCTTCTCTATTGGACTGATTACACATGTGATTCAGAGCGTGTTCACGCTGAGGGCGTTCCCCAAAGCGTCGCTTGACGCAGCGTCTCGTTCCCTTCGGGGAACCGGGGTTACAGACATAACCTGAGACGTTTTTTTTTTTTGTAAGTGAGAACAAAAATCTTCATGCAAATCATGAAGAGACTTGAACTTTTTTTTTAGAAAATAAATCTTTATACACAGACTGTAACATTCAACATTACGGCAATTTTATTTAGTATTTTTTCAGTGCTGTTCAAACGATTAATTGTGATTAATCACATCCAAAATAATTTATTGTTTATAGAACATATGTGTGTGTACTGTGTATATTTATTATGTATATATAAAGACACACATATACAGTATATATTTTGAAAATATTTACATGTATATATTTATATTCATATAATTTATATTACATATAAATATATTTAATATATAAACATAACATATTTTTAGTTTCTTAAATATGTACACGCATATGTGTATATTTATATATACATAATAAATATACACAGTACACACACATTGTCACACTCACGCACACACAAGGGGATGGAGGAGATGAGAGATGAGTGGCAATACTTTTCAACAATTTATTAAACAACGTCTTACTTAAAAGACAAGTCATCAAACAGTGAAAGAGGTTCTCTATTTATAGGGCGTGGCTCAATGAGGAACAGGTGAAGCGAGTTAGAACTCGGGTGACAGAGAACGAGTGGGTGGTGCTACCGGAGGTGTGTCCGATGACAGTGGTGAATGCCTGACACACATATTATGTACACAAAAAATATATATTTATATTTTAGATAGGATTAATCACGATTAATCATTGCCCAGGACTATTTTTATTTTTTTAGCCAACAAATAATAAAACAAAACAAAACAAAACAAAAGACAATATAAAAGAAAAGAAAATATAAAAGAAAAGAAAACCATAGCTTTTACCATAAACGATAGCTTTTGATGATCCTCAGAAGTTTTCATTATGTTTTTACCTCTTAGTCCTTGGCTAGTCATAGCTATTGAAGCTCAGTTCATAAATTTCCTGATCTGATGGCCAAGTTACCAGTTATTTTCATCCCTGCCTTGTTCTGTTGCCTTAAACCTTTTACAAGGCCTGTTATTTCTGGCCTTTCTATCACTATTCAGTATAGCGATCCCAAGCATTTAGAAAAGTGAGAAGCTGCCCATTTACCAGTACATAAACCCTTGGTAGAGTATGTCTGAAATAGTGGCAGGCACATCGCACATCTCCAGTTAAGGCACACCAGACTATCTACTTCCCCTAAAGACTCCAAGTTTGTTTTTTATTTTGAGTAGACAAATGGCGTCTTGAACCTATTATTGATTAGGGACCTGACTGCAATTACAGTCAAATATCGAAATCGCTCCAGGTTGTTAAGCAGCTGGCTGTCTGGTTCAGTCTTAACAACCTGGAGCTCAACACGCTCAAAACTGTGGAGATAATCATAGACTTCACGAGAAAGCCCCCTGCACTCACCCCTCTTCAGCATCATGGACAGCACTGTGGCTGCAGTCGAGACATCAAGTTCCTAGGGTCCATCATCTCCCAGGACCTTAAGTGGGACACTCACATCGACTGCAAAAAAGGCCCAACAAAGGTTGTACTTCCTTTGTTCAACCTGCCGCAGGAGCTGCTGAAACAGTTCTACTCAGCCGTCATCGAGTCTGTTTTTTGCACATCAATAACTGTCCGGTATGGCTCAGCTACAAAACCAGACACCAGAAGATTACAGAGAATGGTTCAGACTGCCGAGAGAATTATTGGTGCTCCCCTGCCCTCCCTTCAAGAACTGTATATATCCAGAGTAAGGAAAAGGGGCTCAGAAAATCACTCTGGATCCCTCGCATCCATGTCATCTGCTTTTTTAACTTTTGTCATCTGGTCGGTGCTACAGAGCCACAAATACCAGGACAGCCAGACATAAAAACAGTTTCTTCCCTCGGGCAATCTACCTTATGAATAGTTAAATGTTCCTGACCCCCCTTGTCTTTACTGTCCTTAGGTATATATAAAATATGTGAAGCTGGGGTATTTACTAAAATGATCTATTGCGCCCTGTCTATAATTGAATTTGAATTAGGGTGGGTGACAAATGGATCTTGTTTATCTCAGACACTTAATTCTTCAGGTAGACTGTGCTATGTTTTTACCTTTACAACACTGGTCTTATAATAACTGAGTCATTATATTATTTACTTTATTAATACACTACATATTACAGTATTAAACAAGTAATGTAACAATATTGGTAATTGCAACATGTTCTGCATGCATCTTCTAACAATCAACAGTGGGTTTTGTATCATCATTTACTAAACTATTTTTTTCTGCCATACTCAACATTCAATAATCTACAGATGATTCTGTTCAGAAAGACCAATAAACAAAATAGCTGTTAAAGTTTAAAAAGGGTTAAAATGTACATCAGATTGTATCCAGAACCTTAATCAATGGCTCTAAACTGTAGTCAAACAGATTGTGACAGGGCTGTGACAACCTTCACCACACAATAAAGAAATGTCAATCTTTTTGGTATGTTGTCACAACCTTGTTAGAAAGTTGTCTGTGTTGTGACACTGTTATGTGTTTGTTTGGGCCTTGTTCGATACCAACTGTGAATTCCACATCACCACCATTTGATTCGTTAAGGTAAGTTCTCAGTCTCCAGGGCATTAATATTGATCTTTTCAGGTCCAGTTAGTAGCAAATAGGCCACGACCAAAAAACTGCGAAGGAGCTGCAGAAGTTCCTGGTATTTGTTAACTTATATTGAAGAATTATTTGGAGTTTGAACATGACAGCAGCACACCTGTCAACTTGTTTGTTAGCCCTTCAATATCAGTATTGGTCTAACATGTACTGTAGTTATTGTTTCTTTGGGTAAATCCACAATCCACATCCCCAAATATAATATCTAAATCCATAAATTGGACGATTCCACCAATTGTAGCCAAAAAAAATAACATTAATACATTTTATGGGCTTAAGATGACTCACCAGCTAAGTCACAGGCCCTACTTTATTCTAATGCATTTTGAGCTTTCAATTTCTTATTTTCCCATGGTCAGAGGAAGTTCTGGCTGTTGTCCAGTGTTAAAACTGCTGTCTGCTGTAAAATCTCAGGTGCACTGCTAGGGCCAGCATCTGTATAATTGTCCTGCAGGCTGGCTGTACTCTTCTCTTGGGTTTGTTTTTGCTCTAAGAAGGAGGAGGAATTGTAACAGCTCTGGGACATAGTGGCCCAGCTGATATGTTGCTGACCAACTGCAATTTTGTTAGAAGTGTGCAAGGAGATCACCAGGTGGGAGAGTAAATGCCAACAAAAGCAATGGGCAGAAGTTATTTTTTTAGCTTTTTAAAATGGAGAACAGATTCCTCTTTATATTTAGGAACTCTGTTTATTGTCAAAATATCAAAAAAAGGGTTTGTTCACCCAAAAATAAAAATTCTGTCATTTATTACTCGCCTTCATGTGGGTCCAAACCCATAAGACCTTCATTCATCTTTGGAAGACAAATTAAGATATTTTGATGAAATCCAAGAGCTTTCCGACCCTGCATAGGCAGCAACACAGCTACCACATTTAAGGCCCAGAAAGGTAGTAAGGACATTGTTAAAATAGTCCATGTGACGTCAGTGGTTCAGCCTTAATTTTATGAAGCTACGAGAATACTTCTTGTGCGTGAAATGTCTTGTATCAAAATATCTGGTTACATTTTTACAATTCAGATTTACTTTGTGCCAAAAGTACTAAGTTCCAGTCTTTGGAAAATTAGTACAGTATGTGCTGAACTGCAGAGCTACTGTGTAGGTGGGTTGCCTATACTGCCTCTGGGGTAGGCTTGCAATAGGGTAAGTTTAATGGGTAACCTGATATTTTGTCCCCACATTACTTTCTCAATTGGGGAAAGTTAATGCCACCATAGTTTATATGACAGGTGCCCATAGTTATAGTTTCTTTTTGCATCATTCTGAGGCCTGGAACCACTCTGTCTTGCCTCCATGCTGTAGGTCGCTAAGCTAAATTAATGTGGTTGTACAGCAACATGTTATTTGATAAAAGTGTGATATTTTTTGGACCTTGACCAGAGAAGCCTGGTGGTGGCTGTCTCTGAGTATTCTTGGCACAAACAAACCTGTGTGACCTTTTTAGGTGGTGTAAATTAATTCCCTGAGTGCAACTCCAAGAGTGGATTGGTGATATAAATATGTTAACACTACTCTTTGCCACACACTCTTCTGCCACACTAAAGCAGGTGTTTGGAACAGACTGAAAACAGGTTAAAATGTCATTTAGTGACAATTGTATAAAATAAGAACCTGGGAAAAAGCATACAAACTAGCAATTTTTTTTTAAGCCAGTAGACAACATGTCCTCACTCCCAACACATATTAATGCTTGGTCAGGACCCTTTGCCGTCGCTTTTTGATGCTCAAGGTACCCCTTTAGTGTCAGTTTTGGATGTGCAGGGTCCTCCATTGATTTCAGTTGTTTGCCTTAATTTAGTGGTTTGCATGCATTTGTAAAAAATATAAATAATTTTATATGAATTTATACTTTCATTGGAGCACCTAAACCCAGCCTTACCCTAAACTTACCCACTTCTGAACAATATAAGACACGTAACAGGGAAATATAAGTGCAGTCACAGGTATTTATTGGAGAACCTGACCATAAACAATCAGTATAAAAGCATTACAAACGTCTGAAGCCATACGATAACTTTATGCGAAGAAGAGAGTAAAACGTAAGGTTTTAATTGCTGAAAACTATCCTGCTCCGTTAATGCACTCACATCTCATTCAAAAAGATACTCCCGAACATTAGCATAACACAGTCTTTCATGAGACACACAAGAGCCAATGGCGTTTCACAACCAAGGCTGATGTAACACTTCTTCTGGCGGGCGGCATTTTTTACATTTATTTACGCACAAACAGACTGAGCTTTACAGTGGACGGAGACGGATCGCATCTATTCCTCTCTCAAATCAATCGTTTTGCCTCGAAAGACTTGGAATATTAATATTTTTTGAATAAACTATGACTGTAGCTGTATCTGCCAGTTACATCTTGTGTTTTATTGACAAATGGTAGGTTTAGGGGCAGGGGTTGGGTTATGTGCTTGTAAATGTGTGACAGTTTACATTGAAAAATCACACCCCAACATATATGCAATAATGGCTATATTATTACCCAATATATAATTTAATCATGACGATTAATTCCCAGTGCCTTTTGCGTCAGCATTATGACGCCAAGATTTCTTTTTTATTGAAAGCAATGAAGGATCCTGCACGTCAAAAAATTACGCTAAAGGGGTACACTGTGCATCAAGAAGTGACGCCAAAGCATCCTGACCAAGCGTCAATATTTGACGAGTTGGGAGTGAGAACGTGTTGCAATAGAAGGCAAGCCTGCAAACTTTCTCCAGTAATATGTAATACAGACCCTTTCAGCTCCCAATTAAAAGAAACTCTCTGGTCTATTCACACTAAGTGCAAACAACCCAGCTTGTTGGCAGAGGCTATTACACTAACTCTGCCCACCAATGTGTGATAGGGCTAGTCAACACTACAAAAGATGATAGTCTAACAGCCGCTCCAGTGGTGTAGATGGTAAATTGTGTATCGTGGTCATATTTAACGCAATCGACCTGGGCTCGTAACCGTCTTTTGCCAATTTTTTTCCTCCCCTTTCAATTATCACATTACATTAGAAAGGCATCTATTTTCAATAAAAATGAAGGAAATAACTGAAAAGTTCAAAATAAACATTGGGTAGGGGTAGGGTAGGTGTGAGGCCTTCAAAGGTGGCATCCATTTAATTAAAATTATAATCTACACTCAATATGTTATTATTGCATACTGTTATATAATGTACTGAAGTGCAGACAACTGACACTGATTGCAATAAGTAGTATAAATAGCAGAAAATCCTGCTATTTTATAGTGTAAATAAAATCTATAGCATATCACTACGAAAATTGTTTTTACACATCTGTCTTTAAAAACACACAGACATTATTTGGAATTTAACATAACACCACAATACAGTGAGACATGCAAATTAAGTGTCACATTCATTTTACCTAAAGGTTGTTTTAAACAATGAATAGCATTTCATTAGCCTAGCAAACCATGTCATCTTATCTGCAGGATGGATTTTTTTTGGTCTTAATGAAATTAAAGCACCCAACTGACATCCAGATATAACAATTGAATTATTATTCTTATACATATCAGTTCTGGCTTAAATTAACGTTGACTCAGAGGTCAGGTGGTGTCAGCATTATCTTAGTGCAGCAGGAATGATATTTGGCTATGCATGTCATGTACAGCGCTGCTGAACTGCCAACAGACTGAATATTAATCACACTATGTAAGTGCATAAAAGAAAAAGAAGAGGTGTTTCGTTATATTTCCTAAATCAAATTAAAATGGTTATATTAGTTAAACAGATGATTCTACCATGGTGAATCATAATGTGTGTTTTTTAAGTCATCTTGCACTTACATTAGTCTCAAGGATAAATTTGCTGAAGAGTTGATTCTAACATAAATGGTTCTAAAAATAACTGATTTAAGGCAATTATAATTGATTGCTAGTCTACAGCTGATGACCTTTCAGAGGTTTCAGCCTTATCTGTTAGATTATTGAACAGTCACAGCCAGTCATCCCTCCTGCTATTTTTCACTGGCTTCAACTGGTGTCAAAAGCCCAATTCAGATGGCAATTGTCACTGGACATCTTTAAAAATAAATTTACATGCCACCTCACACCGACTCGACCAAATAATATACACTATAAGACGATTTTTTAATCGATGCTGTCTACACTGAATGCGGCGCAATGCGACACAACAAATCCCCGACAGTAAGCTGATGCCTTGCTCTGTTTATGACCTACAAAGTTCAAATGATTTGCAACGGTCTTGCTTGTTGCGTCCAGTGTAGACAGCCGGTGCAGGGCGACGTAACAATTGTCGCATCCGGTAGACACGTAGGCTGTTTCTCAAACGGAACGCTGCATCCTCCAGACGTCGCATTTGTAGGCTGCATATGAGATCTTATTTTATAATATTAACAGTTATAAATTTGACCGTTATTCTTAGTGAAGTGTAAATTGTTGTAATATGCTTATGACTAGCGAATGTAATGCTCAGTTAACTGAAATAATCCAGGCTTGATGACATTTGCAGCCTGCAAATGCGACAACCTGAGGATGCAGCCTTCCGTTTGAGAAACGGCCATAGTTAGTGATAAAACTTATGCATTTGGATGATGATTTATTCACAGTGGAAGAGCGAGTGATCCATTGAACCCAGGAACGCTGTTCACATGGCCAGTCACTGGATCATCTGTTGTAAGTAAAATATCCTTTGCTTGGAAATAAGAATAAACTCATATTTCAATAAAAGTAAAATAACATGCTATTAATAATTTGATTATTTAAATGTCCTGTCTAAAAACAGTAGGCACGCTATAGTTGCTTAATATATAGTTGGTTGGGATAAATGGTTCAGCTTAGCAGAAATAAGTTAATGTAACCTCTAAGGTAAACATAAAGTGAATGGTTTATATTTCTGATGTAGCCTATGTACTGTACATTCGTAAAACTTTACAATAAGGTTCATTAGTTAGTTAACTACATTAGTTAGCATGAACTAAGGCTGAACAGTGCTTCTACAGCATTTATTCGTCTTAGTTAATGTAAATGTCAGCATTTACTAATGCATTATTAAAATCACAAGTTGTTTGTTAACCTTAGTTAATGCACTGTGAACTAACATGAGCAAACAATGAATGACTCTATTTTTATTAACTAACATTAACAAAGATTAATAAATAGTGTAATTAACATTATTCATTGTTCATTCATGTTAGTTATTACATTAACTAATGTTAACAAATGAAACCTGTTGTAAAGTGTTACCATTAATTCTATATAATAGGCTACAAAACTTAATTGCATACCTGTTGCTGTCTAATAATGGCCTATTTTAAATGTTTACATGTTTTTCTTCTCTTTTTTCCCACTCGCTGTGGTGGAGTAGTGATGAAATATTGTTCTTGGAAATACTTTGCAGAATTTCTGTAATTAGTGTACATCTAAAATGCATGCAAATTACACCGTAGAGCAACAGCTGCCATATGGTTCTTGGCAGTTGTCAAAAAGGATTTAAACAGTGCATTTTGCATTGATCTCTTCTTGTAAACTCAGAGATGCAGATTTGGACAGCAATTAAATTACCACACGACCTTGGTGTTTGTCAAAAACAGTAGGTAAATCAGCCTGGGGTTTTACACGGTGGTGGGAGAAAAACACTGACATTCTGAATTCAAGTGTCAATAAAATCACCAACCAACCCCTCAAAATGTTGAAAATAACTTTCAAAATGTTTAAAACATACCCATGAGAAACAATTACTGTCCAAAGTTGATTTTTATTCGATGTATGAAGTCATCAGTTCTTAAACTCACAGGTGTTCTGTTGTCTTCATGTTGAACGATATAATTATTGTATTTTGGCCAGGTTTAAAGTTAAAATGTTTTAATGGATTTGTTCCTTAAAACACACAACTTTTCACTTCACAAGACGTTAATTCATATATGGATTATTGTGATGTTTTCATCAGCTGCTGACCTCTCATTCTGACGGTACCCAGCAAGTTATGCTAAATTTCTTGTTCCGGCGAAGAAACAAACTGACCTAATTCTTGCATAGCCTGAGTATGAGTAAAATCTGAATTTTTATTTTTGGGTGAACTACTTCTTTAAAATAAAAGCCACTTGGTTTGATATTTGTTATTTAATGAGATGTCAATCATACATTATTATAAAGCTTGTTTGTCTAAATACTGTATAATATTAAAAGATTTTACTATCTTGTTCCCCTTTAACATTTCAAACTATCACAAGGCAATACATTCCAATTAGGCAGCACATTGTGAATGATTACAGTGTTGTCAGGGTTCAGATTTAAGCTCTTCCTCAGTGCTCCATTACATTCCATAGACCGCGGAAGAACTGATCATCTGCTCCTCCATTAACAGGCATTACCCTTCATAGATCAAAGCACAAGCACAATATCTCTGAGAGGGAGAGATGGCCATTATGTACGGCTGGGTTGTGTAAGGTATGCCAATCGATGCCTGTTAGAGCGTTTGAAGTGAATAACGTTATGGCACAAAAGGAGATCTAAAGGCCAGCCATGAAGACGATGCAGTGCAGTGTGATTACCCACTCTCTAAACTGTCCTGTTTTCATTGTACAGGGCTGATCACAGCAATAGTTTGATGTCTATCAAGACCAATACATCATAAACTGACACAGAAAGACAGAAAGACTTTTTTTTTTTTTAAATATTCTAATTTATAAAAGTCAAATGTATTCGTTTTTCTCAGCTTACATTTTTGTCAACTTATGCTGGCACCTAATGCATGCGACGTGGTAGGGGAGAGCGGGGACAAAAGTAACAATGCGATTTTCTCAGAGACCAGACTACATTTGCTTTCCAAGCTACGACAGCACATTTAGCATGCAGCTCTTGACGGAGCTGAGAAATATGACATGATTTCATCATAGTTTCCCGCGGTTAGGTCCGGAAAGCAGTTTTTGAGTACAGTAAGTAAATTATGGAAATGGTCATTTTTCCAAATTAGTTGTGTTGTGTTTCTCATTTTACATTTGTAAGGAGTTCCTGTCGGGACGAAAGTAACACTTGTTACTTTTGTCCCCCTACAGTGACAACAGGTGTTTCTTTTGTCCCGCTGCATGCTAATGTGGTGACTTTCTGTGTTTTGCATTATTTATATAACATGTTTAGGTTGTATTATATCAAAAGAATATGCCAAGAGTAAGGGTCAGAAAGACAGACAGAGGTCTGCTTGTTCATGAGAGGGTTTCTGGACGTAAGCCTGTCAGGAATATCAGTTTCAGGGCAGCTGCTACATCGCATTTACCTTAGTCATATTTAGGTTTTAGCCATACCTTAGCTTTTCCACCTCCACCTAAGCATTTGCAGTGTTTCCAGATGTTTTATGCACATTTTGAATTTATGCATACAAACAACTGGATGGATATGACTAGGCCTACTGTTACATTATGTTAGGAATTTACATTATGCTGATTTAATTTAATTTTCATATTGTTCATTCTGTTAAAAATGTTTTATAAAAAATAAAATAAATATTTTAAACAATTCAAGTTTGTACACTCAAGTTTCAAAAGATTTGATGAAACTTTAAAATGAAAATGTAATAATTTTTTGCAAAGATAAAGGACAAAATATGTTTGCAGTTACATATTAACAAGGTCATAGTCATGTATATTTAATAAACGAAAGTATTATTAAATATACATGACTCGAAAGTAAGGTCGAAAGTAACAATGTGCAACTTATGTTCAAAGTGAAATTATTATAAGTCTTTCTACATTTGTACAGAATACCACCTGGTATTGATAGACCACACTTCTGAGTTATAGGCCACAGCAAAAATATATCTCTGTCTACAACAATATCTTTTTAAATTATGTTTTTCTGAAAAATTGTACTTTCGTCCCCGCTCTCCCCTACTCTCCTGAATGTGTGCCAGAGACTGACGGAAGAGAAGAAATTGTTAAATAAAATTGTTATTTTTGTTTTCTGTGTGCACAAAAAGTATTCTCGTAGCTTTATACAATTCAGGTTGAACCTCTGATATCACACAGACTATTTTAACAATGTCCGTACTATCTTTCTGGGCCTTGAATGTGTCAGTCGCACTGGTGTCTATGGAGGGTCAAATAACTCTTGGATTTCATTAAAAAATCTTAATCTGTGTTTCGAAGATGAACAAATGTCTTACAGGTTTGGAACGACATGAGAGTGAGTAATTAAGGACAGAATTTTCATTTTTAGGTGAGCTAACCCTTTAATGTAGCTATAATATTTTTTTTGGCTTTTTACTGTCATGTTTGGTTTCTGTTTATTTGATTTTTACTTCAGTGTTTAGCCTGCTATGTTCCTGCCATGCATTTCTTACCATATCTTTACTGATTATATTCACCTGCCCCTCCTCATTCAAAATATGATTTCCTTTTTCTCTTTCAATTACAAATAGTCAAGGAAAAGAGGTGTTTAACCTTCAGAAAATATTCCTTAATATTTCTGCTATATAAAAACATAGCAATATGGCAGTTTGCTATTCCGAATTAAAGTAAGAGACAGAGTAACATATAGTGCTTGAAATAACCCTTTTTGTCCTTATTTTACACCACTATTTTGAGCTTTTGTTTGTCTTAAGCAATATCAGTGCAGATTCTCAGGAGATCAGACATTTTTGGCACAAGCAAAACAAAGGGATTTTAAAAACATTGCCACCTTGTCTCTTGGAGGAAAAAATAAGGTCATTTTTTAAGTCATCTGTGTTTTGTTGTTTTGTTTTAATGGAACTTTGTGTTACCGGGTGTAAGTAAAAAACAAAAGAAAAATCATTTTTATTCTGAACCTCAGGTTGCAAGGACTTTGCCTCTAATAGTGCAGCCTGAAAAAGCATAATGACTCCACTAATGGAGAAACTATGAAAGGAGAGTGAATTAGGCATGAAGAACATTTTTTAACAAGGCAGGAAGCAACACAGTGCTGTTAATTGCCATGTTTTGATGAGCTGTGTAAACGAAAGGCCTTATTAAAGCCCCGTCAGATGTCTAATGGATTTGTTGGATTGAGCCATTGTGAAACTGGTACATTTAGTAAAAACTCGAGGGTCTTACAGCTTTTTAAAATTTGTTTTGGTATTATTTTCACAAGTAAGTGGTGAATTTTCAAAAACCTTTGTAAAAAAACAAAAACTCCAATCCAATTACAGAATTGATCAAAATAATTCAGAGTTATAGTTGTTACCACTTAATATCAGTTATTTGTTTGCTTTAATCATTTTTAAATTATGCATTTTATGTTATTTTCTCAATTTTTAAAATCAAATTATTCTAGAAAAACTTAATGCTATGCAAATACGCTGACTTTTTCAACATAAAAACCACATTATATCTAAATTATTTACTCTGCCCAAAAATCTCTAATCAACTATACCTAAAAAATATATCAGACAGAAGCTGAAAAACACAGTCATTCAATAAATATTGAGATGAGATTGAGTGATATGGTCAAGAGGAAAAATTTATCTTTTTTTTTCTTGTACCAGGTCAGTTGGAAACTTTCTACAGAAAAAAAAAACGTGGACGGGAGGCGGAAAATACGAGCTTCAAAAAGAAGCTTTGATCTGACAAGATGAGGCTTTACAAAAGAAAAGAGCTAAGGTAATAATTGTGGAACTCTGACATCATTCCTTAGAGCAATTCCTTATTGAACCTGGGAAGAGTCTTCTCAATATGTGTCAGGAGAGAAAACCCTGCCAAAGATAATATTGTCTGTGGAGAAAGCAGGATATGATGCATTATGTATAGTACCTGGACACTTCAAAGAAGAATGTCTGAAAAGCCAGAAGTGTAGTGAAGCCCTTTCTGTTTCATCTTCCACGTTCAATAACATGGTGCTCTTTTGGTTTGCAATATGCAAATGCAGAATGTTCAGGATCAATGAGAGATTGTTTAAGTGCGTGTTGTACAATCAACTACATTCCATGCTGTCTAAATTTTGAATCCTGTTTCTACAGAAGAATCCTCCTCTAATCCTGGTAATGGTGTGATTCATCATGAGCTATCTCTGTATGCTATGAATAGGAGGGCATAGCAGGTCATTCCTGCAAAAGCAATGGATGGACATGATCAATGTGGCATGGCTGGAATGAACACTGTTACATTCTTTCACACAGCACTATTTTGAGGTTAGAGTTTTCTCTAAAAGGAAAGCAAAGAGAAGCAGGAAAAAATGTACGGTCAAGGACACTGTCACAACTTTCTTGAGTGAACTATAAGGTTTTCAAAATCTCCTGTATAAACCTTGTAAGCCTTTATAGTTTAGTTGCAAGAACAATGGTGCTGTGCGGAATTCTCAAGACACTGAATTAAAGTTGGTACCACAGTGTTTCATTACTTCTGCTCAGAAAGCCATTAACCTCTTACACTCCACATCAGAGAACATTTCGTGTTTACTTTACATCCTCTGGCACAGAGAAAGAACTCAATTTTGTAGCATCCTATCTTCTACAGTCTTGTTATATATTCTAGAACAGAAAAAAGTAGAGTGGGGAATCTTGTTCTCAAGGCAAGGAGAATAAGATCCATTTAAAAATTAAAAAATTAGTTGCTCACCAATGGATCCTCTGCACTGAATGGTTGGCCATCAGAATGAGAGTTCAAACAAATGATAAAAACATCACAGTATATAAGTAATCCATCAAGTATCATATTGTGAAGTAAAAAGCCTGATAGTTTGTAAGAAATAAATTCATCATTAAGGCATTTTAACTTTAAGTCTTTGCTTCTGGCCAAAATACCAGTCCATAATTCATAATCACACCACCTCCATCCCCTGTTGTCCTCTCACATTGAAATCCACCAAAATATTTGAGATTAAAAGTTTACATACACCTTGAAGAATCTGCAAAATGTAATTATTTTGCCAAAAAAAAAAAATTATTTAGTGCTGACCTGAATAAAAGATGTAAACATATAAAATATGTTAACATATAGTCCAAGAGAGAATAATAGTTGAATTTATAAAAATTACCCGTTCAAAACTTTACATACACTTGATTCTTAATACTGTGTTGCTACCTGAAAAATCCACAGCTTTTTTTTTTTTTTTTTGATAGTTGTTCACGATTCCCTTCTTTGGTTTTTCAGCATTTTTGTGTATTTTAATCCTTTCCAACAATGACTGTATGATTTTGAAATCCATCTTTTCACACTGAGGACAAATGAGGGACTCATATGCAACTATTACAGAAGGTTCACAAACAATGCATTAAGAGCTGGGGAGTGAAAACTTTTTTGAATTTGAAACTCAGGGTAAATTTAACTTATTTTGCCTTCAGGGAAACATGTAGGTATCTTCTGTAGCTTCAAAAGGGCAGTACTAAATGAAAAAAAGGTATTTAGACAAAATGAGAAAAATGCACACATCTTCATTCTGTTCAAAAGTTTTCACCCCCGGCTCAATGCATCATTTTTCCTTCTGGAGCATCAGTGAGTGTTTAAACCATCTGTAATAATAGTTGCATATGAGTCCCTCAGTTGTCCTCAGTGTGAAAAGATGGATCTCAAAATCATACAGTCATTGTTAAGGGTTCAAATACACAAAAATGCTAAAAAACAAATAATTTGTGAGACCTGAAGATTTTTTTTTTAACTCAACTATTATTTTCTTTATGTAAAATATCTTATTCAGGTCAGTACTAACTCAAAAATAACATGCATTTTGTATGATCCCTCTTATTTTGGTAAAATAATTAACATTTTGCAGATGCTGCAAGGTGTCTGTAAACTTTTGACTGTAAACTCAACTGTATTTGTTTAGTACTGTTTTGGGATTGTTTTCACTTGTAAACGGTGATTGAGCTGTGCATATTTCTCACATGATTCAGGCAAGATGATTTTTTCGTTGGGGAATGCAATATTATGCATATAGGGGGCTTTGTATTTTAGCTGAAAGCAATGGTTTAAAGTTAAAAATGTCTTAATAATGGATTTGTTTATTACAAATAGCTTGTGTATTACTTAATGTACTTGTGGATTATTGTAATGTTTGGACTCTTATTCTGACGGCACCCATTTACTACAGAGGATCCACTCATTTCTCAAAATCTGTTCAGATGGAAAAAAAAAAACAGTCTTTCTACACCTTGGATCTTGCCGTCTTGAGTATATTTTATAGGAGTAACTATTCCTCATATCAGCATATCAGAAAGCATCTATAACATTGTATATGGCATATGTGGCTTAACTTGCCCCAGGTTAGGGGTAACTTGTCTTGAATAATTTGAAGGAGCTACTTAACCTGGGGTCCATCCATTAATTTGTTTGTTTGTTCGTTCGTTCATTCATTTACATAAAGTAGAAGCTTTTCAGGATGCTATAACAACATTTATTCTAATTTCAGTTATTTCCCAGTTGGCTAAGAAAAACAGTTAACAAATCCTCCAACATGTCAGAGTGATTAAACCCTAATTAATGCAGTATAAAATCGCATTATCACATACACAGTGTACTATTTTTTTAGAAGGCTTTTCAAGTTAACTTTACTTGACATTTCCAGCAAAGCAAGAATTAAAGATGAGCAATTGCTAGTTACTCAAAGCTGTAGTGCTCTGGAAATGTTCCTATATAATGGATACCACTTTATCTAAGGATCAACAAAAGCTCACATTCTCTTCCTCACAGTAGTCTGGCCTTCTAACATCATTTTCAGGTCTTTCACATTCCATTGAGAAGAGGGTCAGAGAGGGATTTCATGTTGGCCCTCTTCTCAGTGGCGGAGCTACAATTTTTTATATGGGGTGGCCAGGGGGTGGCCACTACTATTTCAGGGGGTCCACACACACACGCACTGTACTCATAAAGTTGAAATAATAAATTAAGGAATTCAAAAGTTTTATTTGCAAAAACAATGCTGAGTTCATTTACAAAAACATTAGCATAAAGAAAAAACAACCAAACAAAAAATACTGCAGTTAGACATAGCAAACATCAAATGTCTGCTCAAAAGACAACAAATCAGCTAACTGACAGCAGCTAACTAAAATGTGTAGTTTAAAATATAGGTCTGGCCTACCACTGGGTCCTTTTGGAACAGCAAATCTGGTGCTTGATGCAGCTGGAAGGGGCTCGATGACATCTTCTGTCAGCTCTGGCTCACTGTCTTGCTCAGAGCCAGAGGTCTCTGTGTCATCCCTTGATACATCTATTTACAACACAATCCATTAGTTCCCATAGAATAGAGAAAACACACACACACATTTTTGTGAATTGTGAGGACATTCTATAGGTTTCCATTGTTTATATACTCTACAAACTATTTTCTATTGCCCTAATCCAACCCTCACAGGGAACATTTGGCGAACATTGGGCAATGTCCTCATAAGTTACCTTCTCCTGAAATACCTGTCATACTCATACCATTATACAAATTTGTATCCTGATATGTCACAAAGATGCACACACACACAAACACAATGAAAGTGTTTAGAAAACCCAAATCTATTTCATTACCAACATATAATTCAAAATATGAAAATATTATAATTTACTCATCATCTACTCACTTTGTTGTGAGTTAATAAGTAATGACAGAATTTGATTTTTTAGTTGAACTTTCCTGAAGCTCAGCTTAAATTCTAACATTGGTTGAAACATGTGATTGCCTAGTAGATGCTCTGACCTGCTGGTGGACCTGAAGTCTGACCACACTGACTCTGACTAGTCTCAGGTATGGAGCTGCTGTGGGATCCAGTGCAAAGGGTCGGGTCTGTTTGAACCTGATCTGCCTGTTTGTGCATCTTTATAAAGAAGTCTGATATCTCGCCCTTTCTTTTCATGTTTAATTGACCCTGTGCAAAAATATTACAGTCTGGTTACATCTGATCCAGTTAGAAACATATTTATCCTAATTAAAAATATCCATTATCATACCTGCACATTAAAATCAGCAACCGATCTAAATAACATTATTCTGAAGAAAGTATATGAGCTGGCTATTCCATTTCAACTAAATTTAACTCACAAACAGCTAGCCTAACATTATACCTCCGAAAAATTAGCAAAATATTTGAGCATCGTAAATTAAATATAATAACTTACATACATGATATGTGCATACTAGCACAGATGAAGTATAGCGTTACTGTCTAAAGTGCGAATTGATCTCTCCAATCTCATTAAGTTAACTAATGTCGTCGGCGCCTCGTTAATTTACACAGCGGATAATAAACGTTACTCAGCAAACAAACCTTATAATAAACTATAAAACGTATTTCAAATAAGACGTTTTATTATTCGTCTTACCTTGAAACCATGCTCTTGTCTTCGGCTCGTCTTTGATTTGAAAATAGCTTGAGCAGCGTTGCCGGCAAAATTCAAAAACTTCTTTAGACAAATGAGATGTCAATCAGCATCAGGAACTGCCAGCAACAAATAAAATTTTGGGGTGGCACCCGGGGTGGCCAATCGGATGTCAGGGGTGTCCAGTGCCACCCCGGACACCCCTCTGGCTCCGCCACTGCCTCTTCTCTCTTCTTTTACCAGCCAGTGATTGCACGGGATAAATTGTTACAGGGAGGCTCACTGATAAAGAATGCTGTGCAGATTTTTTATATCCTTCGTGTGTTTCCTGTGTGTGTTGGCAGAGTAGCATGATGGAGTACACTAATTAAGAGCCCATTCTGAGGGATGTTTTCTTGCACACTCAGCTGACGTCCCAAACAAGCTAGAAAAGTCAGTGACATCACTTACTGCTCTCTCCATGCCTCTTTTTCTTACAGGAATATAATCAGAACAGACACTCTATGACCTCTGCTGTAAGCGTATACCTCTAAATCATATACATTTATGATCCAAATCAAATTATGTACTGAATGTGTTAACAGGATTTACATTAATCTGAATAAAATTGACTCTTTTGCTATGCAAAGGATAACATCATAGAAAACACTTTATGTACATTTTCACATATCATTTGACAAAATTATAGCTTGACTGGAAATGGCACACAGTATATATATTCTGATATGTATGTTGAATTATCTGTTTTCTTTCTGCTATTCATTTCAAACATGCTCTTCTGAGAAGCCAAGAACAAAAAATTGATTAGTGGCAAAATTAAGGTCAAGGACAGCTGATGAACTGTTTTTAGACTGTACTATACTACACTATGAATATATTTGTACATTTTACAATGTTGTTTACATCTTAGTTTTTCAGTTACAAAAAATGAATGAAAAAACCAAAACAAAAAGTTTCCATATGCATACAAAAGTACTTTCTTTGAATGTGTTTTTGCATAAAATTAAAAGTCGTTTTGCATAAAATTAAATGGCAAGTGCAATAGATAGACACACTGACAAGTCTTTACTCCAACGGTGGAGGCCATCACCTGACATGCTCCCCTGCAGCTTTCCCTCTCCCTTCGTTTCCTCCACCTCTGTCAGTGATAACTGCCAGCAAGCCACCAAATTGATTAATCCCCCCCAACCCCCTATCCTGTCCAGCCCTGCTTTTGATAAGGTGCCTCTAGATGATTGAGGTGAGTTTTAATATATGCTGTTAGCAGGGGACACGGCCTCTCCGTGTGCTTTAGCAGAGAAAATCACCTATGAAACGCACAGAAACAGCAGCTGCGGGTGGTAAAATTTGATGTCCACAGGCTCCTTCAGGCCTTCAAGAGGATTAAAGGCTGTCAGAACACCTGCCATGCTAAAGAGATTTTTTTACGGCTGAGAAAGACATAACCTAAATTCCTCTAACATATGATTAGATGTGAATTTGGCAAATTGGATCTGAATCTTACAATGTCTAGTTAAAGGTGTAGTTCCCCCAAAAATGAATATTCTGTGATAATTTACGCACTTTCATGTCATTCCAGACCTGTATAACTTCCTTCTGCAAAACACAAAATGAGATATTTTGAAGATTTTTTTCATCTGATTTCGACTATTTTATGAGAGTCATTGGGGTCCAAACACTTCAAGCTTCAAAAGGTACATAAAGAAAGTGTAAAATTAGTTCATTAGTTTCACTTGACTGGTATATTTCAAAACTTTTAAAGTGACACAACAAAGAGACTGAAATTTGAATTTTCAAGAACAGTTGAAACATTCTTCAAAATCATCCTCACTCTCAACACATCAAAAACTAAGCATGTTCAATAACATTTAATGTCAATATTAAGATGTTAAAGGTATTCCTAGGCATCACTATTGCTTTCAATGAGAAACCTTTGCCGTTACTACACAGACACAAAGGGCATGGGAGTATAATTTTGGGGTGTCATTTTCTCATGATGCATGATTTTAATTTTTAAACAGCCACAATAATTTTATTTAAATTAGATACACTGTTTAGACATTTTTGAGAACCTATAACCTGACCCCTATTCCTAAACCCAACCATTTGTCAATATACACAGGATATAACAGGCAGATACAACTACAGTCAAAATTTATTAAGAAATTACAAATATAGCCTTCTAAGCCACTCAGGCCAATGATCGCTTTGCTTTGAGGAACAGACCCAAATGTAACTACTGTCTCAGTTTGCCAAACCACTCAAATTACCATCACATTTAAAAGAAGCATGTCATACCCCTGGACCTGTTTTGTTGTGTTTTTTCCCCTACGTGCTCCCTGTGACCTAGTTTTTCCCTCCTGTTTGATTGTGTCATTTGGAAAGGAAAAGGAAGGAAAGGACATGATGTGTGGCCAAGCATGGTGACCCATACTCGGAATTTGTGCTCTGCATTTAACCCATCTACACACAGTAGTGAACACACACACCATGAACACACACCCGGAGCAGTGGGCAGCCATATTGCTGCCCCTGGTTCAGGTGTTTCAGGTGTTTCAGATGGTTTAGGTGTGTTCAGGTGTGTTCAGGTGTGTCTTGTTAATTAACCTCATCTACGTTTGTACTCATAGTGTGTCTGCCTCGTGATTTCTTGGTCCGGTGTTGTCCCTATGTAAGTTGCTACGTGTGTCTCCTGCCTGCCCTTTGTTACCCCTGGCTTGGTTTATTAAAGACTATTCCTCGATTCTCATATGTGTCCACATTCCTTGCCTTGACTCATCAGCATTGCTGACAGAACACCCAACCGTTAAAAATTTTAACTGTGCGTTTCCCCTCCGTTTTGTTTCTGCGTTTTGTTTAGTGTTGTTGTTTCTTTTCTTTCCCCGTTATCCATGGATCCCCTCGCCACTTTGAGTTTGAAATGCCGTTGAGTTTTAAGGGCGTTCAACGACCCTGAGCTGAACTCACTGTGCTGGATCGGGGCAAATTACCACCGCCCCGTCCACCTCCCAGACAACACTGCACTGAGCTGGAGGGAAACAATCATCCAGTGTCTGGAGAGCATCTATCCTGATCCAGAGCACAGCCAGACCCAGAGCCAAGCCCACCATCTCCCTGCTGTGTGGAGCCTAAGCCTGATGATGGAGAGCCCGAGCCTGCTGGAGCCCGAGCAACAGAGCTGAGGATCGCTGCGGAGCCAGAGCTACTAGTGACGTCAGACCAGGTCCCAGAGCCGGCTAGAACGCCCGCCACAAAGGAGAAGGGCGTGGACTGCGAGAATGCAGAGAAATGCTCAGCCCGCTGCACCATGGCTGAAGGTGAGCTCACAAAGGATCAGAGACTGCTGGATTCATAAGGGGAGGTAATGGAGACATATGCAGATCTGCCCCCACCCCTCCCACCTTCGTCTGAGCTCCCTGTTAGTCCTGTTTTGGCCATAGAGGCCGTTTATGAACTCCCTGTCTCCCCTAAGAGCCCGGAGGCTCACAAATGCCCACCCATCCACCCTCCTGCTCCTGCCTCCTCCACCGCTGTCATCTGGCAGCCCCTCTGCTTACCCTCAGCCCACCATAGGATCACCGCGGGTCTGCAAGTCTCCATCTGCGTCATGGCTGGAGGATCCCCTGTCTCCATCTCCAGCCTCTGAGTCCTAGACTCTGCCTCAGCCTGTCAACCCAGCAGCTCCACCATGGCTCCTAGGTCTCTACTCTCCGCCAGGGCCCGGCAGTCCACTGGCTCAGACGGGCTCCCTCGTCCCTCCGGCTCCGTTTTGGTCTGTCGTCGACCATCCATCGCCTTGGGACTCCACTCCCCTGGCTGCGCCTCGTCCCTCCTTCCCTCCCACTCCATTAGGCTCCTCCTTCCCTTTGGCTCAAACTTCACGCCTCTGCCTCGGTCACCTGAGCCACCTGTTCCGCTGTGGTCCTCCGGATCCTCCTCGTCACCCTGGCTTATCGGCCTTCCATCTCCGCCTTGGGCTCGCCTTCCTCCTCCTTGGCCCCTCCCTCTGTCAGCTCCAACGTGGGTCGCCTTTACTGTCTCCGTCTGGTCTTCCCTGGCTCAACCTGTCTCCTCCCTGGCTTCTCCCTCCATCGTCTCCACCTTGAACTCTGTCTGCTGTCCTCCTCCCGAGCCTCCTCCCAAGTTCTCACCCGTCCCTACCTTTGTTGTTTCTGTGACACAAGGACGCGCCTTCCGGGAGGGAGGGGGGGGCAAACTGTCACACCCCTGGACTTGTTTTGTTATATTTTTTGCCCCTGTGTGCTCCCCATGACCTAGTTTATATATAGTTAATATATAAAAATCAACAAAAATAAAATAATTCATGCAAAGATTTAAATGTGTCCTAATTTAATGCACTTGCAGTCCATGCTACAGTTTTTTATGCTTTGATGCTTGATGCTTTGAGAACGGGTCATCAAAAATATCTTTTGTGTTTCATATAAATTATTAAAAACCATGTGACTTTGGAATGACATGGTGAGTAAACAATGACAGAATTTTAATTTAGGGATGACTTTAAGAACACTTCTGTTCGCATCAGCTTCAGTCTGAAAAATGCTTTCAAAAGGTTGACTCCTGAGGAAAAAAAAACATCAGTGTCAAATCAAAATTCCATCAGCAAAAAGCATTCAGCCTTGAAATTCTGTTTTCCTATATAATTCACAACTTTATATGCTTGTACAGTCCTGAGACAGCCATAAAGTTGCTTCCAGCGAGAAGGACGTCATCGTGAAGACTGCACATACCCAGCAGAGACAGATTTTTGATGGGAGAGCCAGCCTGTCTTTCCATCATTCATTTGTGTGCTGACAGCTTTATTGCCATGTCACAATTCTTTAAGGGAGCCAAAAAACACCAAGTTAAATGCACTTAGAGACCCAGCAGTGTTTGGAAAAAGAATGCTGTGTGTGTCAGTGTGTTCTTTGGCTAAATGGACAGAGGATAGGCAGATGTCATCGACAACAAAAAGAGCAAAAAGAAAGGAAAATTGCCCTCTGGTAGGGGGCTGTGGGCAGAACCACTATTCGCAGATGATTCTGACATGTGCAAGTGTGTCACTAACAGTGGTCTGCTGCTTATGCTGTCAGATAAATCGAGCCTTCTGGGTAAAAATGAAGCTTCAAACAAACACAAGACCCCAATGGACCAACTTTTGTCAGAACCAGCAGTAGTTTATAAAGTTCGTCTCTGAATAAAAGAATAGTAGGAGACCTGGAGAATAAGTGTTTTGCACTATGTTTTATATATTTTAATACAGTTGGATAGTAATGATATAAACTTCCCCATCTGATCAGCCATTATATTTCTACATGTTTAGTACATGAACGTGAATGTTAGGTGTTATTCAAGAGAATCAGCTGATTGGGATATTCAGTGCTAAGTAAAGATATTTTCTACATTTCATACCAAAAAATACATTTTCTACATTTCATACCCAAAAATACATGGTCACATGACAGTAAAAGTTACCAGTACAGTTGCCAAGATACAGGGGGTGGGTCAAATTACTCACTGGCTCAACTTACCCCACTCTCCCCTACTCAAGTAAGTTTTATTTAGAAATGTGAAAAATTGTTTTGTTTACATTGTGTAAATTTGTATTACAACAACTCAAGAGGTGAGTCATGTACGATTTTATCCCTGTAGCTCATTTCTAATTGGTCCATCTGATGATGTTACAAAAACAGCCTCATCAAAAGTGCATTTTCTCATTGCCAAGAGTTTTGGAAAAGCCTGTGTTTGATCCACTGAGGCACTCTAATATGAAAATCATTATTTATGAAGGTTTATTTTTGTTGGACAACATCTTCAATAAACACCTCAAAATGCAGTTTGTAATAGATTTCAAATCCATTGAGAAAGCCTATTTGATTTTGAGAAACACAATTAGGGAGCAAGCATGGAAGGGAACAGGGTCACGGATGAGCGCTTACTACAGAGGAAGCTAGAAAAAGAGAGAGCAGAAATGTGGCAGCTTGATTGTGTTTGTTTCTCACTCACCTGCATGTGTGAGACACATGGACGTGTCGTAGAGACTGCAGCTTTGGTTACTCAGTCCAGTCACACCTTCCAGCAAATTACACTGCTTATTACCCCTCAGTGTGGCAGAGCCACTGTAAATCACACAGAGTTATGGGAACACAGCAGAGGAGAGAACTCAGCAGAGAGCCAAGATTTCACCCACAGCCTCAGGGATAGAAATCTGCCCTCTGGTGCACCAGGACAATACAATTCAGAGAAATATGACTCAAAGCCAAAATAAAATGGACTTGGATGGATAAATATAAATATGCAGGAAGACCAATAGGATATAGTACATAAATACTCATTCAAATAATATCATATTCACTGTCACTGATGTCAAAGTAGCCTATACGTGTAACAATAATCATTACACAGATCTCTTAAGTTTTTTATTCTGATTGGTCACTTGTGCATTCCTAATATTCACCATTATCCATTACAACTTTTACAAGCAATTCCATTGTCTCAAAATCTTTTAGTGGTTATTCTTTTAAGATTAGAAAACCTACAAATTTGATTCTTGTACAATGTAAAAATTGCCATTAATGTATTTGAAATTACTTTTATTAGTATAATAACAAAGTTATAGGCTGTGTAATCAAATATTTCTTTTCAAACGCTCACCATACTAGCTTGAAGGAGAAGTCCACTTCCAAAACAAAGATTCACATATAATGTACTCACCCCATTGTCATCCAAGATGTTCATGTCTTTCTTTCTTCAGTCGTAAAGAAATTGTTTTTTGAGGAAACATTTCAGCCTTTTTCTTCATGTAATGGACTGGTATGGTGCCCCGATTTTGAACTTCCAAAATGCAGTTTAAATGCGGCTTCAAACGATCCCAAATGTGGTTGTAAACGATCCCAGCCGAGAAAGGTCTTATCTAGTGTAATGATCAGTTATTTTCATAAAAATGAATGTCAAATGCTCGTCTTGTCTCACTCTGCCTAAACTGTTTTTGTTCCGGGTCATGACAGCTAGGGTATGTTGAAAAACTTTCATCTCATGTTCTCCCTCAACTTCAAAATCGCTCTATATTGCTGTTTTACCTTTTTTGTTAAGGGTGTTTGATCTTCTTTGCCTGTTTACTTTGAAAAGACTGGGTTAGTACTTCTGCAGCGATGTAGAATGATTTTGAAATGATTTTTGAAGTTGGGGGAGAAAATACGATTAGTTTTTCGACATACCCTAACTGTCTTGAGTTCAACGAGAGCAATGCAAGACGAGCATTTGAGAATAAAAAGTATTTAAATTGTATTTTGTTTATGAAAATAACCGATTGTTTCGCTAGATAAGACCCTTCGTTTTGGAAGTGGACTTCTCCTTTAACGCACCGCTTGCCTGTTAAAAGCTGTGATACACCAAACCGACATCAAAGTACGAGCGTCGCCTGTGTCTCGGCCAGAAAGTTGTACTTGGACTCATTGCAAAGAGCCCAATGGCCAACTAGCACGCACATTCTATAGGCTACCTGCGTGAGATGAAATAACTCCTCATACCAGCGGGTGACAGTAGTCTGTATTCTTCATTTAAAACGAGAAACCGAAACTTGGATTGCGGATATACAAACCGTAAACAAAGCAGTGCTTGCTGATTGCTGACTATTTCTAATATAAATTATGTTGATCAGATGGTCTTCACTTTAGTTATTACAGATGGCCATGTCATTATTAAAATATTCATGTATTTACATGCACAGGTAAAGTGAAGATGTAAAATTAGAAGAGCCATCTGTGTGTGCCCTCTTTGTTTGAGTCATCGCTTGCTTGCTTCTTCATTTTTGGTTTGTTCGTATGCACTGATTTGCTAAGCTGAACAGCCAGTCAGAGTGATCTGTCTCACCGATTGGACAATTGTCAATTCAACACACCCAATCAGCCAGAAAGTCTCAACAGGGCCTGATAAGGTCCGCTGATATGGAACACACCCCAAAAGCTATGCTGACAGACACTCAGCAACGGCCCAACATTGGTTGATGGCCAGTCGTCGTCTTGCTGTCAAGGCTTTAACTGACACTACACTGTAAAAAATAAAAAACACAATTTGTTTAGTCAACTTAAAATAATTTGTTACCCTGCTGCCTTAAAATTTTAAGTTCTGTCAACTAAAATAAGTTAAGTCAACTTGAAATGTTAAGTTGTACTAAGTAACGACTTAGATATTTGTGTTTGCTGAACTTAACAGATGGGTAAGTAACCCAGCTGCCTTAAAATTTTAAGTTGATTCAACTCAAAATTATACTAAGTGACAACTATCAACATTTCAAGTTGAGTAAACTTTTTTTGAGTTGACTGAACTTAAAATTTTAAGGCAGCCAGGTTACAAATTATTTTAAGTTGACTCAACAAATTGTTTTTTACAGTGTACAGTGAAGATGAAAATTAGAGAACAATCTATAAATACTTTGAAAAAAAAATTGAAGGAATATTAACTGTAGGTATACTGCTGTTCTATTAAAATGTTTGACAAAATAATCAAGGCATTTCAACAAAAACCTTTATTTTGTGGAAAACACAGTGATCTGTATTAGAGAACAGTAACAGGAAGATAGCACGAAAGAAGATTAAAACTAAAATGTTGGAGGGTTACAGTTGTCAGAAATTAGTAGGAAGTATAGATGCCATTTGAATCACGTCAGCATATCTGTGGCTACAGGGCATCTCACACTGCGCAGGTGTGATCTTGGTCCACTCTTTATCCACTCTCTTCCATAGTTTGGTAACTGTAGTGGGTTTCTTACCCATAAGTTTTTTGCCGGATATTTTCAGTCAGGTTTAGATGAGGGGACTGGCCCAGCCATTTCATTATTTCAGTGTTTCTGCTTTATCTGTTTTGCAGTGTGCCTTGTCTTGCATGAAAATTGCAGGCTGATTGGGAGATGCTTGCAGGGAAGGAGCCGTATGTTGCTGAAGAAGGTTCTGATGAATATTTGCATTCACCCTAACATCTGTAGAAGAAACCCAACTCCTGCTGCAGAAAACATCCCCCAAACCATGACACTTCCTTTTCCACCTTTCGTCTTTACGCTCTTAGACTTCAGTTTTTCCTCAGTTTGATGCTGAACAAAATATTTCCTATCAGACCCAAATAAATTTAACCTGCTCTCATCACTAAAGTAAACTTTGGACCAGTTCTCCTCTGTCCACACAACATGCTCCTTAGCAAAGTTGAGCTTTGCCTTTTGATTGTTTCTGCTGATCAGAGGTTGGTCACTGCAGAAAGCACTTTCAGTCCGACTTCTCTAAACATGCTGAGACAGATCCTTACCCTGTTCAGCACTGAACTGGCAAGCAATTCCAGCTGCAGTGAACCGATTCCCCATTGAGAGTCTCTACATTATCCTGTCTTCTTGTGTATTTGTCTTACGCTGCCTTTTTGGGAGACTTGAATGAATTGGTGTCACTGTAAACCTGTAATATTTGAGAAATCGCGGATTTGGAATGAACACGTTCTCTTGCAGTGGCTCAAGGGGTCATGCCTTTGGCCTTCATCTGGACAACCTCCTGTTGCAGGGTTTCAGTCACCTAAGAGCAGCCCGCCAACTTGCAATCTTAGTGAAAACTGGAGGAATGCTACCAGTTAAATAGGTTTTGTCATATAATTAAGGAAATTAGCACAAGGTGCCGGAATAACGTCTAGGTTACGTACGTAACCCTCGTTCCCTGAAGGAGGGAACGGAGACGTTACATATGGGAACTCGCCTGAGTGACCAATCACCTCTGAGCTTTACAGAAAAGGCCAATGAAATTGGCGAGTGGAGTTTGCGTGCAACGCCACTCCCCCGTACATACGGGTATATAAGATGGCGGCGCGCATCCACTCATTCAGGTTTTTGCTGAGGAGCCGAGCCGCAGCCCGGCGTCAGCGCAGCCTAGGGTTGTGGCAGGGGATGTAACGTCTCCGTTCCCTCCTTCAGGGAACGAGGGTTACGTACGTAACCTAGACGTTCCCCTTCAGTCGTTTCACTACGACGTTACATATGGGAACAGACCCATGGAAAAGGCCACAACCCTGAGGCTGCGTTACGCAAGACACCAAGTGCCGACAGGCGGACGTGTCGGAAAGTGGAGTCACTACGTAACCTTCCCAACGCCCTAGGGACCAGTAGAGGGGCCCCATAGGGGTGCCAGATGTACTGAAGCATGGGTTGGGGGGGCGGAGCACATGTGGTTTAGGCATGTGGAATAAAGAAATTGAATACATCTAATCTGTTATAGATGTATGAGGGAAAACACAGCCTTCTGGCTGACTGTGGAGAAATACTGAGACATGTTGCCACAACCTTCTGGGCGAAGGAGACCCAGTCGGAGCACAGTCGCGGACTACTCCGCATCTAGTCCTGACTGCGGGGCATGGAGGACCCAGGTTCGCCGGAGGGAACATACTGGGAGATAGCGCACGGATCCCGTGGGAATGGCGCAGCAAGCCGACACCTGCCGGCCTCCCGCAAATTACCTGATGTTACCTTAACACACGGGAGGACACGGGCTCGACGCGGAGATTATAGAATCTCGCGAAGGTGTTAGGTGTCGCCCAGCCCGCAGCTCTGCAGATGTCTGCTAGCGAGGCGCCGTGCGCCAGCGCATAGGAGGAGGCAACACTACGAGTGGAGTGAGCTCGAACTCCTAGGGGGCACGGCTCCCCCTGGCTTTCGTAGGCCAGGGAGATGGCATCTACCACCCAATGGGCCAACCTCTGCTTGGAGACAGCATTTCCCTTCTGCTGTCCTCCGAAGCAAACAAAGAGCTGCTCGGAGCGTCTGAAGCTCCGGGTGCGGTCCACGTAAACCCGTAAGGCACGAACGGGACACAGCAACGCTAAGGCCGGGTCTGCCTCCTCCGGGGGCAGAGCTTGCAGGTTCACCACCTGATCCCGGAAGGGTGTGGTGGGAACCTTGGGCACGTAACCGGGCCGGGGTCTCAGGATAACGTGAGAATCAGCCGGCCCGAACTCCAGGCACGCTTCGTTGACAGAGAAGGCTTGTAGGTCCCCGACCCTCTTGATGGAGGCGAGCGCGGTCAGGAGCGCTGTCTTAAGCGACAGGAATTTAAGCTCGACTGAAACCAGCGGCTCGAAGGGAGGTCCCCGCAGGCCCCGAAGGGCGACGGAGAGATCCCAAGAGGGTACAAGGTGCGGTCTAGGGGGATTAACCCTTCTCGCACCTCTGAGGAACCTCACGACCAGTTGATGCTTCCCGATGGATGTTCCATCGACTGCATCGTGATATGCCGCGATGGCCGCGACATACACTTTGAGAGTTGAAGGAGACAGCCTACGCTCCAACTTCTCTTGCAGGAAGGAAAGCACTACTGCGATCGGACATCTCTGTGGGTCCTCCCCACAGGAGGCACACCAGTCAACAAAGAGACCCCACCTCAGTGCGTAGGCCTGCCTCGTGGAGGGGGCTCTAGACTGAGTGATAGTTTCTATCACGGCCTGTGGAAGGCCGGCGAGGTCTACCGTGTCCCGTCCAGAAGCCACACGTGCAGGTTCCATAGATCGGGACGCGGGTGCCAAATCGTGCCCATCCCCTGAGAAAGAAGGTCCTTCCTCAGGGGAATCTTCCAGGGAGGGGCTGTCGCGAGGAGCGTGAGGTCGACGAACCAGGTCCGGGTGGGCCAGTATGGCGCAACCAGCAGAACCTGCTCCCCGTCCTCCCTGATCTTGCACAGGGTCTGTGCAAGGAGGCTCACTGGGGGAAAGGCGTACTTGGGCCCCGGAGGCCAGCTGTGTGCCAGTGCGTCCCTGCCGAGGCTGTTGGGAGCGTCGTTGAGGGAGTAGTAGAGCTGGCAGTGGGAGGATTCCGGGGAGGCAAACAGATCTATCTGGGCCTTGCCGAATCGACTCCAAATCAGCTGGACTGTCTGGGGGTGGAGTCGCCATTCTCCAGGGTGGGTGGGCTGCCGTGAGAGCTGGTCGGCTGCACGGTTGAGCTCCCCTGGTATATGAACGGCGCGCAGCGATTTCAGCCGCGTCTGACTCCACAGGAGCAGATGGCGGGCGAGTTGCGACATACGACGGGAGCGTAGACCACCCTGGCGGTTGATGTACGCTACGGTCGCAGTGTTGTCCGTGCGGACAAGCACGTGCTTGTGGCGGAGCATCGGAAGAAACCGACGCAGCGCGAGAAGCACTGCTAGCAACTCCAGGCAGTTGATGTGCCAAAGCAGTCGAGGTCCTGTCCAGGAGCCCGAGGCTGCTTGCCCGTTGCATACAGCACCCCAACCCGTGGTGGAGGCATCTGTGTAAACCACAACATGCCTGGAGACCTGTCCTAAGGGGACTCCGGCCCGTAGGAAGGCAGGGTCTGACCACGGGCTGAATAGGCGGCGACACTGCGGGGAAACGCCAATCCGGAGTGTGCCACGGTGCCATGCCCATCTCGGGACTCGATCGTGTAGCCAGCGCTGAAGCGGTCTCATATGAAGCAAGCCCAGCGGCGTTACCGCGGCTGCAGCTGCCATATGCCCCAGGAGCCTCTGAAATGTTTTGAGAGGGACCGCTGTTTTGTGCCTGAATGATTTCAGGCAGTTCAGCACTGACTGCGTGCGCTCGTTGGTGAGGCAGGCTGTCATATTGACCGAGTCCAGCTCCATACCGAGAAAAGAGATCCTCTGCACTGGGGAGAGTTTGCTCTTCTCTCGGTTGACCCGAAGGCCCAGATGGCTGAGGTGCTGAAGCACCAGGTCCCTGTGTTCGCACAACAGATCTCGCGAGTGAGCCATGATGAGCCAGTCGTCGAGATAGTTGAGGATGCGAACGCCCTTCCGCCATAGCGGAGTCAGGGCACCCTCGGCGACCTTCGTAAAGACGCGGGGGGACAGGGACAGGCCAAATGGGAGCACCTTGTACTGATACGCTCGACCCTCGAAAGCAAACCGTAGAAAGGGTCTGTGTCGAGGCAAAATCGAGACGTGAAAGTACGCGTCCTTCAGGTCTATGGCCGCAAACCAATCCTGGTGTCGAACGCACGAAAGGATACGCCTCGAAGTGAGCATTTTGAACGGCAGCCTGAGAAGGGACCGATTCAAAACTCGAAGATCCAGGATTGGTCGTAACCCACCGCTCTTCTTGGGCACGATGAAGTAAGGGCTGTAGAACCCCGACCTCATCTCGGCTGGAGGGACAGGCTCGATTGCGTCTTTCGCCAGTAAGACAGCAATCTCCGCACGCAGGACAGAGGCATCCGTGTCCGAGTGGACAGAGGTGAAAAGGACGCCTCTGAATTTGGGCGGGCGCCTGGCGAACTGAATCGCGTAGCCGAGACGTACCGTCCGGATCAACCACCGGGCCGGGCTGGGCAGCTCTAGCCAGGCTGCGAGCCTGGTCACCAGTGGGATCAGCGGAGCGTTGACCGACGTGACCGCGGTGGGGCGGCCTGCGGGAAGGGGAAGGGGACTGGTCCCAGAAGGATGAACGTCCTGGAGAGCAGTCTGGCCGCTCTGAGCAGCACTTACCTTCCTCCCAGGTTCCCGCGCTGGCGAATGTTGGCTCCGAGTCCGAACCCGAGGAGACATCTTGTCTGACAGGAACAGAACTCGGGGCACTTGGCCCAGAGATGTGGAAAATTGCTCTTTCTGTGAGTGGGTGGGTACCGCCGACCCGTAGGTCGACGGCAGCTGAGCGCACAGACGGCCCCGGCCCTCCACCGGGGGCGGGGGGGCAGATGTTGTCGTCCCCCAAAGAGCAGCTTCCATCATCTCCAGGCTGCCCGTGTCAGGAGCGCGGCGCAGACCTGCGGGTCTTAGGTGTATGAGGGGGCTCCTGAGCAGCGGGCGGCGCCGCTCCCCTGCGGCGGCCACGACGTCTGGCGGCGAGGCGCGCATCATGGGCCTCAGCCGGAGACGGAGCAGGTAGGTCTTGCTTCTTGGGGGGCGCCCTTCGGCGACGAGCAGGCTGAGGCTGGGCACCCGGGGACTTCGTGGGAGTCGCACGCCGGGGCAAGATGTGACTGATCGCCTCAGTCTGCTTCTGGACTGCCGAGAACTGCTGGGCAAAGTCCTCGACAGTGTCGCCGAAGAGGCCGGCCTGGGAGACAGGAGCGTCGAGAAAGCGTGCTTTGTCGACATCTGCCATCTGCGCCAGGTTCAGCCAGAGGTGGCGTTCCTGGACCACGAGTGTGGACATCACCTGACCAAGGGACCGCGCCGTGACTTTAGTCGCCCGGAGGGCGAAGTCAGTCGCCGCACGCAGCTCCTGCAAAACCGCTTGGTCAGGACTACCCTTGTGCAGTTCTTTTAACGCCTTGGCCTGATAGACCTGCAGGGTGGCCATGGCGTGCAGGGCGGTGGCGGCCTGGGCCGCAGCACTGTAGGCTTTGCCGGTCAGAGCCGACGAAAGCCTACAGGCTTTGGACGGGAGGCGCGGAGAGCCCCGCCAGGTGGCGGCGTCTTGCGGGCATAAATGCACCGCAACCGCACGCTCAACCTGAGGGACCCCCTCGTACCCCCTGGCCGCCCCGCCATCAAGGGTAGCGAGGGCTGAGGAGGTAAGGCGTGAACGAGCCGAATGAGGGGCCCGCCACGCCTTAACCAGCTCATCGTGCACCTCCGGGAAGAAAGGGACTGGGGGCGAGCGCGGCGGCGCCGCAGACCTCGTCCCCAGAAACCAATCATCCAGCCTCGAAGGATCGGGAGGAGGCACCTTCGGGACCTCCAGCCCGATCCCCTTGGCGGCCCGGAGGAGCATGGCCGACAGTTCGGCGTCAGCCTCAGACGGAGCAGCGACCGCAGAGGGGCGCTGCTCCGCCGAAGTGCCCGCCTCATCTGCCGACCGTTCACCCTCTGATGCTGAGATAGACATCTCTTCCTCCGGGGGAGCACCAAAAGAGACGCTGGGCCCGCTTTTAGACGGGGGAGCGGTCTGTTTGGGCATCACCACGGGACCACGCGGTGGAGCGGAAGCCCGCGGGGTATCAGCCGGCGGGACATTCTGCACCGTCACCTGGAGGTCCCCCAAGCGCCTCGCCGAAGCAGCCGTAAAGCCTTTACGGCTCGCCGAACTACCTCGGGAAGACGACGAAGGGAGCCGTCTCGCGAACGAGAGGCGGGACCTCAACGTGGCCATGGACATGCGTTCGCAATGAACGCACGAACCATCCACAAACGCTGCCTCTACGTGCTCTCGGCCCAGGCACGTGAGACAGCGATCATGACCGTCAACGGAGGTGAGGAAACTACCGCACCCAGAAACGCACGGTCGGAAAGCCATACCGGGACAATGGCTCTCGACGACCGTAAGGAAATTGCTCTTTTAGATCCCGGTTCGCCCAGGGAGGACGCGGCACCACCGTGCGCTCAAAACTCGCTGGAAATGCGAGAAGCCGGCTCGTTCCGTCTCTGTCGGCGGCCGGCTCGCAGGATCTGACACGGAGAGGCTCTTTTTTCCTTTTCAATGTCTTGAACAGCTCGCAGTGCGGTGAGGCTCTGAAGCGAAAATCTGAATGAGTGGATGCGCGCCGCCATCTTATATACCCGTATGTACGGGGGAGTGGCGTTGCACGCAAACTCCACTCGCCAATTTCATTGGCCTTTTCTGTAAAGCTCAGAGGTGATTGGTCACTCAGGCGAGTTCCCATATGTAACGTCGTAGTGAAACGACTGAAGGGGAACACCAATAACTCGGAGGTGTCTTTAAGTATTCTCTAATTTTGTTCTTTTTCAAATGTCTCATTTAAGCTTTTTTTATACTATGCTTCAGAATACTGTTAATTTATAAAATAAGAATAGAAATTTAGGAAATTATAGGTTGTTCTCTAATTTTGATTGCCACTGTACTTTCTGTGGTGTATGTCTCTCATTTTATATTATGGACTTGCACTTTCATTTCATACAAACGTAAATGCCTCCATCTTTCATAATTCAACTCAAATTAATATTTTGAGTCTATGCCTATATATTTAGTTGGTAAACAGTCATGTAATAAGTGGGGTAGTGTTGCAAGTTACAACACTATGACATTAATTACGAGTAAAATCTATGATAGAATCTATGATACCACATTTTTCACAGCTGTCACATTTAGGGAATAATAAGAACATGTAAAACATTTTGTCAGCTCTGTCAGGTTATATATTAAATTATTTATAATATTGCAGAACAGCTGTAGTGGTGGAAGTAAAGGAGCATTCTTTAGTAGAGGTAATATAATGAGTCTTACATTTAATGCAATGTTATATTGTTGCTGTTAAATTTTAAACACCCTTCTCCAGGATCTGAAAACTTTCATGTTATAAAAAAAAATTCTGCCCCTTAACAATAAATGTTCATACTGCACAATAGATCATCCAAAAAGAGAGATCAGGCATGGCCTGAATGCAAATAATTGGAAAAGCACCCTCCCTGTGAGATGTGCAGGGGAGTTTGGTTCTGGCTCAATGCTCTGTCTGGCAGGATATTAACAGAAAGGCTGATTATTCAGTCTGGGCCTCTGTGCCACTACCAAAATGCAGATACTGCGTGTTTGTTGCACACGCGGCTCCTGGGCCCCAATGAGAGTCCTTAAAATGCTGTTATGAAGGATCATTTGCGTTCAAATGCATTTCAATCAAGTCATTTTGTTGACAAACAGCTAAGAGGAGAACTCCCGCAATGCTTTGAGGGAGTGAAATGGAGGTTATGAACTGTTGGGATAACTGTGGGTTTGTATTGTTTTACTTCTTTGACATTGCGTAGTTTTTGAGAAATGAATAATGGAATTTGGCCCTTTAGGATGACACAATGGACATATATTATTAAAGAGCTCTAAGATCTGAGGTTACTCATATATTGAAGCAAGGGTCAGGTTTTTTTTAAGACGCTCCTTACATCTATGTTCCACATTATTAATTTCTTCGGTGTAAAACATCGAGAAATCAGCAAAAAATCTCAATGATTTTTCACATTTTCTGCATATTTCGCCCCATCTGATTGTTCTCCTTGCATAATGGAGGTTATTTTTTTCTATTATGTTTAAAGGAGACGTTCAATTCCAGAACAAAAATTTACAGATAATTTACTCACCCCCTTGTCATCCAAGATGTTCACGCCTTTCTTCCTTCAGTCGTAAAGGAATTATGTTTTTTGAGGAAAACATTTCAGGGTTTCTCTCCATATATAGTGGACTTCAATGGTGCCCCTGAGTTGAGCAAAATGCAGTTTAAATGCAGCTTCAAAGGGCTCTAAATAATCCCAGCCAAAGAAGAAGTGTCTTATCTAGTGAAACGATTGGTTATTTTCTAAAAAAAAAAATTGACTGTTTATATACTTTTTAACCTCAAATCCTCGTCTTGTCTATCTCTGCGGTTTCAGACAGTTAGAGTAGGTTGAAAAACTCCCATCTCATTTCTCCTCCAACTTCAAAATCATCCTACATCGCTGTAGAAGTACCAACCCGGTGTTTACAAAGTGAACCATAACCAATCGTTTTGCTAGATAAGACCCTTTTTCCTCAGCTGAGATCAATTAGAGCCCTTTAAAGCTGCATTGAAACTGCATTTTGGAAGTTCAAACTCGTGGTCCACTATATGAAGAGAAATCCTGAAATGTTTTCCTCAAAAAACAATTTCTTATCGACCGAAGAAAGAAAGACATGAACATTTTGGATGACAAGGGGGTGAGTAATTTATCTGTAATTTTTTGTTCTGGAAGTGAAAAACTCCTTTAACAACAAAAATGGGCCAAAAATTGAGTTTATGAATTTCAGATTGTATTTACTTTATTATCAGCAGCAGCTTTCAGCAATTTGATCGTAATCTGTTTGGCACTATTCTATTAAAGTGGGCACTATTTTCTTCAGAATGAAGCGCATAAAAGTTATAACATTTTTTGGAGACAACAGCACAATTATAATAAGAAATACTAAGAAAACCTGAGAAGTTTGTAAATTTGTATGACAACATTGACTTCTAGATTACCTTTGGCCTAACCTTTTAGCACATAGACATGAATGGGAGTATTGCATACCACACACACACAACCCTTAAACATTACATTACATCAGGGTTTCTGGGATTTGTGAAAAAATGTAGGGGGTTGATAAAAAGCTAATAATTAATGAAATCATAAAAATGTAAAATTACAATGAATTAAGATTTGTCAGTGTGATCATTAACCAACATCAGAGAACCGTCAACATGCAAATATGTTGTTTAATTATTGAAATCTCAGAGGGACTTAAATATTTTAGGTCAAAGGGGTTTGACTTACAAAAAAGCTTGGGAATCCTTGCATTGCATGAACAAACATTAATAAACATGAAAACATGACATCACATGGTCAAAGCCTTCCAGGTTTGAAATATTTTTGTCCAGACAAATAATTCATAAATAATTAGCGAAGGTCACTGGATTTGATGAAGACACAGTATTTCACAGCTATGCATCAGCAGTGTTTAGTAATTTGCCTAATTATTAGTTTCATACATGGTCTAATGTATTGAGGAGTTCTTTTGTCACCACTCAGATATTCACTCAGATATGTTTGCATTATGGGAGTGTTTCTAGAATTATGAACAGGCAATTTTGGCATAACAAATTCAGTGTGTGGTAACGGATAAGACCACTTATACTTCTGAATCAAAGTCACATTAACAATGTAAAAGTTATTACAAAACCACATTTAGTAGACTTAACATAATTCACAAAGCTTTACCACACTAATGCAGTTAGTTTGGCATGCATGTGTGGATTACACTTTAAATTACATGGATTTTTGACTTTAATGTGTTTTAGTGATAGGTCCATTTACAAAGAAACATTTAAAGGAAATAAAAAACTCTGCATTTCAATTTGTTGACTGTGCCACATATTGATCAAATTTTATATGCAATTGTATTATGTTGTAAATCTCATGTTATATGACATCATATGGAATGCCAGCATGCAGCACTTCAACCACTGTTATTCTACTCAGAAAGTGGTCGGAAAAGTGCATCAAGAAAATAAGCATTAGTTGCAGTATTTAGTTGTGTTAGAAAAACATATTAATTTCAAACAGGTTTGAAATCAAAAAGTTTGTCAGCAAAACCTCAGGGAAAACAAATCCTATCTGAACAGCACAACTCTCATAAATGCAACCATGTCTGGAAGCTGCAACTGCTGGATATTAAAACTCAATGGAATATTCTAATATTGAATAAAACAGAGGATTAAAAGATGCAAAAAAGATTCATGTGGAGTGCTCAAGTCAGTCCCCCCAAAAACCATTCTGAACCATAACTGAATCTTTCACAGAAAATAAAGTAAAAGAATAACGCAAAGACATGTGACATTGAATATGACATTGAACAATATTGGCCAACTATACACCAATATTTGAAATTAATCCAGGGATCTAAGCACCTATGTTCACTATAGGTCAGCAAAGAAACAGCTTTTTTTTCTATGCTTCCAGATGGTTTCTGTGGGAAGAGTAAGAAGTGTATGTTTACCAATTGAACCTCCACTCAATCTGCTCTCTCAATGTAGCTTGTGTTGAAGTGATTCTCAACTCAATAGCTTTGGCATCTTTAGCATGGAGCTACAGCAACTGTTCACCCACCATGAACCTTTTTTTCTACGCAGATTGATGCATGAACGCAACGGCCTTTGAAGCAATCAGAATGCTCATTCCACTCATTATATAAGGCAAATGTTAGACCCCAAGCCTTGAGGTGGTTTCAAGAGGGACCCCCTCCTGGGTAGAGGATGCAGCTGTCCCTCTATTCTCTCTGGCATCAGTGCTCTACTATCTGCTGTGCCAGGGAGCCACTGGTTTGTAATTGGTATTTTGAAGGGAATAAATGTGGATAAATAAAATGAAAGAAATGAATGACTGGGAGTAACGCAGTGAGTTTCAGGCAAACAAAAGCCTGTGTGTGCCAAGAGATTAGCAGCAAGATTGAGGTTTTTTTTTTTATTCTTTTGAAAATGAAACAACGTTAAATGATAATACTCCATACATAAAGGCTATTGTTGCCTTTGTTGCTTTGTCTTTTAGCCAGTGGAAAGCGGAAATTCTGCATTTCCCAAGTATCTACTCAAAACAAATTATTTTCGGAGAGCTTTTAGTAGATCACAGCATTGGATTTTGCATAGTAATACTTACTGATTGACACATGTGGACACATGTACCTGTGGCATATAGCCACTATAGTTAAAACAAACCTAGAAAATTGCTCTGAAACTTGTTCTATTTACTCATATCCCAGTGTGAACAGCCAAAAGCTGGCCTCACTTCAAACTGATGGCCAGCATGAAGATGGAAAACAGCTTTGAACCAATATTAAAAAGACTTGGAGGCCAAAAACTAACAAGTATTCAATTTCACTGGCAGTCTGAAGCTGGAGCCAAACAGGTGTTCACCACTTTAAGGGCTTTGATGACAAAGACACTGTAAAATGTCTCCTCAGAGACAACTGAGGTTAGTTCTTCAAAAACCCACTGGTAAGTCAACAATAAGAGGAATGTTCTCATTATAGAGGGATTTATAAATTGAGCTAGGTACGTGAAGGATTATTTTCTGACACTTAGATTTTACAGTGATGGGGGTTTATTTGATACTTTAGAAGCTACCATATTATTATATTAGCTTATTTAGATTTTATTTATATTTGAAGAGTTCAGATGCAAGACCAGTTAAAGCCATCTCGGTCAAAAATTAGATAATGATACTGAGTGAATGCTCTTGACACATATTATACGTCCATCAAATACTTTTACTTTAAACTCGCTAAAATACCAGCCTCAGCCCAATCAGAAGTACCACTACTTACACAGAAACCTATACATTTGAGCCTGATAAAAATGCATTTTTTAAAGAAAGATGTCAGATGGATTTAGCTGGTTTTGCATCTGAACTCTTCATTTATTTATTATATTATTTCTCTAACAGACTTTGCCCACTGTTTAAAGGATTAGTTCAGTTCCACTTTCCTGATAATTTACTCAACCCCAAGTCATTTTAAGATGTTTATGTCTTTCTTTCTTCAGTCAAAAAGAAATTAAAGAGAAGTCCACTTCTAAAACAAAGATTCACATATAATGTACTCACCCCCTTGTCATCCAAGATGTTCATGTCTTTCTTTCTTCAGTAATAAAGAAATTATGTTTTTTGAGGAAAACATTTCTGCATTTTTCTCCATATAATGGACTGGTATGGTGCCCCGATTTTGAACTTCCAAAATGTAGTTTAAATGCAGCTTCAAACGATCCCAAATGCAGTTGTAAACGATCCCAGCCGAGGAAGAAGGCTCTTATCTAGCAAAACGACGTTTTTTTTTTCATTAAAAAATACAATTTAAATCCATTTAATCTCAAACTCTTGTCTTGCCTTTCATGAACTCTGTGTATTCTGGTTCACAGTTAAGGTATGTTGAAAAACTCAAATCGTAACTTCAAAAATAATTTCAAAATCATCTTACATCGCTGCAGAAGTTCCGACTGGAGCGTTTGAAAGCCATGTGTGTCAGCGGATCCCTAATACATCTGCATATAGTTGTAAAAAAATCGAAAAATAAAAATTTCTAGAAAAATAAAAATGTATATACTTTTTTAACCACAAATCCTCGTCTTGCACTTGCGTGCCTTGATGCATTACGTCATGTGTGGTTAGTTCAAAAGGTTTCTCCTGTTCAAAAATTTAGGGTAGAAAAACATCTTATTTTTTCCTTCAGCTTCAAAATTGACCAACATCATTGTTTTACCTTATTTGTAAAGGGCACGTTTGCTTTGTAAACACTGGGTCGGTACTTCCGCCTGTATCACACTTGACCTTTCCAACATGATTATGTAATGCGTGAAGTTGGGCTGGTGCAAGATGAGCATTTGTGGTTTAAAACATATATAAATTTAAAAAAAAAAAAATTAGAAGCGATCAATTTGCTAGATTCGTTTTGCTAGATAAGACACTTATTTCTTAGCTGGGATCGTGTAGAGCCATTTGAAGCTGCACTAAAACTGCAGTTTGGATGTTCAACTCGTTGGGTCCCATTGAAGTCCACTATATGGAGAAAAATGTTTTCCTCAGAAACCTTAATTTCTTTTCGAATGAAGAAAGAAAGACATGACCATCTTGGATGACATGAGGGTGATTAAATTATCAGGACATTTTATTCTGGAAGTGATCTAATCCTTTAAGGTTATTAGGAGAAACTATAGGTCTGGTGTATACACTGTAAAATCTAATTAGTTGGGCTTATTTAAAAAAAGCATGCAAACCGATTGCCTTAAAAAAACTAAGTAAAGTGAAATAGGAATAGTATGTTGTACTGACAAATGTTCAGTTAGTATAGTTTACTTACACGAGAGCTCTAGTAACTAAAAAAGAACTGTAGGGGGTACTTGATCCTTTACTTGAGGTTTACTCTTGATTGAGTATAGCTACTCACTGACTCCCAGAGTGCATTGCAGCATAAATAAATTATGCAATCGCTTTGTTTTACTGTTGTTGTTTTTATTTGCTAATTTTATTTACTGACTTGTGTCAGTAGTAGCACAACAAAAAGAGAAAATAAAATAATATAATGGTTATTGTCACAATTAATAAAAATTAATAACATTGAATTGTTACCATTGTTGTGATTCATGTGCTAAATGTTGAAGTTTGTGACTTGAGCACATCACCACAAATATTAAAGGACTGTCTCAACTCAATAAAGTTTCTCAAGGTGTTTATGAAGAACAATGAAATTGTAAAAGATCATTAATAAATATAAAAAATACATTAAAGTATTAAAAGATTTAGCTAATTAGAAAATCAGAATTAAAAGGTTATCTTCTAAAAGCAACCTACTTATTACATTTCTTCCTTTGAAATCAAAAATTATGACTTCATGTTGCATTGCTGCATCAATAGGAAGAAAATTATAATAAGAAAAACAAAGCTCCAAGTGCCCAACCGAAGGGAACGTTAATCACTATAATGGTAAGTAAAAACAAAACAAAACAAAAAAGACACACAAACAACATTTGACGAAAATCAACATCAATTTATGAAGTCAGCTTATGTGATGTTTTCTCAAATATATAGTTGTATTGAAACAACTTTCAAAATGACTTTGGGAAATGAGTGAATGTAACTAGTGAAAAATAACTGCAAATTAACAATTTCCACCTCAAAAACTTTTTCTTCTTCTTCTTCTTCTGTTGTTACTTTGCAAATTAGCACATATTAGTGCACTGCTGCCTCTCACTGGTTTATTAATGTCATTGGTTCCTTTGTGGCTGCTTGAATATTAAGTAAACATCACTCAAAGCAGTAAGTAAATTGTTTTACTCGCTTGAAAGTAGCTGTAACTTAATAAAACCTAGTAAGTATAGCAACTAAGTAAAGATAACTAATTAGGTAAACTATTGGATTTTACGGTGTAGCTATATAAAATATAAAAAATATATTTTATTATTAAATTATTATTATTATTATATAACATTTTTACTTAAGTTTGAAAGAAAAAGCACACAGAAATGAAGTGAAGCAAAGCCTAAAATAAAGTAACAACACAATGCTGAAAGTCCATGTGTGGGTTTTTGTTTGTTCTCTTGAGATTACTTTCTCCATTCCAAATCAGAGAGCCTGGAAAAACAAGAGAATGTGTCAAGAGTGTTCCCAAATTGTGTGTTTGTCTGTTTCTATTCTTGTTTAGTTGGAAGAGATGTCCTATTTTCAAGTATATTCACATTTCAACCACGCAAAAATAATAATTTCCACAGCTTTTCCATTTTTCTGTATTAATTGCTGCTGCATGCTTTAGTAGATACCCAAGGCTATACACCTTTATATAAGAGTTTATTGCATTTTTTTCCCCACTGCTAAAAATTTAATTTTTTTACATACCACAGAGCAATCTGTAAATCTGTTTTAATAATATTCAAAGATAATGATTTTGGTTAGTAAATTGTAAATCGTTACAATTAATTTAGCATTAGCAGTGTAATTAGAGATGCTTGAGAAGCTGTTGAAGTCCATTGATTTGTGCTCATATGAGAAATATTATACTAATCTCAATCAAACCAGTAAGAATATAAATGGCTGAATGGTTAAATATTTTAAAGTTATAGATCTTTTTGAGCAATAAAACAAGATACACTCTTAAAAATAAAGATTCCAAAAGGGTGTTTTTGCAGCGATGCCATGAGAGAACCATTTTTGCTTCCCCTAAAAACCTTTTAGTGAACAGTTTCTAAAAGAACCATTTTGAAAAACATTTTAAAAATATAAAGAACATTTTTCAACTATAAAGAACCTTCTCTGCATTTAAAAGGTTCCATGGATGTTCAAGGTTCTTCATAGAACTATTGATGCCAATAAAGAACCTTTATTTTTAAGTGTAGTGTGGTTAAACAGCTTATGCAGATATTAATAAGCATACATGCTAGAACATAAATACATTTTTCTGTACAAACTAGAGGTCAAAATGAAATAATTGTAGTTAAATGTGTCTAAAACTTCATCAGATTAATCGTGATCATTTGACCGGTCTATGGCCTTCCACTGGTTGGAAACGTTTCATTCATGCCCCATTGTTTCAGCACTCAGTGTGTGAATTATGGATGGAGGTCATGTTTTGTTCTGTTTAATCAGAAAAGGCATTACGGTATCCATGGTTTCCAGTGAAGTGGGGTTGTGTGTGTGTTTTGTGTGGGGCGAGGGGTGGAGGCTGATAAACAAGCTTCATGTGTGAGGACAGCACTTTAGTACACTCCGCTTTTTTTCTGCCTATCCCGTGCTCTATTTTCTACCCCCTTCTTTTTCTCTCAACCCTTTGAACATGGAGGCCTTGGATTTGTGAAGAGTTGTGGGAACAGCAGGGTTCTGAATAGGTGGCCTTCACTCTCTGGTGCTCCGAGCGGCCCTCTTCCACAGGGAGGGGAGCCAAAAAGAGCTTTGAGCTTTCATTATGACTCTGAATGGAAGAACGAAAACAGATCCTACGAACAAGAGAGGGTCCATCTATGGGGCCCTACTGTAATTAGTTATCTTTTTACCTGGCAACTCTCTTGCTCACACTGCACTTTCTGTTGAGTGCGGTTCAGCTGTGGCATAGAGATTCAGGGTTGATTCTCACTAACTCTCCTCTCATTTGTACCACTGGGGCCCCTCAGAGGGATCAGCAAAGACCCCCGCTGGGCTGATTTGTGTCTTAATGAGACAGGATTTAATTGCTATTTAGAGCGCTGACAGTTATTGGGTTCTTGTGTGTCATACACCCCCAAGTGGATGCCCCAGAATATTACATGCCAGTACATTGAGTGTATTTCCATCAAGGGTTCAGAGTTTTGGATGTTGTAAATGTAACAACCCAAAAAAAAAAAACCCAATGCCATAATTTATTTAAAATACACTAATTTCATATTGACTATAATTTAAATTAATTCTAAATTCTAAATTCTAATTAAACTTTATTTGTAGCATTTCTTTATTACACTGTGCACACTGTTAACAAGGACTGTATGATCTTTGTGTAATTCAGTATTTAAATGCAGTATATTTATAGTGTACCTGAAGTATACTTGCAATAGTTCCACTTTAGCATCAAATATAATTCAGTATATCTTTAATTGGATTTTAGCACTACTTCTGCACAATTAAAATGCATTAAGCCAAAATTATTTGTTCCAATTTAGCAGACTTCAAGTATACTAGTTTAGTATACCAAAAGTACAACTGGAACACATACACATACAGTACCAATAATATATCTAATATACTGATTTGCTGTACAAGAAACATTTTATTATTATTATTATCATCAATATTTAAAACAGTTGAGTACATTTTTTCAGGATTCTCTGATAAATACAAAGATCAGCAATTTTCTGAAATAAAAAGCTTTTGTAACATTATTTACTATACCATTCAAAAGCTTGGAGTCAGTATAATTTAGGAAATTGTAGAAATTAATACTTTTATTTAGCAAGGATGCTTTAAATGGATCAAAAGACATTGATAAATGATAAAGATTATAAAGACATTTATAATTTTGCAAAAGTTTTCTATTTTAGATAAATGCTGCTCTTCTGAACTTTCTATTCATCAAAGAAACCTGAAAAAATTCTACTCAGCTGTTTTCAACATAATAATAACAACAATAATTATGAATGTTACAATGAAAGGATCATGTGACTGAAGAATGATGCTAAAAATTCAGCATTGAAATCACAGGAATAAATGACATTTCAAAATATATTCAGATAGAAAACAAATTTAAATAGAAAAAAAAGTTAAATAGAAAATATTTCAAAATTGTACTGTTTTTGCTGTACTTTGGATCAAATAAATGCAGGCTAAGTGAGTAGAAGAGACTTCTTTAAAAAAACAAAAACATAAAAAATGTTCACTAGTGTAGTGTAGATATGTAAATGTATGTGTAGTATACTTAGCACAAAATAAATGTATTTTAAATACATTTTAGTATTTTGTATTTTTTTTGCCATAGGCATTCATAGATATTTCAGGCCATTCAATAATGTCTCAAAAAACATACAGCAACATCCACCTTATCTTAACATCAGAGTGGCCATTTGTAACTTGAATGTACAAGGCTTCTGGTGTTATTTGCTTCCAGTTATTCTACCTGTATAAAAAAGCAGCTTTATAATGCAAGCTGCTACTTTTTATAGTATTATTTTAATGTAATGTCGTAACCATAAACATTGGTTTGTAGCGCAAACAGTTTTGCTCTTTACCGCACTGTTATTCTTCTACCTATTTACCTATATCGACTAATTTTTTTTTTTTATGTTGTTTTGTTTGTTGTTATTTTTTTAATTTTGGAAAAATAAGATAGAGATCAGAATTGCTCTGGCTCCAGTGGTTGCCTCAGAAATTCTGGCTGCAGAACTGAGCGCCCATGGGCAAAGATGGCAGATTTCAATTGTGTACATCTGTGTGGTCCTGCACTGAGCATCTGCCATTGAGATTAATGGGAAAGCTTATGAATAGTCCTTTCCAGTATTACAGATGTCCTTGATATTCATAAACTGTGACTGTAAGTCATTAATTGCGTGACACAATGAAAATCAAAGAAAAATATTTTTTATTGTCTCCTTGAACACACATAACATCAGTTTCTTTAGCTTTAATACCAGTGTCCAAAAACTTTAGTGAGGAACCAACAAACTTCAGACAGAATAGACTGTAAAGTGAGAAGGAGATCTCCACTCCCTATGCACAACAGAGACCAGCAACACTCATCACAAATTCATTTTCCACAGATGAAATGACTAATGGGCCAGAAGGCTGGGGAGAGATGGTAAATGAATAAAAACAACCTTGCAGCAAGAGGAATGTGCTGCCGGATCGTGTATTAGGCAGAATAGGAACGTAAAGCAAGCATGAAATGAAGGCGGGCAAGTAGCATTCAGCAGCATGCATGGAAAGTAGGTCAAATATGCTCGGAGAGACTCATTTCAGGATTTAATTCGCTGTTAATCCGTCTCCTGTAATTTCCATATGTAAACATCAGTAGTTAAACACCTAAGGGAGAGAGTGAAATTAAAAACTATTTGTTACTAATAGATACTGAAGACCAAATAGCCTACTTTACAGTGAAACTTTAATAAGATATTAACAGTGGAACATTTGACAAATATCTGCATTATAACCCGCAATCCTATAAGAATAGATTCAGATGTCAGATGATTATCATTTGTCATTTCTACCTCCACCAGAGCACAGTACAGATTACATTGTCCATGACAGTTTAGACCACTATCAGCAACTTATGTGAGTAATAAGAGTGAATATAATCCTTCTGTTTTAAAGGGGTGTACTAGATCATGCTCTCATGCTTGGTGGTTCGAAAAATACATTATTTTTTACATAATATGCATTATTACAATACCTTTCTCCCCAGCCTGGCACAAATACCCCAATTAGTTCTGGGTTTAATGAAGACCCGCCTTCCGAAAAACAAAATGTGTTGTGATTGGCTAACTATCCCAGTGCATTGCGATTGGCGAACAGCTTAAACGGTGTTTCAGTACTGCCACGCTCCTTGTCAAAACAATTAGCGCAAACTAGATTAATAGTGAATCTTATGTTTTAAATATGGATATTTTTCTAACAAAAACGCATCGATTTGCTACAGGAGACCCCCGGGAGCCGTATGAGGCACTTTTTATTATGGATGGATGCACTTTAATAGACTTTATTAGCAGTGTTGGGGAGTAACTACTTACTTGGAATTACGTAATTTAATTACAAAATAAATGTAATTGTAATTAGTTACAGTTACTGAGAAAAAATGTGTAATTAAATTACAGTTACTTTTGAAAAATGCCAGTGATTACAAATTACATCTGAATTTTTTCACACCTTACAGATTTAACTGACCTCTTTCATAAATTGTGTTACAGGTCCCAGGCAGTTGGGAAGACTGTAAGCAGTAATCAACTTAGTAGGAAATGAGAGAGACAAGAGTTAGTTGTTGCTTTCACGGTCCTCTTTGTTGTCTTTTATTACACATATACATTTGTACTTCAGAGTCAGTAAAATACTTTGAATCACAAAATGGTTCATAAACATGTTGGAAAACAAATAATACACACTGTATAGAGACTTAAATCAAATCATATCAAGTAAAAAAAATAACGATATGAAACCTTAACCATAACAATGTATAGAAATGTATAGAAATGCTTATACAAAACTGACTGAGCTAGTGTCTCAAGCCTCGTTCAGACTGTCAGCCCAAATCCGTTTTTGTCCATATCTAGATGGAACTGGATTTGAATAACTGACTGTCCACACAGTCATATCGCAACTGTTCAAATCCGATTTGTGTGTCCATAAGCGCTCTTTCGTTTTACGGAATGTGCGTTGGTTCCTATGGCAATGCCGTTGTGTTGTTATGCCAACGCTAAAATCAACAATAACAGCATTACAGTTTGCAATATAGATGCTATCTTGTGATATGACAACGTTGCCGTCGCGTTTGATTATATTTCGTCTTCTAAAGCAGCGGCAGAAACGCAGGAAGCTGGAATGTGCGACTTTATTCTGTGCTGCCGTCTCCGCTGGTTTCAAAACTCAAAGAGGTGCGTATACTAGCTGTATAGTGTATTTTCCCACTTGATTTGCAGTTCGCAACAACACAAGCTTGTTTCTGCAAAGACGTCTGACGTGTTTACGTTTTACGTGTCATGAAAACGTGAAAAAGCAGAAATCCGATTTGAATAGGATTCCTAACCACATACGAATGTAGCTCGAAACGGATTTGACCAAATCGGATTTCATGTGGTTCGTTGCTGTTCAGACTACCTAAATATGATCGGATTTCAATCGGATTTGCATACAAATCGGATTTGGGCTGACAGTCTGAACGAGGCTTCAGATAAGTTAAACAACTCAGGTAAGTAGTTCAAGCAAATAATACTCAATCAAATACTCAGGTGGATACATGAATAATCTTTTAGATGACATAAGCATCTTAAAATTAATAAATAGTCAGTTCAAACAAATTATTTGTTCATTACAATTTGTAAATTACAGTTTGATATGACATTTAATTAGTTTAACTAACCTTAGTAGGAAATGAGAGAGACAAGAGTTAGTTGTTGCTTTCACGGTCCTCTTTGTTGTCTGAGGATGCGCTGCAGTCGTCACGGTAACTCAACTCTCTCTCAACTGCCATTCCGAATTCAGAAAATGCAGCTAAACTCTTTAGTGTAAGCTCATTACAATACATTTAAGTAATTTAAATAAACCTTATATACACATATAAATAGAAATAAACAGGAAAAAAAATGGAATATATACAAATAATTTAATTTGTGACCCAAACTATATGTGGGGTGGTCACAATTGTATTGACGGCTCTAAAATGAAACACCAATGTTTCAGGAGTTCAGGACACAGAATAGGACACATGCTTATTCAGTAACTGTTTTATTTTATATTTGGGTTTATGCATAAACTTTTTTTTTTTTTTAAATTGTTTTTTACCAAGGCATTGTTAGATGCTTGTTTTCTGTCATAACTATGCAAACATTTGATTTCAAACCCAGTATCATAGCTATTAAACTATTTCTTGTTATGATGTTATTTACGTTATGATCTTGTTATGACATATAGTGCGGTGACCCGAGTTCGATTCCCGTCTCAAGGCCCTTTGCCAATCCCGCTTCCCTCTCTCCTCCCAGCTCTTTCCTGTCATTTCTCTCTACTGTCCTATCACAATAAAAGGCATAAAAAGCCTAAAAAAAATAAGTAAAAAAAAAAAAAAGTCTGAATTTGTGGTGGCTGTGCTTTAAATTAAATTATTACACAGCTCATACTCATTCGGGGCAACTTAAGTCAGTGCTATATGCTTGATAAGTTTTCTTAGCGGAAGCTTTGTGTTTGGTTAGCTAATAAAATATTAAAGCTTAATTCAATATCATGTGGACAATTTCTTAATTCTGTCATCCTGGTATCGTGGACTTGCTCTATTGTTTCATACAAACGCAGCTGCTGCCATTTTATTTTATTTTTTTTGTACACTGTAATGGATTATAAGATAACTAACAAACTAGTACTACTACTTAATTATTTTTGTTGTGTAAGAAAACTGGTATGACTGCACTGTATCCCTAAAATGTCTAGTTTGCCGTTTGCTAGCAACTGATTTCTTCGTTGGAGCTTTGCGTTCAAATATTTCAACTCAGATCAATGTTTCGTGTCTAATAATTTTGCCACAAAACATCTAAATAATCTATCAAGCAGCTGTGTAATAAGTGAGATAATGCACATGCAGCCAGTTGTTATCGCAAAATAAAGATGTATATTATCCCTTACTTATTATAATCTTAATTCAAGTCATATAGGATTTTGAAAGTCTGACAGTAATCAGTGTTGAGTGCTATACTGTAAGGTTAACTCTGCCTGGTTTAAATGTTTCAAAATGATTAACAGTTGAAAATATCAGAAATTTAGAAAAGTAATCAAAAAGTAATTAAAAGTAATAAGTTACATTACTTTAATAAAGTATCTGTAATCTATTACATTTCCAAAGTAACCTTTCCAACACTGTTTATTAGACTCCAATTGCTTTCGTCTGAAAGAAGGAAGTCATATACATATATGCTACAGTAGTGCTGAGTCCTATCCTCTGCCTGCGAGATCACAGATACATGAAATTATCGTGCTAATTTATTTAATTATTTTACATACTTCATTTCATTGCTCGAAACCAGCTCCAGCATAAGGCTAAAAGCAGCCTAACAGCATCAAAAAGCATCATCACTGATTAGTCCAGCCTATTCTAGTGCAAGTTTATGCATTTTAAAAAACACTCGCATTATAAATGAATCTATCTACACTAATAATAATAATAATAATGCATTTTATTTAACGGCACCTTTCAAAACACCCAAGGTCACCTCACAAGAAAAGGAAGAATAATTAATAAAAATACTGCATGATGAATAAATCTCTTACCACACACTGCACACGTCTGTGGTGCGTTACGACTCTGACACGGCAACAGGAGCAGATTGCGTTATTGCGTTACTGCTCTGAAGTGGCCACTCTAGTCAATCCTTGTGTTTATACCCGCCGTGCTGCGGCTCGTTGAAGCGGCTCTCCGCGCTGCATCGCTAAAGTTTGGCTAATCCCCCACCTCATCCCTACCCACCCCCCAACAATTCGAATTTCTGTAGGCGGGATTTAATTTGATGATTTTCTAATGGACTGCGCTGTGACATCATTGCATGCCAAAGGAGCCGTTCGTTGTCGTTCTTGGAAAGAGATTTTTAAAAATGTAATATTTCCCTTTGAAGTGGACTTTGAGATTTGTAACTTTGTAGATCTTTTTTATGCCCAAAGATACACACCACGCACTGACTAAAATTCGAAAAGTGAAGTGAAAATTTAAACAACTTCATAGCTTTAACAAACATGATGGAGAGATCTGAAGCTCCCCAGCATACCAATGAAATATGCAAGCAGACACAGCCCATGCCACAGGCGCCATACATAATCTATGACCTCACACACATAAACCAGTGCCCAGCCATGACTCCATTACTGCTGCCTGACGCCACGTTGGATAAGAGCTGGGCTACAGCTGGCATGGATGGCGCCTTACATTGGACTGGGCCAAGTTTCCTCTGAACAGTGTTAACTGAATATCACATCATGAGAATCACTGCTTGTTGCGAAGTGGCAACTTGAAAGAATTTGTGCCTTCACATACTCAAAATATCCACCTTTTTCTGAACGCAGAAGTCTCAGCTGACTAGAGCAGTGCTTTACATTTCTGGTCTCTGGTGTTTCTAGTCAAATGAACATATTTCCAAGCCGATTATATAATGTTAAACCTGGTCGCATTTTTTCAGTCAATTTTTTTACCACGTTTTAACATAGATTTCTATGGAGACTAGAACACAAAACCACCCATGGCACCACATATCGTTTACTCAGGAAAAAGGTGGATAATACAAACAAGAGCTTTGTTAAGAGGTGATTTTGGGTTTTTCTGTAAGAGCTGTTAATAAGCTGAATAATTTACCAATTAATATTAGACAGTGTTTTACTTGTAAACAGTTTAAGCTACATTTGAAAATATGGTTAAAGTTGAGTCAGGTTTGTGATCATTGAGCATTCTTGTGTTTTAAAATGGTTACATAACTTTGAGGGTCTCAAATTCTAGGGCTCGAGCACCGGTGGGTGTGTAACACACAAATACCTACAAAAATGTCCCTGGTACGAATCCCAAAACCCAACAGGAAGTCTGTTGTTTTTAATTTTCTCAGCAACTTTTGTGCCATTTTTGGGCATTTTATTTAAACAAGCTATTCCTAGAGATTTTAACAGATCAACACCAAATTTGGTCAGTGTAATCTAAAGCCCTTTGTGACATTAAATTGTGAAGATCTTGAGTTTTTGTTGAAGGGCGTGTTGGTGGCTGCTGGACAAACTTTGTTATAGTTGTTATAACTCAGCCATACAATGTCTGATCTTCCACAAACTTCACATGTTTAATAAGAGTCCTGTCCTGAACACATGGCCATGCCCATATTCAGTTATAGTCAGAGCGCCACCTGCTGGCAACAAGGAGTGCCATGTTTTAAGCTGTAATGAGCTCCTCCTAGAGATTTATTGACATTAACACTATATTAGGTCACTTTAATGTAAAAGCCTTTGTGATGTTAAATTGCTAAGATCTTGAGTTTTCGCTAAAGGGTGTGTCCATGGCAGCCTTACAGAGTTCGATGTTTCTCCATGGGAATAGAAATTGTTGTAACTCAGCCATACAATGTCCGATCTGCCCCAAACTTCACAAGTTCAATAAGAGTCCTGGCCTGAACACATCTAAAGGCCAATATTCAGTTATAGTCATAGCGCCACCAGCTGGCAGCAGGACATTTGGCACATATAAATGACTTTGACATATTCCTCCTATATTTACCACTTCAAATGCATATTGCCCACCATTCACTGCTTTCCTAAAGCCACCGGGTGGCGGTGAGCCCGGGTGCAAAGGCTCTTTCAATGTTTTTTGCAGCTTTAATTTATAATTGTTATTATAGGGTGATGTTTTGTAGTATTTTAGGGGGATATTTTGTAGTAATTTGAATTGTAGTTTCTATGTGAGGGATTATATTTCTTATTTTGGATTTTTATTTTATTTTTACTATTATATTGACTGTCCATTATCCCTGCTAAACCAAGAATTAAATAAATAAAGTTTCAATTGGAATGCCAGAAAAAGAAATTTGATGCTGATGTATTCTGGGAAATTAAGTGTTCTATCTGGTGATGTTATTGTTAACTAAAAGTAAAACTATTTGTAACTTTTAGTTAAATTAAATAAAGCTGAAATAAAATAAAATATATGTAATGAAAAGCTAAAATGAAAATTGAAATGATGCCATGGCTACTAACTGAAATAAAATAAGGTAAAGTTAAACTACTCAAATTACTAAATCTAAAAATATAAATTAAATTTAAATAGAAATATTAAAAAAACAAAGACGACAACAATGACAAAAATGTTTAATTATCTGAATACATAATTAATTAAATTGTTACAGAGAGTGAGGGACAAGAGGCGAGCGGATCCACATGCGAGCCTTTATTAATGGGACGAGACAGATACATGGTCGTGCAGGCAGGGTCAAACAACAGTAACAGGAGTGTCAGAGGCGAGACGAGAGAAAAGTCCTTTATGACGAGCGATAATCCAAAGGCAGGCGGCTAGACAGACGAAAACGAGAAAACCAGGCAGGAGAACAAAAACCAGGAACTTGGAAAAAGAAACTAGGTAACGCTAACTAAGGGAATACAACAATACAACAATCCGTGGTTTGCAAGTGGAAAGACCGGGGCTTTTATAGCGCCGCTGATTGGTCGCGGGTGAAGTGCAATGGCTGATGGGGAATGTAGTCCGGGGTGTGGTGCAACAGTCTGTGTGTGACAGGGCGAGAGTGACATCTGGCGGTGAGCGGACAGCGGGACACCGACCGGATTTGTGACATAAATGAAAACTTTTATAAAAATAATTTAAAATATGAATACTATAATAGCATGTTTAAAAAATACTGAATTACTCTGGTTCTACCTTGGTCCACAAAGTTAATTTATTAAATATAATGAAATTTATACTAAATACAGTTTTCTGTACACTCTAAAAAATGCTGAGTTAAATATAGACAAACTCAGTGATTGGGTTGTTTTGACCCAGCAGTTGGGTTAAATGTTAAATGTTTAACCCAACCTTCTGGGTAGCTGTTGCTTGAAAATGACTATATTTCTTGCTTAAAATGAACTCAAAATAGGTTAGAAATTTATATTTTTTAATATGTTCAATAAATAGACATCTAGTAATAAGTTGAATAAATAATAAATAAATCACATTTTTTAAATAGCTTATTAATAAATGTTCACCTTTTGCTGACGCATCTAGTTCTATGTCTGATATTTAATTTACAACCTATTTTGGGTTAATTTTAAACCAGCCATGTAGTAATTTTTAAACAATAGTTGAGTTAAATAAAACATATTTCACCTAGTGCTGGATTGTTTTTAACCCAGTGTAGATGGCATTTTGAATATATTTATCTATTTGTAAGGCCTATTAACTTGCAATTTAAATAAATAAATAAATGCAACCTTCAAACTTTGACAAGCCAACATTCCAAGTTTGTCTAGACAAATTCTGCATTTCTTTTTAAAAATTACAGATATATGCTACCTTGAAATTGCAAGTTTAAGTTCAAGTTCAAGTGAGCTTTATTAATATTCCGCAATACGTGGAGACACGCAAGGAAACAAAATGTGCCTCACAGGACCAACATATAGAGCTACATACAGGCAGACATATAATCATATAAAACAAATAAATATATAAACATATAACCTATATAAATTCACATACACCTATAAAACCTATAAAACATACACTACCGTTCAAAAGTTTGGGGTCAGTACATTTTTATTGTTTCTTTTTTTTTTTTTTAAGAAATTAATACTTTTATTCACCAAGGATGTATTAAGTTAATAATTAAAAGTTTATTAAAAGTTAATAATAAATAATTTACATTGTTATAAAATATTTATATTTTGAATAAACACTGTACTTTTTAAACTTGTTATTCATGAAAGAATCCTGAAAAAAAAAATCACAGGTTCCAAAAAATATTTGGCAGCACAACTGTTGATATTATCCAACACTGATCATTCTAATAATAAATCCGCATATTAGAATGATTTCTGAAGGATCATGTGACACTTAAGACTGGAGTAACAGCTGATAAAAATTCAGCTTTTCATCACAGGAATAAATTCTATTTTAAAGTATGTTAAAATAAAAAACATTATTTTATATTGTAAAAACATTTTGCAATATTACTGTTTTTTTTCTATATTTTTAATCAAATAAATGCAGCCTTGATGAGCATAAGAGACTTCTTTAAAGACTATTACAAGTCTTACTGACCCCAAACTTTTGAACGGTAGTGTATATCTGATAAACCTACACATACAGCTAAACCTATTTCAGGAATAATCTAACTATACATATACATAAATACTTCATATGAAAAACTTTAACTTACATTTGCAAACTGCTGCAAAGATTTTACATCTGATCAGCTTGTTGCAGTCCTTCTAAAGAAACCACAAACCACTGTGCAAACCACGGCTTTACAGAGTCTATTTGAGAGAAGTAGTGGCATTATGTCCAGAGAGTCTAACATAAGATTTAATAAGGCTTTCTGTCGTTTTTAATGATTTAATGCATGCTAGGACACAGAGGTGGTTAATTGCAATTAGCAACATTCTGTTTCCTTACTTTAGCAAAGATTAAGTACACAGTTTCCACCCTTTAGAGTTGCACATACAGATAAAGTTTCACAGTAAAAGTTGCTGTCACGCTCTACTCGGTTTCCTATTTCATCAGCAAGCTCAGTGAATCCCTCCCACGCCAACTTCTCAAGCTAAGCTCTTCACGTCTGGCCACATCTCCAGCAAATATTTGGGAGTTTTAACTTCACTATCAAGTATAAATTGACAGGGAACCTCTTTCTTGTTATCCTTGAAAACAGGATGCTGGAGGAAAAAAACAGCATTACTCATTGCTCCTCAAGGAATTGCACATGCCTTGGTGAGAGGACATAATCATACCAGTCTAGTATAATTAGGCAGCAGATTAAATTGCATGCATTGCATATATCTTAAAGCTGGGAGGTGGAGACTTATTTAGGTAATCAAAGGCATGTTGCTTGTTCATTGCACTGTTTGTGTGTGAGAGAAGATGTGTGAGGTTTCCTGGCCCTACATGGCATGAGCAATGACCTGTCAAATCGGTAGAAAGATGCAGCAGCTGCAAAAGGATGTGGCTGGAGTGAAAAAATAAAACATGGAGGTGTGATACGACAGACACAGAGAGAGGAGGACAAAATAGCTGAGGAGACTCCTCCACAAATTGCATCATTTGATATTGTGATGGAGGTTTTAAAGAAAATATAATTCTGTTCTATTCAACAGCACAATGTGAAAGCAGAGGGACACATTATAACATTCATCAACCTCTTTTTACAAGTATGACACAGTTTCAAATACCTAGTTGCCACGGATACACTTACATTAGATACCAGTTAAAAAGCTTAAAATGAAACTTTCCAAAAATGTCAATCATTGTAGAGCTTTTGTCATAAAAGCTTAATTATTAAGCCTGAACCATATTTTGTGACAGCTATGAATATAAAAATGCCTCTTCTGTCCTCAGGAAAGTTGCATTCTATCTGAGACAGTGGCCCGCAAACTGTTACAGGCACTGATCGGTCATGAATATTAATTATATTTTAATAAATCTGTGACATTCACTCTGTATGATTTTCTGAACGGCAGACATTGATAGCTAAGTACTTGCACATTTGTTCAGACCACAAATATATTCGGCAGTAGCTGTTGCTTGTTCATACAGTGGTGTGGATGCATAGCACAAAAAGCTAAATTTTACAATTAACCATGCCATTGTAAAGTTTCAAATTGTAAAGTAACAGAGTTGGTAAAAATTCAGTTTTGAACTGAATTAGTCATTGTACACAAAAAGTTAAATTAGAATTTTTGATTAAATTGACAAAAAGAAATTTGACACAGCTAGTCTGGGAAATGAAAGGAGAAGTTCACTTCCAGAACAAAAATGTACAGATAATTTACTCACCCCCTTGTCATCTAAGATGTCTTTCTTTCTTCAGTCGTAAAGAAATTCTGTTTTTTGAGGATAACTTTTATGGATTTCTCTCCATATAGTGGACTTCTATGGTGCCTACGACCTTGAACTTCCAAAATGCAGTTTCAAAAGGCTCTAAATGATCCCAGCCGAGGAATAAGGGTCTTCTATAGCGAAACAATCTGTCATTTTCTAAATATAATTTCTATACTCTTAAACCTTAAATGCTTGTCTAGCTCTGCGTGAACTCTGTTTTCCGGTTCAAGACAGTTAGCGTAGGTTGAAGAACTCCCATCTCATTTTCCTCTCCAACTTTAAAATCATCCTACATTGCATTTTACCTTTTTTTTCTAAAGGGCGTTTGATCCTCTTTGCATGTTCACTTTGTAAACACTGGGTCGGTTCTTCTGCAGCGATGTAGGCCGATTTTGAAGTTGGAGGAGAAAATGAGATGGGAGTTTTTCAACAGAAAACCCTAACTGTATTGAACCAGAATACACAGAGTTCACACAGAGCTAGTCAGCATTAAGGTTAAAAAGTACATAAACTGTTATTTTTTTTAAGAAAATAACCGATCGTTTCGCTAGATAAGACCATTCTTCCTCAGCTGGGATCATTTAGAGCCCTTTGAAGCTGCATTTAAACTGCATTATGGAAGTTCAAACACGTGGGCACCAAAATCCATATGGAAATCCATATGGAGAGAAATCCTGAAATGTTTTCCTCAAAAAACGTAATTTCTTATTGACTGAAGAAAGAAAGACATGAACATCTTGGATGACAAGGGGGTGAGTAAATTATCCGTAAATTTTTGTTCTGGAAGTGAACTTATAGCGCACCGACATATAGCGGCATCTCGCCAAGGGCATCCCGAGTTCGAATCCCGGCTCGAGGACCTTTCCCGATCCTGCCCCCTTCTCACTCTCCCACTTCGCTTCCTGTCAGTTATGATCTGTCCTATTGTAATAAAAGCAAAATAAAAAAAATAAAAATACTGAGATTAAAAAAAATAAGAGTGGAAGGGTTTTTCCCCAAATTATAGTAGTTGTAGCTGCAGTGCAAAAGAGAATATAATAAACTATGATTGTATTGAATTTTACTGTGTTTTGGTCTATACTGACATCCTACTGTATTACTGTGCTGCGTATATACTTTGGTATTGATCACTTCAAGCACATGAACTGCAGTACTGGAGTGTATTTAATGTGAGAGTGTCAGTTTTTCATCTGTATTCAGCCTTAGTCTCGAGTAGCATAAATACTGCCTTCAGGCCCCCATCCTGAGTGTTCCGAGAAATCATGCAATGCGCACACTCCATTGTGCTCTCTCTCACACACACACACACACAGACATATGATCAGTCAATATTTGGAAGAATTATGTAGGGTGAAAGGAGGCCATCTGTTTTTGACAGATACATTTTTATGGTGATGATGACATTGTAGAGGTTGCCCCTCTGGAGCAACAGACTATTTAACACGCACAACCTTAAAATTCAGCCCAAATCATCAGATCTTTATGCCTCTGTGAGAAATTAGCACTTTTATTTAAAAGGGAAAACCGCACCATCTGTGATTCAGCTGCTTTGTTACTGATACAGTGCACTCTTACTGACAATATTACTGTGCCGTAGACAGCTGCAGTAACAGGTTTTACCTCTCGGTTGATCTAATGTGCACGATAGATCTCTGCAAATGAGGCGTGTGAAGGCGTGTGTTAGCAAAGTAATTGTATTTGTATGTCTTCAAACAAGTCTAAATGCAGATAAGCACGATTCACATAAAGCAAGTAAATATCTGATTACATATACTTTAATGAATCACAAACTCAAACTCCATTAATTTCAGTCATATATCACAAGCAAAATGTCACGTGTGAAAAATGCCCTCTGGTGGTAGCTTTTCAGACAGCCATTGGTCTGTTCTGACTGCTAGTACAGCAAGTCAATTGGAAATCTCTTCCATAGCAACAGTCCTACATGGCAACAACTATCCTGAATACAAGATTTCCATTATGGTCTGCCGCCCTCTCAAGAGAGACGTCAGTCGGAGTCTTTCATCCTGAGAGGGAAACTACATAGCTACAGCAGCAACAGCTAGATAAAAAGCTGCTCTCTGTATGCATCATAAGTATGAATTATTTCAGAGACTTTTTCATTACATTTATAACAACTACAGAACAGAACCATAATAAAGTAACACAGCATCAGAAATTAGAATGGACAAGTAATCTAGCCACCGTAAAAGTATGCATAAAACAACAGTTAAACTAGTCAGTGACGTAATAAACAAATAAACAAATAAACAAACATTTATACCATATCCTCACACCTTGAAAAATGTACACATTAAGCAAAAAAAAAAGTTAAAAGGTATTATTATATTATACTATATTATATTATATTATATTATATTATATAAAAATACTAGGGCTGCCCTTAACTAAATATTTTTTTCTAGTCGACTAGTAGTCTCTTTTTATCCATTAGTCGACTATTAGTCGCATGTTTATTAATAATAATAATAATAAGCCTTTAATTTCCTACATAGCCTAATAAGCGAATGCAGAAAAAAAGCTTGCCACAGCGCACTGGCAGATATAATAATTATGAATGCGTCAGGGAAAAAAAGCAAGGAGACTGCATTAACATTTTAATCATTTATTGATAAACTGATAAACCATAAGGGTATTCTTAAGGCATTATAATGAATGCATAATGCAGTATAAAAAACCTTATATGTTATATCATCTTATAAATAATTATAACAACAATTATGATGCAATTATAATGCTTACGCATTTGTGGTTATAACTTTTAAGATTATGATTATTTATTTATGAACACCATATTAAATCTTATTTTACATTTATAACGGGCTATATCTTGACATTGTTTATTTAAGATCTGCACAGTATCTTACTACATCTGGTTAGGTGTGGAATGTTATTTGAGTGTTCCCTGTGAGGCTAATATTAATATTGATGTGAGCTAGTTAATCATTTCAGCTGAAAAAAATTGCAGTGTTTATATGTTAGGTTACATTTTATTTAGATGCTCCCCCTAGTTTACTGACTATAGTCGACTATAAGCAACTTTGCAACTACATGTCAACTAACTCTCAGAGTATTAGTAGGCTTATGTTAAGGTTAGGGTAGGTAGAATGTTGCTGTACTTGCAAAGTTACATATAGTCAGTTTGTCTTTTGGAGAACGATCAAAATAAAGTGTTAGCACATATTTAGCAGACATACTACTAATACTCCTATGACTGCTAGTTGAAATAGCAACTAAAGGGTACCATCAAAATAATCAAACTGACATTACAGTAAAAATAGTTCAAAGCAAATGTGTCATTTTACACATTCATCTGATCTAACATCTAATATCTAATGGCTGTTTGAGAAAAAGAAACTTATTATTATAACTATACTTATAAGTGGTCATTGATTGCTTTAAGTAAAGTAGCATACAAAAGATGGCAAAATATGAGACATATAATACATTATAACTATGAGAAATATAATCCATTGTAACTTAAGTGAATGCAGCATGTTCTTTGTGTGTTATAAATTATAATACTCTTAAGCTATAACTACAAATAAGTAAATATTATAATACATTAAAACTGTTCTTATTAATATTCGTAAGATGATATAACATATTATAAGGTTTTTTATAATGCATTATACATTCATTAAGATACCCTTATAATGTATTATAAATGTGGGCTTTTATAGAAACTGTTACCACTAGTTCTTTCTTTGTTTTCGGCTTAAGAGATGAAGTTGGCAACATCATCTCTGCAGTAGCGATGTGCCTGTATGCATGTTTCATACGGATTATATAATTTGAGAATATCTGTTTTCTATTTGAATTTGTTCATTTAAAAGTAGACATTTCACTCTCTGTAGATATATTTTTCATGTCTGTAAGGCAAGTGTACAGAGACCGAGGCAGCAGAAAGCACATCCTGTTTGCTTTAATTATTCTACAAAAGGACAATGTTTTGTTGTTATTCTGAGTGCACACAAATAAACATTGAGTCTTTATAGATTCAAAAGATGTATTACTTTTATCTGTATGACCAAAAATGAGGGAGTATTTTAAGAGCATTGGCACCTCCATCTGTCATGCAGCTTCCACATTTCGCACAGACACTTGAATTGCACACATTTTTCTGGGTTAAATTGAGCAGCCATGTAAAGTTGCTACTACTTACATATTTCAGATAAAAAGCCATATTCCTGTGGATTTTTTTTCTGCACCTAAGCAACTAATAAAATTTTGGTTGACCAAGCCTCTTTTCGTCGACTAACGATTAGGCGACTATTAGGTGGCAGCCCAAAAAAATAAACAGCAGTTCTTAGAAATATGCTCTTTATAGTATTGAAGTTTGTTTCATATGGTTCTAATTCATATGTTTCTATTGCATATATCTATACACCGATCAGGCATAACATTATGACCACTTTCCTAATATTGTGTTGGTCCCTCTTTTGCAGCCAAAACAGTCCTAACCCATCGTGGCATGGACTCAACTAGACCAGTGGTACTCAACTCCAGTCCTCAGGGCCCACTGCTCTGCACAATTTGTATGTGTCCCTCATTTAATGCACCTGATTCTGATCATCAGCTCATTAGGAGAAAGATCCAGTGGGCCCCGAGGACTGGAGTTGAGAACCACTGCACTAGACCCCTGATGGTGTGCTGTGGTATCTGGCACCAAGATGTTAGCAGCAGATCCTTTAAGTCCTATAAGTTGCAAGGTGGGGCCTCCATGGATCTGACTTGTTTGTTCAGCATATCCCACAGATGCTTGATTGGATTGAGATCTGGGGAAACTGGAGGCCAAGTCATCACTTCAAACTCGTTGTGTTCCTCAAACCATTTCTGAACCATTTTTGTTTTCTGACGGGGCACATGCATTATTCTGCTGAAAGAGGCCACAGCCACCAGGGAATACTGTCTCCATGACAGGGTGCACATGGTCTGCAACAATGCTTAGGCAGTACATGTCAAATACTTAGGTTGTACATGTCAAAGTAACATCCACATGGATGGCGGAACTTAAGGTTTCCCAGCAGAACATTGCCCAAAGCATCATAATGCCTCCGCTGGCTTGCCTTCTTCCCATAGTGCATCCTGGTGCCATGTGTTCCCAATGTACCCGGCCATGCACAAGATGTAAAAGAAAATGTGATTCATCAGATCAGACCATCTTCTTTCATTGCTACATTGTCCAGTTCTGTTGCTCACATTCCCACTGGTGGCACTTTCGGTGGTGGACAGGGGTCAGCATGGACACCCTGACTGGTCTGTAGCTATGCAGCCCTATAAACAACGTATATGTATTCTGACACCTTTTGTATCAGAACCAGCATTAACTTCTTGAGCAATTTGAGCTACAGTAGCTCATCTGTTGGATTGGACCACACAGGCCAGCCTTTATTCCCCACATGCATCATTGATCCTTGGTCACCAGTTCACCACTGCTCATTCCTTGGACCACTTAGATACTGGGTAGATACTGATTACTGCAGACCAGGAACACTCCACAAGAGCTGCAGTTTTGGAGATGCTCTGACCCAGTCTCTAACCATCACAATTTGGCCCTTGTCAAACTTGCTCAAATCCTTACGCTTGCCCAATTTTCCTGCTTCTAACACACCAACTTTGAGGACAAAATTTGCTGCCTAATATATCCCACCCACCAACAGGTGCCTTGAAGAAAACATATTCAGTGTTATTCACTTCACCTGTCAATGGTCATAATGTTCTGCCTGATCTATGTATATTATATTATATTATATTATATTATATTATACTAGATGAGTAAAGTTTGAGAACAAACTTTAAGTTGGCTTGAGAAAGCCTAGCTTGAAAGTTTGAAGCAGTTGTAAAAGTATGGAAGCAGCTAGCATGATGTAACACATTGCTTATATGATTTAACATGTTGTTAACATGTTTTAGCATACAAGCTTATTGCTTGTATTTTTATAGGCTGATTACAATGTTGTTAGCATGATTAGCATGTTGTTATCATAATTTGCAAGTTACTAGAATGTTGTTAGCATGATTAGCAAGTTAGCATGTTTCTAGCCTGATTAACATGTTGATAGCATGTTTCGCACAATTAGCATATTACTAGCATGTTTCTAACATGGCTAACATGTTACTAACTTGTTGTTAACATGTTTCTAGCATGATTAACATATTGCTAGTATGTTGCTAGCATTTTTCTATCATGATTAGCATGTTACTAACATGTTGCTAGCATGATTAGCATGTTACTAGCATGTTGCTAACATGATTAACAAGTTACTAGCATGTTGTTAGCACGATTAGCATGTTGCTAGTATGTTTCTAACATGATTAGCATGTTACCAAGATGTTGCTATCACGATTAGCATGTTACTAACATGTTGTTAGCATGTTTTCCAACATGATTAGCATGCTGCTACCATGATTAGCAAGTTACTAACATGTTGCTAGCATGATTACCAAGTTAATAGCATGTTGTTAGCATGATTAGCAAGTTACTAGCATGTTGCTAGCATGATTACCAAGGTAATAGCATGTTGTTAGCATGATTAGTATGTTACAGGCACGTTTCTAGCATGTTTCTATCATGATTAGCAAGTTATTAACATGATGTTAGCATGATTAGGATGTTACTAGCATTTTGATAGCATGGTTAACAAGTTACTAGCATGTTGCTACATGCTTCTACCATGATTTCAAGATAAGTTTGTTTCTAAGATGATTGAAAGTTGTTAGATGTTCTTAATGATTTCAAGACCGCCACTCAGCATTGCTCTGGCATTTTCGATTTCAATAAGTTGCTAAGATGTTCTAACATGATTAAAGAAAAGCTGCCAAAGATGCTCTCTAAAGATGATTAACAAAGTTAAGGCGATATTTCTGGTATTGATTAGCTAGTTGCTGCAGATGTTTCTAGCATGATTGAAGCGTAAAAGTTGCTAGCATGTCCTTGTAGCATTGATTTCATCAACAAAGTTGCTAAAGATGTTTCTAACATGATTACAAAGCTGCTAAAGATGTTTCTGCAAGATGACTAACAAGTCGCCAAGCATGTTTCTAAAGATGATTATATGTCGCTTAGCATGTTTCTGGCATGATTACCTAGTTTTCGCGATGTTTCTGCAGATGATTGCTAGCGTCGGCAGCATGCTCTGTAGTCGATTGGCCAGTTGTTACGATGTTTCTAAAGCTTATGATTTCAAGAACTTGTTTCAGATGTTCTCTTAACATGACTCAGCTAGTTGCTGCGATGTTTCTAAAAAGATGATTGCTTGTGCTAAGCAAGGCATGTTTCTAGCATTATTAGCAAGTTGCTAGCATGTTCCTAGCATGATTAGCAAATTTGCTAGCATGTTTCTGGCTTGATTAGCAAGTTATTAGCATGATGTTAGCATGATTAACATGTTACTAACATGTTGTTACCATGTTTTCTAACATGATTAGCAAGTTACTAGCATATTGTTAGCATGATTAGCATGTTACTAGCACATTGCTTGTAATGTTCTCTCATGATTAGCAAGTTATTAGCATGTTGTTAGCATGATTTGCATGTTACTTGAATTTTGTTAGCATGTTTCTAACATGATTAGCATGTTACTAGCAAATTGTTAACATGATTAGCAAGTTACTAGCATGTTGCTAGCATGATTTAGATAGCTAGATAGATTAGAAATATTAGAGAGGAAGCTTAAATGAGTCTTAATGGATTAGAAATAGTACATAGAAGGGAAGCTTGATTGAGCCTCAAGGGATTCTGGGAGTTTGAAGAGTGTAGGCTCATTTGAACATTCCGTCAATGTAAGTCTATGGGATTTTTGGTGGCTTTGATAGTCTGGTTTACGAAAACCGTAAGCCGGATCAGTTAGAAAAGATATAGCACACCGAGTCAGACCAGTCTGAAGGTCTGGGCCGAGTATGGTGGTTCTAGCTTGAAAGCTCTAGGAGGAGATAGATACCGAAATTTGGCTCAGAAGAAGAATAATAATAATCTTAAATAGTAGATCAGTAAGTTGGCTTTCTCAAGCCAACTTAATTATATTATATATAAAGAGTTGCACCACATGATATTTTTGCCTTGTCATAGAAAACTGATATTTTAAGAGGCTTTTTGTTTGATTCGACCACATGAGTTTGTTTTTGTGTAAGGTTTTTCAAATATTAATAAGCAGTGAATCAGTTTTGATATTTTTTATTAATTTCATTAATTCATTAGCGTTTTTCTTCATTATAGACAGTTGTCACAACTGGACATTTTATTTATTTACTTTCTGTCCACCTGAAAGGTCAAGAATGTCCTGTTAAAAGACTGATATTCACCCACAAAATTGGTTTCAACTATAGTTTTCTTTCATTAGGTTAGTTGAGTAATTTAAGGCGCTGGTGGTTTGTCAAAAGTGGGGCTCCAGGGAGGCCGGGTGCGGTCAGGGTTCTTCAAAGAAAATCTTTATGGAGAAACAGGAACTCTAGTATGTGAGTGATCTTATATTACTTCAATCTCCAATAAAATCACTTCTCTGCAGTACACTCTTATACTTTCATCTGTCTGACCCTGTTTTTGCTGCACCCTTAAAGGTTTTGCAGGAAATAAGTGCTGGAATCTGAGTTGCGTGTGCACTCATCCACGCTCCGGTCCACTTATACAGAAGCTGGAGTCATCAGAGCTATTGCTCAAAATGTGCTGATGTTATTGCTGTGGGAATGTTTGGCACTTTAGTGTCATTGTGAGAAATTCTCTAACTGCTCTTTCCTCATGCAGCGCTGTTCCATCTCCACAGTGTAGCACTTTGATTTGGCTGGCTGGATGTTACAAAGTGCACTCTTGTCTTTCATTTTCATCCTGTGGGAAAAGGTTCTTCTGTTGGATGACACCCCAGAACAACAGTTTCAGATCTGCACAGGGATTAGTTGGATCTGAAGGGAGGCATGGAGCTGAATATAGTAGGCTGATAGTTAACTACAATATTCAGAATATATCAACAGTATTAAACTTTGAGGTTCAAACTACGGTCAAGTGTAGCTTTTCATTCAGATTTTATAAATTTTTAAATTCTTTTTCAAATAAATGCTGCATGCTCTTTTGTACTTTCTACTGAACAGTTAATAATGGAAAAGAAATGTTTCATGGTTTCCACAAAATTAACCAGCACTGTTTTCAACATTGATAATATTAAATATTTCTTAAACACTAAATCAGCAAATCAGAATGATTTCTAAAGGATCATGTGACTCTGAAGACTGGAGTAATGGATGCTGAAAATTCACTTTTGCCATCACAGGAATAAATGATATTTTAAAATAAATTTAAAAGGAAAACAGTTATTTTAAAATGTAATAATATTTCACAATATTACTGTTTCTAGTTTATTTGTGATCAAGTAAATGCAGCCTTGGTGAGTCTACAAGAGATCTCTTTTTAAAAAACCTAAAAAATAAATAAATAATTAAAAAAAAGAGTGAGTAAATAATGAAAGATTTTTATTAATTTAAGTGTTTATGCATGTATGTTTTTTTAAGAAGTCTCTTATGCTCATCAAAGTTACATTTTTTTTGATGAAAAATCCAGAAAAAGTAATATTATGAAACAGTGGAATTTTTAAATAAAAAAAAAAGTTTTCTATTTTAACATATTTTAAAATACAATTTATTTCTGTGATGCAAAGCTGAATTTTCATCAGCCATTACTGATTCTTTGATGAATAAAATGTTAAAAAGAGCAGCGTTTATTCAAACTATAAATCTTTTCTAAACAGACGTCTTTACTATCACTTTTTAGCAATTTAACACATCTTTGCTGAATAAAAGTATTCATTTGTTTTAAACAAACAAAGAAAAAAAAATCTACTGTCCCCAAACATTGAACGATAGTGTATGTTGTTACAAAAGATTTCTATTTTAAATAAATGCTGATATTTTTAATGTTTTATTCATCAAAGAATCCTGAAAAAAGTGTCACAGGTTCCAAAAAATATTAATCAGCACAATGGTTTCCAACATCCATAATAAATCAGCATATTAGAATGATTTCTGAAGGGTCATGTGACACTGAAGACTGGAGTAATGATGCTGCATCACAGGAATAAATTCTATTTTAAAGTATATTAAAATAGAAAATCTCTATTTTAAATTGCAATATTTCACAATATTATTGTTTTGACAAGCAGAAAAGTCTTCTTTAAAAAATTACAAATGTTACTGATCCCAAACCTTTGAACAGGATTGTTGGTGAATTATTCTATTAGGACAAGGATTTATTTTCACCACCCTACAATCGAGACCAGGCAACATTTTTCCAATTTTCCATGGTGTTCTGCTACTGTAGTTAATTTACTTTAAGCTTTGCTGTGTTCAGATGCTTTTCTGTAGCACTCTTGTAACATTGATATTTTAGTCAAATTTCAGAGGAATTCTGTAATGCATATCTCCAGTGGTGAACTGAATAAAAGTCTGATCACTGAAATCACTGTCTATTCAGTGCCTGTTAAATCATCTGTTTGGATCTGTGTGATTCAGAGGGAATGAGAAGTCTGCTTTAAGAGGGCAGATGAGGTGCTTTCATTCCCTGTGGAAGCCTCATTCAGGAACAAAATAATCTAGATGATAGAGCTCAAAATAGTCCCATTTGAGAAAAAACCTATGAACTTTTAACACCTTATCATCTTCAATTGCAGCTTTTTAAAAGGAAGATTTCCCTGATTTTTAATTCTGAGACTGTTTACAGCTGTCAAGATAGATAGAAAAAAAACATGTTGGATTTTGACATTTGTGTGCTGAAATCAGAGTGACAAAGATGGTGGCAGTCTTTCCACACAGACACTCGGCACTGAATGACATCAAATGGAAAACAGATGGAGGGAAAATCACTGTCTGGCTACTAAAGTCTGAGTGGCATGAGAAATCACTGAGCGAGAGGGAAAGCAGCATTAAGGCGTCCCCTATGGTGCAGGATGCTGACAGCTCACTTTGCCCCCCACTATTGAGGACACAGAGAGAGAGAGATACAATAGATCAACAATGCCTGGGAGATGCTAGTTCTGTTTGTAACATCATCTTGATTATCCTGTGGCTCTTTTGATACTTCAGTAAAAACAACTTCATTTGCTAAGGGCTTATATAGCAGTCAAAACAGTTCTGATAAAACAGACTGGTAAATAGCCTTCAAATCTTTTAAACCTGGAAACAATGAAATACTGCAGATGGCCCTTTATAACGGCCAGCACTGAGCTGGAATAAAATCAAATCTATTGATCACACACTATTCTGATGCTTGATCAGTAACAGTAACAGTGCAATAAGTAAATGTAGCTCTGAAAAACAAATGGTTTCCTGTAAAATAAAACATTTCTAATATGATTTTAATCACACGACTCCAGTTCATCAATTAACCACTTGTGAAGTATATAGCTGAGTGTTTGCAAGTAATCATTAAGGCATTGATTCTGGTTAAAATTAGTGATGGGAAGTTCGGATCATTTTACCGACTCGGACCTTTGAGTCTCGTTCAGCAAAATGAACGAATCTTTTTTTGAGGCATTTCGTTCATTTTAGCAAACTATAATTAACATGTTACGTGTTACTTCCCTAACACATCTACTGCTTACGTTGATCACACTACAAACAAGACAAAACTATAATGTTATAAGAAACAGAAAAGATTAATTCATTGTTTACCTGGGTCTTTAGTCTATGATTAGCTCACATCACCTCTTATCTGACAAGTTTCCGGGTTTGAGTCGTTCGTTCATCACATGACAGTCCCATAAGCCTAACCAATACAGTGTGAGCCGAAACAAGAATTGATTAGTTCATCTCTCGAGTCTTCAGTTTCGAGTCGTTCGTTCATCACGTGACAGCCCCAAGCCTAAACAATGCAGTGTGAGCCGAAAAAAGAATTGATTAGTTCATCTCTCGAGTCTTTGGGTTCGAGTCGTTCGTTCATCATGTGACACAAATACAAGTCTATTGCTTTCGCCAATGAAAAAGGTGTTTCATCTAAATCAGGGGAGAAATATGAACATGTTTTTGATTTCAGACAACAATGGGGGATTGACTTTTTCACTGGAGAAAGCATTATTATGGATTATAGACTTAATGGTATTAAAGTTAAAATGCCTTAATGATGGATTGTTTCTTACAAAAATGCAACTTTTTGCTTCCCAAGATGTTAATTAATGGACTGGAGTCATGTGATTACTTGTGAATTATTGTGATGTTTTCATCAGCTGTTTGGACTCTCATTTGACGGCACCCATTCACTGCAGAGGATCCATTGGTGATGACGTAATGCTGCATTTTCCCAATTTATTTCCGATTAATTAGAAGACCTGGGGGTGAGTACATTTTCACTATTTCTTTAAGCAACTCAAATACACTAAATGCTAATATCCAATTTGCTTCTGCTAATATCTCCTTCACTGTTCTCAGACACTTCCCTTAAGTGTTAAGGTGTCTTACTAATCTGACACAGGACTCGAGAGACAAAACACTCTACTAATGAACTGATGAATTTAATCAGGTGTCTGGAACTTAACTTAGACGTGTATATACCATCAGAATAACAAACATTACAAGATGATAATCAGAAAGACAGAGTGGTTTCTTAATTCTCTAAATGGCATTGGTTTTTTGGTTGTGATATTGAGTGTGCAGATGGATGCAGGGTGGAACATGGTACACTCTTAAAAAAAGGGTGCTTCATGATGCCATAGAAGAATGTTTTTTGTTTAAATGGTTCCATAAAGAACCTTTAACATCTGAAAAAACTTTGTTTCACAAATGGTTCTTCGTGGCGAAAAAAGGTTCTTTAGATTATAAAAAAGTAAGTGATGGTTCTTTAAAGAATCTTTGACTGAATGAGAAAAATTTCATTCAAAAATAGTTCTTCTATGGCATCGCTGTGAAGAACCTTTTAAAGCACCTTTATTTTTAAGAGTGTAATTGTGAATAATTGACAATGAATTATGACATAATCAGTACAAAGAAAAGATACTGAACTCCTGTCAAAATTGTGTATTTTGAAAAATCACTTAGATTAGGTACGCACTCAGTTGTGGCTCATTTTCACAAACAGGATTTTTCATAATTGTACTCATTTTGCAATGTCTGGAACTAAAAACACAATATAATGTTGCATATAAAATTAACATTATTATACTGAAAACTATGCTTAACACAACAGTCCAATGTTAACCAAACTTACTTGCCTACAATTTTCTAATAATCTTTGACTTGTAAATCTTTATTTGCTTGTTCAGGTGTTTGATCAGTGACACTATCCACCTTGTTTTTGTCATAAGAGCAGGAACAGCCAGTTGTAAATTTTATGGGTCTGGCCTCCAGTATCATCCGTATCCAGCTTTTTGTTTTTAGCTGTACTAAACAGCTCATTTTGCTGCTTGATATTGCGTTTTCATGACGCGTCATCAGTTGGCCATATTGGCAGCACTAAACATAAACAATGCCACTGAACCGAAAGAAACTTGCATATTTTGCTGATTATTGATGCTGAAAATTGTCAATTATTGTCACATTTTGGGCTTTACTAATCAGTCAGACCGGGAAAAACATATAAAAGACCGCCAAAAGTTATAACTAAAAAAAACTGAGGAACAAAGGGCGTTTGTGTTCGGCCAAACTAAACCAAGATTTCCAGGGCAAAAAATCTTGACATCATTCATGCTTGTTCTTATCAGTTCCAGTCAGGTAGGTGAAATATTAGGTTAATATCTTAATTATTACCACTCGTGCATATCTGTATTACCTTTTAACTTTAGTTTGTCAAAATATTGCGCCCTTTCCTGCTTACTAAGCTCTTCTCTATATGATTTAGCAGCTTCCACATATTTCCATTCCATGGTTTGCACAGCATAAATTAGCAGAACAACACAGTACTTACCATGCAACCCATGCTGTTGTTTATATAGGATAACAGCAAATTGTGATGTTAGTACAAACTCTCTACTGCAACTGTGTCTTACCATAGTATTTTAATGTATTATCTTAATTATGAACACACTGGTTTGTAGTGCAAAGTTTTACCGTTTACTGCACGTTGATATTGCTCTGGTTATTACCCTATAGCGGCTGATGAACCGGAAGTCTCGCCCATAGGCTTACTTCCATGTGGAAGAATAAGGTGGATAGGCATCTGTAATATCAAAAAACTACTAATTTCAATGTTTGAAAGAGTTGCACAGAGACCACGTGAGCTGCAAACACTTTACTGTGATGAAGCAAAAACACTATACAGCAAAGCAACTTGTACTGTCCACAGCAGCTTTTGTTTGATAAAACAAAAACATCAGAAAAACGTTAAAACTAAGCCAAAAATGTGCAAACAAGTTTCTTCCATACAAATTTTAAAAAGCTCAACGTAAACCAAGAGTAGTAGTGCCAAACAGTTGTTTAAACCAGCAATGTTAAGAGCAAAATAGATTTTTACAGTTTAAGGCACTTAACATAAGCTTCCTCGAAAAATGTTCAGTAGCGATAGTCTTTGGCTTCAGCACGAAATCGCCAACATCAGTCCTTGTATTCTGTGTATTTCTTTGCAGATCCATGAACTTTGCTGGCCGGATATTTGAGTCTGTTGAGGGCCATTTTGCGGAGGACAGCTTGCGGTAGGTCAACGTGGCATTTTTCAGCCAGTTCAACGAGATAGATCAATACGTCGCTGAGTTCCTGGGCCAGGTGCTCCCGTTCAGACTCGGTCCAGTCCGGTAGACCCTCTGCCACCTCCCCGCGCCACTGGAACAGCTCCGACACCTCCCCTACCTCTCCGACCAGCGCCAGCAGCAGGTTCCGCGGCTTGTGGAACTGGTTCCAGTTCCTCTCGTCTGTGAATTCAGCCTGCATGCGGCGGATATCTTCAAGTGTGGGTTCTGAGGTGAAAGTGAATCGCTCGGCCTGTTCAGGCTGAATTTCTCCGTTACCACTCGTAGACGGGTGATGGCTTGAAGTTTCGCCGTTGTGTTTGGATCCGATCCCGTTTTGCTGCAGTGCCATTGTAATTTAAACGAGTGACAGGCGAGTTCTGAAAAGAGAAGTGCTCAAAGATGTTCATTCACGTGCAGGACCATGCGTGAATCTCCCGCCACCAAACTGCATCTCAGTTATCAATTCGCGGTTTGGGAATGCCGTCATAAGACATCGCCGGAAACTTTGCCATTGCGCTTGTTGCATTGTGGGAGTTGAAGTTTTTCTTCATCATCATACGTTGCACTAGCGAGTTCTCTGGCGGCACTGTAAGACTACATGTACCATCTGCCCACACACAAACACAAGCATGGCAGCCTCCTCTTCAGGATACAGCAGAATGTTCTGTAAGCTAAGGAAATATGCTAATAAATCACAAAGTTTATATCATATTGATACTTTTAATTTCGTGATAAGGACAATATGGATATCTGGATCCAAAACTCAACTCCAGCCCAAAGTACATGCTAAAAGGTAGGAATCAAATGACCCCTCAAAATGCTGTCTAGGTAGGAGGTACACAAGTTGGAGACAGGCATTCTGACATTTGTCATCAACATGACGCATTTGAACAATGGTCTTTCTCTGGTTTAATCGAATTAATTAATGTGTATGTGTGTTGACAGACTGCAGATTTGAAACTTATGAGACTCATACTTGATTGCTGACCTTGACTTTAGATGTGCTCTGAAAAGCACAAACATTATAACATTAATACATACTGCAAAGAAAAACTAATGGTGTTTGATAATAATGTGTTTGTTAAAATAATTTAGGTAATTTACGAAATAAAATTAATTGTAACATTTTTTACTAGTGTGAATAGTTCTTAATAGTAGGATTTGAATCTTTTTAGTCTTGGATGCAAAAAAAAAAAAAGTTTAATATGTAAGAAAAAAATTATAATATTGAAATTTTAGTTTGGATCTGAGAATTCACACAATTATTCTATTTTAGGGGTTTTAAACTACACTACTGTTCAAATGTTTGGGTGTAATGTTGTCTCTTATCTTTCAAAGCAGATGTAAAAGCATCAAGATTATGAAGCATTATTACAATTTAAAATAGCTGTTTTCTATATTAATATATTTTAAAATGCAATTTATTCCTGTCATGGCAGGTCCTACAAATATCTTTAGCATTTTTGTATATTTGAACCCTTTCCAACAATGACTGTATGGTTTTGAGATCCATCTTCTGTAGCTTCTGAAGGGCAGTACTAAATGAAGAAAAAAATAATAATAAATAAATAAATAAAAAAATATTTTTTTTCTTATACATATATATATATATATATATATGTATATATATATTAGGCAAAATAAGAAAAATTTACACATCCTCATTCCGTTCAAAAGTTTACATCCCTGGCTCTTAATGCATCGTTTTTCCTTCTGAAGTATCAGTGAACCTTCTGTAATAGTTGCATATGAGTCCCTCAGTTGTCCTCAGTGTGAAAAGATGAATTTCAAAATCATAGTCATTGTTGGAAAGGGTTCAAATACACAAAAATACTGAAAAAACAAAGAATCTGCAGGTCCTGAAGGACTTTTCTGAAGCATGTATTTGAAATATAAATGCTTTGTACCATTATAAATGTATTTGCTGTCACTTTTAAATTGTCTCAATTAAATTGTCTCAGTTTAATGTGTAGTTGCTAAATAAAAGGTATGTAATGAGAGTTAGTGTAAAGTTACATCAGTTTAGGTGCTAACAACTCTTCATCTCTTGGGATTTGTTATCTAGTCTTCCTCAGATGGTTGGCGTTGTGGGTTTGGAAATCCACGCTCAGATTCAGTCCACATCAAAGCTCTTCTCTGGATCTCATGTTAGATTCTTGGCTCCACCAAACTCACTTGTCTCACATTTTGATGCTTCATTACCAGGAACTCTGCCAGTATGTAAACGAATTAAACTACATTACGTCTGTCATTTCTTTGCAGTTATGAACTCTATTTAATGTCTATAATTCTATTGAATGTCTTGCTGCTGCATTTCCTAAGGTACTAAACAGAAGATGTGTGGAGGCAGCTGTATTGACAGGCCTTGCTCTCAACTGTACCATCAACAAGAAGTCACTATTCGACAGGAAGCACTACTTTTATGCAGACATGCCTGTGAGTCCCCCAAGCTGCACACATATAGGTGCTTAATGAATTTGTCAGCGTTTCTTAGTTTTATCTTCGCACTTCAAAGCATAGAAGTGCTGATGACACCAGTGCAATGGACAAGAACATCTTTCTTACGCTTCCAACTCTATGTGGTTGTTATTTTTGATTAGCTGCTTTATGGATCCATCGTTTGTCAAAGAGACATGTACATATAGCCAGTACATCACTCTTTCTTTGCCTGGGCTTTAATGAAGAAGTGATGGCAATCCATGCTGAACAGGCAGGAAACAGAATAGCTGCCACTAATGTAGATGAATAACAGTGTCAGCTCTTAAAAGCTTAAAACATTCAAGCTCTGGTCTGAGCAATGTTTCAGCTCTGGTATTGGATTTATGAGGCCAAATAAAAATTTTTAGTGTTGTATTTTAAAAAACATAAATAGGTTTCTGCAGTTCTGAGAACTCTGTCCCCCACCAAATATTTGCTTTGGTACATACTATCCTGAGAGTATAAATAAGAATGAATTGCACTCTGTGATGCATCATTAGTTCATAACGACTGAATTCAATAGTTCTCAACAGTGACTGCCCACTTTTTCAGTGGCCTTGGTAGCAGAATATATAGGAATTTCTTAGCCGTGAACCAATTCAGTCAGCTTTGAGTTTAATCACAACACTGTAACATTTCATTTAAAGCAAGAAAGGAAATAGTAGACAGGTACAGGACTGTATGTTTTAATGAGGAAATGAACTTTTTTAATTATTGTGAATAACCACCACCACCACTATTAAGACAAACCTTTCTGTCTGAGTTAGGATACTTTGCGAGAGTTCAGTTATACACAGATTAGTGATTATAAGCAGATAAGTAAGTAAATGAAAAGTAAAAAGTACAGTAAAACGAGTTTAACTGCTCGAAGATTTAATGTCCCAGACAACCTATTTAGCCACTTAGGAGTATTACTGATGTATTTTATGTCGTAGAATAGAACATGAAAATGTCTTGTACTTGTGTAAACCACTGACCTTCTTTAGACCTTATTTAGACCTTTTATAAAAATCCATTGATTTCAGAACAATGAATTAGTCTATATTTGTCAGTTTATAGTTGAAGTCAAAAGTTTACATACACCTTGCAGAATCTGCAAAATGTTAATTATTTGACAAAAATAAGAGGAATCATACAAAATGCATGTTATTTTGTTAATACTGACCTGAATAAGATATTTCACATAGAAGACATTTACATATAGTTTACAAGAGAAAATAATAGTTGATTTTATAAAAATGACCCCGTTCAAAAGTTTACATACACTTGATTATTAATACTGTGTTGTTACCTGAATGATCCACAGCTGTGTTTTTTTGTTTTTTTGTTTAGTGATAGTTATTCATGAGTCCCTTGTTTGTCCTGAACAGTTAAACTGCCCGCTGTTCTTCAGAAAATCCAAAACAATTCCCTCCACCCCCCCAAAAAAAAGAATCAAGTGTATGTAAACTTTTGAACGGGGTAATTTTTATAAATTCAACAATTATAAATTCAACTATTATTTTCAAATTATTAACATTTTGCAGATTTTTCAAGGTGTATGTAAACTTTTGACTTCAACTGTATATATGTAAATGTGTTGATTAAAATGTAGAGAGATTTTCAGTGTTTTACGAGGGAGGTCACTGTTGAGTCAGATGTACTTTATTTTTATTTTTGTTTTGAAAGATTTATTTGTTATCATCAGTAAAAATCTAATTTTTTTTGGAGAAAATAAACAAGTTTTTTTTTTTTCCAGAGCACACCTGTTGTGCTCTGCTGAGCTTTTTCCAATAATTCTTTGGCTAAAGTCTGTTTACTGATTTTGGTTACATCAGCAAATCATAACTGAAGACAAAATACATTGATATCTCTTGTGCGTGTGAGATTAACGAATAATTAAAAAGTATTATTAGATTAAGTGGAAATGCCATATTAATTCTGACACAATGTCAGGAAGACAAAATATCAGACAGAAAAAAACAATATCGAATTAATGTATATATTTGGACTGTGCAGGAAAAAAATGATTTGTGCAGGCATATCCTCCTTTCTTGTATTATTTATACAGTAATACAACATGCACCAAACAGATTGCAAAATCCGTTTTAAGCCAAAATAATCAAAGGTGAGCAAGGACAGATTCTGACTAAGTTGACATTGAAAAAGCTCACGCATTGAAATAGAGGAGGGAATCTTTGATTTACGAGGAATCTGTCACTCATAATTAGTGCTAATTTAATTTCTTCAGTGCTTACATTTGTTTGTTTTTTTGTGGCCGTGATGAATTAGTTGATCAGGTACAACACACAGATGGTAATGGGTAATTGCTTTTTTTCTTTCCTTTACTCTTTTGCATGCCAGTAACCATGATAAATTTCTAGTGGCTTTTGGTCATGGAGTTGCCATAGCAACAGTTACGAGTGCTCTGTTTTGCTTTGCAGTGAAACTGAAGGAGGTTGAAAATGTAGCCAGATCACAAGTATCTCTATGCAGTTTCGTTTTGACATAACCTTAACCCTGGTCTACACAACCCTGTCAAACACCACATTTGAATCTGATGAGTGACACAGAACAATAATGATGTTTTAAAGGATTAATTCACTTCCAGAATAAAAATGTCCTGATAATTTACTCACCCCCACATCATCCAAGATGTTCATGTCTTTCTTTCTTTCAAGGTTTTTGAGGAGAAAATTCCAGGATTTTTTTCCCATGTAGTGGCCCAAATTGCAGTTTCAATGCAGGGTTCTACACGATCCCAGTGGAGGAATAAGTCATTTTCTAAAAGAATTTTAAATGTACACTACTGTTCAAAAGTTTGGGGTCAGTACATTTTTATTGTTTCTTTCTTTTTTTTTTTTTTTTTTAAGAAATTAATACTTTTATTCACCAAGGATGTATTAAGTTAATAATTAAAAGTTTATTAAAAGTTAATAATAAATAATTTACATTGTTATAAAATATTTATATTTTGAATAAACACTGTACTTTTTAAACTTGTTATTCATGAAAGAATCCTGAAAAAAAAAAATCACAGGTTCCAAAAAATATTTGGCAGCACAACTGTTGATATTATCCAACATTGATCATTCTAATAATAAATCCGCATATTAGAATGATTTCTGAAGGATCATGTGACACTTAAGACTGGAGTAACAGCTGATAAAAATTCAGCTTTTCATCACAGGAATAAATTCTATTTTAAAGTATGTTAAAATAAAAAACATTATTTTATATTGTAAAAACATTTTGCAGTATTACTGTTTTTTTTTCTATATTTTTAATCAAATAAATGCAGCCTTGATGAGCATAAGAGACTTCTTTAAAGACTATTACAAGTCTTACTGACCCCAAACTTTTGAACGGTAGTGTATATACTTCACCACAAATGCTCAAATTTGGGCTCTCCTGGCACTCTCCTGCTGTTTGGAAACCCTTGATCATATATATTTAGGTCTAGATAAGCTAGCAATTAAAATTGTCCCAACACCCACCATTGTTTGGTTGTTTAACAGTTTGGTGTTTGTGTTTTCAGGCAGGCTACCAGATCACTCAGCAGAGGGTTCCCATAGCAGTGGACGGCATACTGGTCTATAGCCATTTTGAAGGTCGCAAAAGAAACCAAGTTGTAACCAAGAGTGTGAAAATCAAACAGATCCAGCTTGAGCAAGACAGTGGAAAGAGTCTCCATGATGATGAACGGAGCCAGACTCTCATTGATCTCAACAGAGCAGGTGTTTCTTCACTCTTATACAGAAACATGAAGAGTTTGTTTCCTTAGTGGACACTGTCTGATATGAATGATGTGTCTCTCTGTCTGTAGGTGTAGGTCTGATGGAGCTGGTGATGGAGCCAGAGATGTGTTGCGGAGAGGAGGCAGCAGCTGCCGTCAGAGAGCTTCAGCTCATCCTGCAGGCTCTGGGCACCTGCCAGGCTAACATGGCTGGTGATTTAATACACCCCCTACAGCTAACATTGATCTGAACCCTTAATGTCTAAACGCATTTATTCTCATGACTGGGTCTCGGACACAAATCACCTTGCTTGCAACAACTTTATCAGAGATAGTAATCCACCCAGTGTCCATAAGGATTGCCGATATGGCTTAAATTCTTGATTAATTGAACCTACCAGCTTGATTTTGCTAGTGAGGTTTAAATTAAAAATGTGCTTTGAAAACTTTATTAGAAAAGAAAGGGTAACACTTTATAATAACTTTCATTAATAAATTATTAACAATAATGCTCAACAGATCATTAGTTAATATAGCTAAAGTCACATAGCTAGAAATATGTTAGTATTTACTAATGTATTTATTAAACATTACCTAATGATCGACAGATTCAATTTATATGATCATGCACTTTAATCTTCAAATGATCTTGACAGATGGCTTACAATGATTAAAAATTGAATAAATCATTAGTTAAACATTTATAGTAGCACTTTACAATAAGGTTTATTAGTTAACTACTTTAGTTAACGTGAACTAAGAATGAACAATGCTCACAGCACTTATTAATCCTAATGTTAATTTTGACAAACGTTGTGCTTGATAACATTAGTTAATACACTGAATTAACAATGAACTAACAATGAATGACTGTATTTTCATTAACTAACATTAAAAAAGGTGAAAAAATACTGTAGTAAATGTTAATTCGTGTTAGTTAATACATTAACTACCATTAACTAATGGAACCTTATTGTAAAGTATTACCACGTTTACAAATGTCATTAAACTTACATACATACAATCATGCACTTTTTAAATTATATTCAGAAATTATACAATGATTAAAAGCGTATTTGTTAATGTATTTTTGAATGCTAACAAATGTCATTAAACTTAAGTTTATATATTACATATAATGTTCTTTTTACATTTACAAATGTGGAAAAATAGCTTAATTAGTAATTCTAAGCACTTCACACTGTTCAGGGTAACATAATGTTCATTCCCTCATAATCATGTTCTGTAAAGGTCAGATATTTGGACTTTATTTGTTATGTAGACTTTTTCTACAGTATTTACATGTCTTAACAAATCATTTATTATTTGTTCATGTTTTTGCAGTAGTCAATCTAAAGCTGACACTATTCACCATTTGTAAATGTTTATAAATGTTTACTAATCATTCAGTACCTGTATGGGCATTGCACTTCAGATGCTGTACGTGAAAATGATAACTGTGTTGGGCTGAAACTAGCAAAAAACTATTGCACCGGGTAGGGGTGTGCAATATATATGATCTGTGATAATACTGGAATTGTTGTTTTAACGATATTCGATTTGACATTACTGTGTATTTTGCTAAAACAATTCAAAACGCCTACAGAGGGCATGCATCACGCAAAGTCTAAACTAGTGCATGAATGCATTAACAGTGTGTTCTTTCACTGCATGATTCAGTCTATTAAAATACATTTAGAATGATCACAAATTCAAGACATTGGGGCAGAAAATGTATGGATTTATTCCACTTCATATGTTTACTCAATTTCACATGAAGAGTGATGTTTTTTGCATGGTATTCTTCAAAAAATACCATGATTACAAATGTGTTTTGCGACTCTGAGCAACATGACGGTGTTTTCATCTCTGAATGAATCAACCACTTAAATGATTTGGTTCAATCGCAATAGCTCACTTAAAGGAATTTATTTATTTTTTTTTCATATCTGTCATCCTTTTCTATCAAAATGCGTGCTACGGATGCAAAAACGCAGAAAATCAAACCTGATCTAAAAATTTTTATGACGGACAAAAGTTTCAGAGGCAGTGTGTAAACTCGGTTGACACAAAGTGAGGTTGTATTTATTTTCTAAAGTGCAAAAATATTGGACGAAAATTTTGGACTCGGTGTGCAATGACCTTAACAGTGACTTGCTGCCACCTACTGGCGGTTTTAATTCCACATTTAAAGTGTCTTTTGTTAATTAAATTAAGTAAATTAAATTAAGTATTCAATGTTTTATGTTTAATATATCAAAACATTATTTCTGCATTTGTAACTGCAGGTTGCATTAAATGCATTCATGACCTGCATTGAACAGTGTGTGAATACATATAAATGCCACTGCAAATGCATCTTCTGTGTTTCCTCTACATTGCAAAGACGAAATTTGTTGATACCGATTTATTTTGCTTGGTAACGGCCCACATGTCTTATCATTATTCTAATTCACTGATTAAATGTAAGTTTAATTTCTACACTGTGTGCAGAATTATTAGGCATGTTGATAATCTGGTCATATTTTTTTTCCAAACACATTTTACCAATTCCAAACCACAACAATCTTAATAACTACTATTAATTTTGTATTTAATCATTTGTAAGTGATATATAACTGTCCGTGAAGGCTGGAAGTGAAAAACTCCTTATATTCAGGTGTGCATAATTATTAGGCATGTTTTCTTTTACAGATAAAATGAGCCAAAAAAGATATTTAACCCAGACTGAAAAGTCCAAATTATTAAATGCCCATGAGAAGAATGCAATACTAATGCATTACAAGAATTTGCAAAGTTAAGGCTTGACCATTGGACTGAGAAATGCTTGTTGAGTCTGCATGGTCAGAAAAAACAGGTGGAGAAGAAAAGATGCATGTTAACTGCAAAAGAATTAGGAATTAAGGTGAAGAATTAGGTGTGACACCATCAGGAACCGTTTAGTCTCCAGCGCCACCATTTTCCAGAACTGCAACCTACCTGGAGTCTTCAGAAGTACAATGTGTCAGGTTCTCAGAGAATTTGCTTGGTAAAAAATCCTAAAAAATGCCCCTGACTTAATAAGAATAACAAGCTGACGTGTTGTGAAATACATGAAGACAGTTTTTTTTTTTGTTATAGGCTTTATAGACATATAAGTTGAGAGTGACTCTTGAAGGACAAGCATCACATTCTTTTGTACCTCTGATTCAAGAATTTATCTTCCAAAATCTGGCAGTAAGTTTTGGGAGTTCATTTTAGTCCATCTCTGCAAGTCAGACTTTTCAGGATAGGAGACTAAACATGAACTCCCAAAATGTACTGGAGTCACTCTCAACCTGTCTGTCTATAAAGCCTATAAAAGAAAAAAAACTGTCTCCATGTATTTCACAACACGTCAGCTTGTTATTCTTATTAAGTCAGGGGCATTTTTTAGGATTTTTTACCAAGCAAAGTCTCTGAGAACCTGACACATTGTACTTCTGAAGACTCCAGGTAGGTTGCAGTTCTGGAAAATGGTGGCGCTGGAGAACTGGAAACGGTTCCTGATGGTGTCACGCCTAATTCTTCACCTTAATTCCTAATTCTTTTGCAGTTAACATGCATCTTTTCTTCTCCACCTGTTTTTTCTGACCATGCAGACTCAACAAGCATTTCGCTGTCCAATGGCCAAGCCTTAACTTTGCAAATTCTTGTAATGCATCAGTATTGCATTCTTCTCATGGGCATTTAATAATTTGGAATTTTTCGGTCTGGGTTAAATATCTTTTTTGGCTCATTGTATCTGTAAAAGAAAACATGCCTAATAATTCTGCACACCTGAATATAAGGAGTTTTTCACTTCCAGCCTTCATGGACAATTATATATCACATATAAATGATTAAATACAAAATTAACAGTAGTTATTAAGACTAATGTGGTTTGGAATTGGTAAAATGTGTTTGGAAAAAAAATATGACCAGAATATCAACATGCCTAATAATTCTGCACACAGTGTATAAGTGTGTGTAAACTGTCACACAGAATCACACAGAATATGAAGAATATCAAAACATTTGGGAGTCAGCTGTCCACGGTAGTCCTTAAGATAGATGAAATCACAGAAAATATTGAGATATTGATTTTTGTCAATATCGCACACCCCTAGCACGGGTATATGATAGGGCCCATAGTTTCAATTACACACTTTAAGTAAGAATATTGATAAAATGTAGTGTTTATGTAAGATACACAAATTCAAATGAGAAAATAACTGACCTGTTTCTCAACCCTTCTTAAAGTGTCACTGCTCAATCAACCTATTGTCTTTCTGTGATGAAAAATTCAATAGCTCTTGTTTAATCAAAACCCCCTGAAGCAAAATACAGCAAATTGTTTATCTGGTGCAGACTATTCAGCGATACACAGGGCACTCCAGAATACTGTATTTCATGCAAATAAATCATTCAAATTCAAATGTATGCAGTGTTTGTTAAGCAGGGGTTTTGAGAGCTGTGGATGGTTGAATTGTAATGACTGTTTGGAGTGATTCTCATATCAGATCCCTTTTCCTCTTCTCATACAGAGGGGCAGCTTAGAGTGGATGCCAATGTGTCCGTGCATCGACCTGGAGAGCCTTTGGGAGTGAGGACAGAGGTCAAAAATATCAACAGTGTGAGGCACCTGGCTAAAGCCATAGGTAAGAATATGTGTCCAAATGATACTAAGAAAGAATTTTTTGGATATCAAGATCTCTCTGTTGGTTTGAAGAAGTTCTTTCCTGGTTTAAGTACAAGCGTACAGTAAAATCTCTTTGCCATTCCTATGTACAGCCAGACGTGTCGAGGGAATGAAGCAGACTTTTAGCCAGTGGGTTTTAGAAATCTTTTAATCATGCTGCGTTCGTATTCACACACACTCACGCGCTTTAGTAATAGCTGGAAGTCACTTTTCTTGTGTGGTTGTCACATTTAGCCTGGCATCAGTTGGAGGGAATGAGTGTCTCTGTGTAATTATGCCAGAGCTGAAAGTCAAACTGCAAACTCCAGATAAGCAACGTGAACAATAAGCGTTTTCACCTCACTCCTTCTCTGTCTCGTCTTAAACACTCTGTCAGGATGTACGCTGTTGAATAAAGGCTGCAGCAGCCATCATTTCTGCTGATGAAATGCACACACATACACACATATCACAATAATTCACAATAATTCAATCACCAAGTTGTGTTTTGAAACCAGGAGTTTTACTCAAAAGGAAATCTGACTGATTTGATCCAAGAAAATAATGAGTGTTGAAAACCCACATAAACATGCCTGTCAAGGACGAGAAGGTTAAATAGTGCTGTCAATAAAAAAAAATTAAAAGAAAACAGGAAAATGATTAATCGCTGAGTATGACATGATCCTTTTAACCTTATTTTACACAGTTCCCTGAGAGAAAGTTATAGAATCTAACAAATATTTAACACATTTTGTTTTGATGTCTTCAAAAGACAGCTATTATACAGTACATTGTCATAAAACTAAAGGACTACCAGTGGTTTTCTACAAAAGAACAATTCCCCCCAAAACTCATTTAAGCAGTCATGAGGAAAAGTGCTGATGTGCAGCCGTTTCAACTACTTTAGGGTCTTTTGTTGGCAGAAGGTTGTGTTATAGAGTTTGATTGGCTCTCTCTTGGTACATGTTTCATAGACTATGAGATCCAGAGGCAGATGGAGGTTCTACAGAGCGGTGGGACGGTTCTTAATGAGACCCGAGCATTTGACAGCAAATCTGGGTAAGGAGGCCCGGAATGAACATATCTCTACAAGCACTGCATTCTCCTGTGATATCAGTTGGAACAGAGCAATGCAATTAGACGATCTGTGTTTTACATCTGAATCTTTCTTCAGTCGATAAGTTTGAATCTCACATTCTATACTGGTTCCTTGTTGCATTTTAAACCCACAGCCACTTAAAATTATTCATGTCAGGTTAGATGTTTAGCATCTCATGGATGATAACACATATTGAGCTTCACATTGCACACACTGACGTTCAACTTCAGGTTTAGGAAGTGTTTTTGACAGAATCCTGTGAGAGAAGCCCCACGACTACCTTTAAACTATTTAAACCACCCATATGAGAAAACAGTAAAATACCAAAAATACAATTTTGGAATCATGTTTTGAAGATTTAATTTATAATGTAATGTTTTGATGATTTTTTTTTTTTTTTTTTAACAATTAAAGGGATGGTTCACCCAAAAATGAAAATTCTGTCATTAATTACTCACCCTCATGTCGTTCCAAACCTGTAAGACCTTCATTTATCTTTGGAAGGCAAAAGAAGAAATTTTGGCGCAGAAAGGTAGTAAGAACATTGTTAAAATAGTTCATGTGACATCAGTGTGCAGAGAAAACAAAAATAACAATTATATTCAACAATTTCTACTTATACAGTTCAGTCAAAGCACGTTTGGGAGAGTACCACGACGTATGCGTCTTGTCTGCAAGTGAGAAATGAACATGTACATTAAAAATGTACATAAAAATTCTACAAAATTCTATGTCAAATAAATGCTGTTCTTTTGAACTTTCTTTCCAACACCAAATCCTGAAAATCCCAAATCCTGCTTTCAAAAACATTACAATATCTTATTTTTAAACAGTTTTATTCCTTTACTGAGTACATTCAGTAAAGGAATCTTATACATCATCAAACCAATAACGTTAATTTGTTCCTGAATCGGGCTACACTTGTTGTGCTGGGGTTTTTTTTTTTTGTGTGCAGCCAGTGAAAACAACACAATAGCCAGATATGTTGTCTTAGCATTTATTTTCTGATACATGTCTTTTTGTCATGTAACCTTACAACACACAAAATATAATTTCTTTTGTTGTGGCACAGTAGATTCTGGTGAAGAGTGATTCAGGAAATGCTGCATTTAGTCATGGGCAGCATACTGTTTCCCTTTGTTATTTTCCTGTCCATCTGTGACAGAAGTTGAATGCCGTCATTTGACCTCAGTAGTTGTGTCATGTGTTGACTTGTACACATGGCAGCACCAGACATACACACTAACTCATGCTCTCTACAGATGACAGAGCAGTATTATTGTGAGCATCTGCCCATGAAATAAAAGTCACTTCTCACAGCTGTGTCCTCCTGCTCTTGGATATGATCTGCTAGCACAAACCGCCAATCTATTAGTGCTTAGCACACAACCTTCTGGAATACTTTATTCTAATTAGTCGCAGCAGTCTGCGGTCAGATATGTTTGCACAATGGAAGCTAAACTACAATTGACTTTTGGTCTCTTTCTTCTCACATGATTTCTACAAAATTTAGTATCCATTTATTTGTTATTTGATTAGTAGACATGCAGTTAGTAGGATAATGTATAGTAAGCTGGTCGTTAACGCTCAACAAACCGCTTCAGTTTAATAAATGCAAGATTAATCTGAAAATAAAATTATGTTACTGACTTACTGTATTTATTTTCCTGTATATGTACACCCTGAATGCCTGTAAGATCTATACTTTGCTTGCAGCTATAACTTATTTATTACTATCTCTCTTTCCCCAGTAACACAATTCCGATGAGGGATAAGGAAGGCCTACAAGACTACAGGTGAGAATAACCCTCCATGAACCTTTCAGGTGAGTGAAATCTGCTGTGTGTGAGTGAAGTCCTTCAGGGAGTCAGGAAAAAGAAAAACAGAAGAGGACAGTGGAAAGAGTGATGGAGCAGAGGGAAGATGGACAGTGCGGGATAAAAGGAAAACAGGTGAAAGGAAAGCAGAAATACTGAGTTCCTAGACAGACAAGGGAGTATTGGAGATGGATGAAAGTGAATATGGTGACATGGAGGAAGAGAGAGTGATCGTGGGGGGAACAAAACAGAGGAGGAAGATGACAGGAAGACTATTGCCAATGTGAAGGACTGAAGATGCATTGCCTGTGCTGTGATAATGCGGTTGTAGATCCACATGAAGGAGGAGGGAGGGAAGAGAAGGTGATTTTGGTAAAGAAATGAAGCAAATCATGCAGTGCCATCTACAGACTATAACCAATATAAATGTTTTAAATGTTTATAAGACATTTACACTGTTACATAAAATTGTATGTTGCAAAAGTATTCATACCCCTTCATTTTTTCATGTTTTGTTATGTTGCAGCTTTATGTTAACTGCTTTAAATAACTTTTTCAAACTACATGCCATACACAATGACAACACAAATAAGTAAGGGTATGAATACTTATGCAATGTACAAATAAGTACATTGCATAAGTATTCATACCCTTACCTCAGTACATAGTTGAAGCGCCTTTACAGCCTCAAGACTTTTTGGTATGATGAGACAAGCTTCAAACCTCTGCATCTGGCAGTTATCTGCCATTTTTGTCCTAACCTCTTCTCCTCTCAAGCTCTATCAGCTTGGATGGGGACTGGCAGACATTTTCAGGTTTCTCCAGAAATGTTTGATTGGGTTCAAGCCCAGGCTGTGGCTTGGCCACTTAAAGGAGTTCACTTCTAGATAAAAAATTTACAGATGATTTACTTACCCCCTTGTGGTCCAAGATGTTCATGTCTTTCTTTCTTCAGTCGATAAGAAATTATGTTTTTATGAGGAAAACATTTCAGGAATGTTCTCCATATAGTGGACTTCAATGGTGTCCCCAAGTTTGAACTTCCAAAATGCAGTTTAGTTGCAGCTTCAAATGGCTCTAAACGATCCCAGCCGAGGAAGAAGCATCTTATCTAGCGAAACGATCTGTCATTTTTGAAAAAAATTGACAATTGAAATTCTTTTTAACCTCAAATGCTTGTCTTGTCTCGTCTCTGCGATGCACATGCGTAGTCTGTGTAATCTGGGTCAATACAGTTTGGGTATGTCGAAAAACTCCTGTCTCGTTTTCTTCCTGTTTCCTGCATTGCTGTTTTACCTTTTTTTTTTAACTTTGTAAACAATGGGTTGGTACTTCTGCAGCAATGTAGGAAGATTTTTAAGTTGGGGAAGAAACGAGATGGGAGTTTTTCGACATACCCTACCTGTATTGACCGTATTGAACCGGAAAAAAACAGTTCACACAGACTTAGACAAGATGAGCGTTTGGGGTTTAAAAGTATATAAATTGTCAATTTGTTTCGAAAAAGACTGATCGTTTTGCTACCTAAGACCCTTCTTCTTCGGCTGGGATCGTTTAGAGCCATTTAAAGTTGCATTTGAAGCTGCATTTAAACTGCAAGTTCAAACTTGGGGGCACCATTGAAGTCCATTATATGGAGATAATTCCTGATTTTTTTTCCCTCAAGAAACATAATTTCTTATCGACTTAAGAATAAAGACATGAACATCTTGGATGACAAGGGGGTGAGTAAATTATCTATAAATTTTTGTTCTGGAAGTGAACTTCTCCTTTAAGGTCATTCACAGGGTTTTCTATAAGCCACACATGAAGTTCATTAGACCAGAGAATCTTGCTTCTCACAATCTGAGAGTTCTTTAGGTGCTTTGTTGCAAATACCAAGTAGGTTTTCATGTGTCTTCACTGAAGAAATTATTGAGTTTGGCCACATCGCCATAAAGACCAGATTAGTGGAGTGTTGCAGTGATGTTTGTTCTTCTGTAAGTTTCTTCCATCTGCATATGATCATGGAGCTCAACTAGAGTCACCGTCACCAGTTACAGTTAATGGAGGCTACATGCTTCTGTGAACCTTCATTTCTGAACTCTTCCCCAGATGTGTGTCTTGACGGACGCAGTCCTGTCTCTGAGCTCTACAGGCAGTTCTTTTGACCTCAGGGCTTGGTTTTTGCTCTGATACAAATTTTCAACTGTTAGACCTTTTATTGAGAGGTTTGTGCCATTCCAAATCGTACTCATTCACATAAATTTGCCACAGGTTAACGGTGTAGTAACATCTACAGTACAAGCGATATTAGCTGCTGAGCTAAATTTCAAGTGTCCCAAAAAAGGAAATGAACACTTATGCAGTGAAGTCATTTCAGTTTTTTATTTGTAATAAATTTGAGGAATTGTTTACAAACCTGCTTTGTCATCATGGTGTATGGAGTGTAGATTGATGTGGAAAAAAAATATTTAAAGCAGCTTAACATAAGGCAGCAACATAAAATGTAAAAAAAAAGATGAATCCAAAAAAAATCACATAAATGCTGTTATTTCTATTCATCAAACAATCTTGAAAAACATTGATAATAAAATATGTTTCTTTTGAGCATCAAATTAGTATTTTTCTATGATTTCAGAAGGATCATGTGAATAATGGCTGCTGAAAATACAGCTTTGCCATCACAGGATTGAGCAACACTTTAAAATGTAAATGTCAGTTTCTCCATTTTGCCTTTTGGACGCATTTTTGTTAGTAATGCACATTTTAAATGGACTAAAACAGCAATTGGTTTCATCACTTAAACTGTTACAGTAATTTTTAATATTTTTAAGACAGCTCAATCAGCCTTGGCTCTGATGGACCACCACTGGAGTGAATACTTTCAGACCAACAGTGACTGAACATGTGTGGCTGGTTCAGGTTGAAGAGATATACGAGGGGGGTTTGACAGAGAAACAGAGAGGGCTGGAGATTAGGCCATGAGATGACACACACTGTGTGAACACAAATGCTGGCTTATCTCTGCACCTGATAAGAACACACTCTTGTGTTTTCCCCACATGACCTGCCTGAGTCATGCCTTCTGCTGTGTTGCATGTATATGCATTCTCTCTCTTTATCTTTCAGGTTCATGCCAGAGCCCAACTTGCCACCACTGTTTGTTTATGAGAGTGAAGCTTCAGTGCCTGGTGGCGTTGACCCTGCCCAGGCTGTGGTGATTGACAGGCTGAGCACCCAGTTGCCGGAGCTGCCGTCTGTGAAGAGGACAAGGCTTGTGGAGACTCACAGCATCCTGCAAGAGCACAGCTTCACACTGGTGGTAAGAAAGTCCACATTCAGGCTGTGCATGTTTGTTTTGTGGCACATATTTCTCATCAGGCACTCTGATACTGATATTAATTAATTCCAGTTGCATTTTTAACAGTTGTAAGTGCTATGATTTTCCATTCTGCCTCAAATGAAAAGGAAAAATGACCTTCACAGTTTTACTTCTTGTCAATGTCGTTATGTCACAATCACTTCTTATATTTGTTGTCATAATTGCAGCTTTATTTATGGAAGCCTGTTTATGCTACAAAATGTATAAAAATGAAAAAGTTCATTGTGACTCTTTACCTCACAGTTCTGACTTTTTTCTCAGAATTACAAGTTTACATCTAGCAATTCTGACTTTTTTTTCTCACAATTGTGAGAATTGCAAGATACAAACGTGCAATTGCGAGAAATAAACTGTGAGATAAAAACTTTTTGTCTCGCAATTCTGAATTTTTTCTCAGAATTGTGAGATATAAACTTGCAATTGCGAATTATAAATTCAAATTCTGAGGGGAGAAAAAAAAGACTGTTCTCAGAATTGCGAGTTTATATCTCTGTTCTGACCTAATAACTCGCAATTGTGTCATAAAGTCAGAATTGTGAGTTTATATCTTCAATTTTTTTCAGAAGTGCAAGATATAAACGTGCAATTGCGAGAAATAAACTCAGAATTGTTTTTATATCACAATTCTGACTTTTTTCTTGCAAATTTTTCGGAATTCTCTTTCTAAGATATATTCGAGATATAAACTCACAGTTTTGACTTTTTTTCTTAGAATTGCAAGATAAAAATGATCAATTCTGACTTTTTTTCTCACAAATGCTAGTTTGTCTCGCAATTGCAAATTTATATTACGCATTTCTGAGAAAAAAAAACTTAATTGTAAGATAAAAACTCGCAATTACCATTTTCTGTTTTTTCATTTAGTGGCAGAAACGGGCTTCCATATTTTTTTTCCTATGCATTTCAACTTTATTTCTTGTGCCTGCAACGACCTCACAACTGCAACTGCTCATTCGTCTTTATATCACACAATTGGACTTTCTCATTTTGACTTAATATCACATTTGCAAATGTCTTTTAATTGCAACTTTAATTCACAATTGCAACATCTTATAATTGTCTTTATATCTCATAATTGGAACTGATTCTCTTAACTGAGTTTATTCCTCGTAACTGGAACTTTATTTCTTGTAACTGCAACTTCTAATTGTCTTTATATCTCACAATGGTGACTTTATTTGTTATTACTTTTTTTTCATCATAGGTGTTTAATATAATACTTAAATGATTTTAATATGACAACTACTCCATTTTAGAGTGAAGACGGCCTTATGGACTACTTTGAAAGTGTTGTTCAGATGACCAAGGCAGAACCAAGAAAGGTGATTGGCTGGGTGATAAAGGAGCTGATGGGAAATCTGAATAGTCAGAGTCTGAAAGTCTCTCAGAGGTGAGCCAGCACTGAGAACATTCATTCAATAGCAGTGATGCATCCAAAACATTGGAAAATAAATTAGAATAAATAATTCCAAGAGAAAAGGGAGACAGGGAGCATTTCTTTTTTGTGTGTGCTGGAGGCTTGTTTCCAGTCTGTTTGTTTTATTCCTTCTCACCAACATTGTTTCCAGTCAGTAAATAATAAATAATGGAGGCTGTGTTCACTCCATGCCTGGGGATGTATGTATGGGAGTGTTTTTCTGGGACTCCTCCAGCTCAGTGATCAGAAACTGCCTCGGTGATCACCTCGTTTTCTTAAGTTTACTAAAATGTGGGGCCAAACTGCATGAACACACAGATAGATGCCATGTTTAACCCATCCAGTAATGAGTTCTCCTTGGTCTTAACGTTTCTAATTCCCACTCTCCGATATATGTAATCTGTTCTATCTTTCTAATCTCTCCCTCTCTTTCTCAGTCCCATCTCGCCATGTGCTCTTGCTGAGCTGATCAATCTTGTAGAATCTGGTCAGATCTCATCTTCAACTGCCAAGCAAGTAAGTGACAAAAAAAATCTGGAAAAAACATCTTCAATTTGTGCTGCACATTTACAGAATGCAGAAAAATTGTCAGAAGCTACATTGTGTGAGGTTTTCCTTAAACCACAAGCCTGTTTTGTGTTTGTTTGTGGTGAGCATAGGTTTTCCAAGAGATGTGGAAGGCTCCAGAGAAGAAAGTGGGCCAGATAGTGAAGGAGCAGGATTTGTGGATGATAAATGACAAAGAGGAGCTACAAAAGATCTGTCAGAGGGTTGTGGACAGTCACCCTGAGGAGGTAAAACCAGACCTTCATTCATCTTAAAAACTCAGTTTGTCTTTAAAAACCAAAAAAGCCAGTACAAAATAATCCTTGCACTAATTTTTGCAAATGAATGTTGTTGCAGGTTCAGATAATCAGAGGGGGTAATAAGAAAGTACTGAACAAACTGATGGGTGAAGTTCAGAGAGAAACCAAAGGCAGAACTGATCCAGTGAAAGTCAGAGCCATTCTGGAGAAAATGGTCTCATGAATTACCCAGCTTGCCTCTTTGTGGGTTAATGCTGTATTCTGGACAAAAAGCTTAATGGATATAGAATTTTCATATAGCCTTTCAATAGCCTCTGTACAGTTGTTCCAGAAAGGTGTCTGCACTGTGAAATTTAGCGCTACGCAGCCTGCTAATATTTACCAGTCTGATAAACAAATGTGTTGTTTTATTTTCTAAAGAGTTCAGGATTTTATTCTTCACAGCTCAGTTAATTCTGGCCTCTGAGACATTTATCACTCAATGATCATTGATTCTTTAATAGTCAGCTCTTGTGAGGAAGTCCTGTGTGTGTGTGTGCACTGAATCTGCGTTAAGTTGTTTGCAGCTCTGTATGGATTTTCCATCAGAATTGGATTTTGTAGGATTATTCATCACTTTTAGACTTTTAGCAGGTCATGCCAAGGTTGTCTGAAACTTCTGGTGTTTAATCTCCATTTGCTTTTTCCAGCACATTCCAGGTCTGGAACGGGGGTTGAAATAAATGCAGAGTTTGTGTACTATGATCGTGCTTTTTTTAATCAGATCCAACATATTGGACAACATAAAATATACAGTTTTAAATCTTGTGGTAACTTGATGGTGCTTTGTAAAATGCAGACTTGAGTTGGCTGTGTTATATGAGTAACTAGCGCCCTCTGGTGGATTGTGTTTTTACATACCATAAGTCAAAGACAAGCGAGTCATCGCTGGGTATGGCTACCATACTTTAAATTCCTAATATCTGTAAAATGGGTGATTTAGAGAGAGACAAATAGAATAAGAGAGACTTTTATAAATAAAAGAGATATATATACTCGTATAGAATATCTAGCTTACATATGAGTATATGTAATATTTTTTTTCCTTTCTATGAAATAAAGTACGTTCTCCACCTTGTTTTTGTCGTAAGAGCGGGCGCGGCCATATGTCAATTTTATGGGTTTGGCGTCCAAAACTGCTAATTTCGCTGCTTGGTACTGCAAATCGGTGTGTCATACCATATTATTTTAATGTTTGTCTTGGTTATGAACAGACTGGTTTGTAGTGCAAACAGTTTTACCATTTAACGAACGTTGTTGTTGTTGTTCTCGTTATTTCCATATAGTAGCTAATGAATCGAAGTCTCACCCATAGGCTTACTTCCACGCTGAAGAGTAAGGTGGACAATAGGTGAAAACATTGGAGACTATTACTGCCATTACTGAAAATAAACTGAAGAAGGACCTAGTTTTGAACAAAGCTCCTTTTGCTGAAAGGACTGTCTGGGGAATAGTGAGTTAAATTAAGTCAACAGTATCTGAGTTGTATCCTAAAGACACAGGCACATCCTCACCCAAAAGTTTTCGTACACCTTGTAGAATCTGCAAAATGTCAATTATTTTACCAAAATAAGAGGGATCACACAAAATGCATGTTATTTTTTATTTAGTACTGAATTGAATAAGATATTTCACATAGAAGACATTTACACATAGTCCACAAGAGAAAATAATAGTTTATAGAGAATTTATAACTGAATGTATATTAATTTATATGGACTATATGTACAAAATGACCCTGTTTTTTTTTGTTTTTTTGATAGTTGATAGTGAAAGTTGTTCGTGAGTTCCTTGTTTGTCCTGAACAGTTAAACTTCCCACTGTTCTTCAGATAAATCCTTTAGTTACCACAAATTCTTTGGCTTTTCAGCATAGTTGTGTATTTGAACCCTTTCCAACAATGACTCTATGATATTGAGATCCATCTTTTCATACCTAGGACACCTGAGGGACTCATGCAACTGTTACAGAAGGTTCAAACACTCACTGATGCTTTAGAAGGAAACACAATGCATTAAGAGCTGGGGGTGAAGACGTTTTGAATTTGAAGATCAGGGTAAATTTCACTTATTTTGTCTTCTGGGAAACATGCAAGTATCTGTAGCTTCTGAAGGGCAGTAATAAATGAAAAAAATATATATATTTGGGCTAAATAAGAAAAATGTACACATCTTCATTCTGTTCAAAAGTTTACACCCCTGGCTTTTAATGCATTGTTTTTCCTTCTGGAAAATCAGTGAACGTTTGAACCTTCTGTAAGAGTTGCATACGAGTGCGTCAGTTTTCCCCTAGTTCGATAGATCTCAAAATCATACAGTTATTGTTGAAAAGGGTTCAAATACACAAAAATGCTGAAAAACCAAAGAATTTGTAAGACCTGAAGAATTTTTCTGAAGAACACAGCTGTGGATAATTCAGGTAACAACACGTATACAAGTATTAAGAATCAAGTGTATGTAAACTTTTGATTTTTTAAAAATTTAATATTTTCTCTTCTGGACTATATGTAAACAACTTTTATGTTAAATATCTTATTCAGGTCAGTACTAAATAAAAAAAAGAACACACATTTTGTATAACCCCTCTTATTTTGCTAAAACAATTAACATTTTGCAGATTTTAAATGGTGTATGAAAACATTTGACCTCAACTGTATATGGGTGAGGATGTGCCTGTGTGTTTGAAATAGTTAACTTATGGATACTGTTGACCTGATTTAACTCACTATTCCCTGGATATTCCTTTCAGCAAAAAAGGGAGCTTTGTTCAAAACTATGTCCTTCTTTAATTTAGCATATTAACATTTAGCAGATTCTGCAAGTTGTACATAAATTTTTGACCTTATTTGGGAATAGGCATTTCACTGACAATAAGATGTTTCTTAAGCTGTCTATCTGGTTGTTTATCTTTACTATGAGCTAAATTCAAACCTGAAATTTGCATCCACAGCATCAGAACAACCTAACGAGAAAGAATTTGTATGGTTCTGTGACTAATTACAGATGTATCAGATACAGAGCTGTCAAAAAATGACAAGCAGCAGAAACGGGTTGTTTATCTCAGCGCATTATTCACTTTTCATAACTTCAGAAGACTGACCATGTTATGGCCCACTCACTCATATGCCAGTACAAAGATAGTGGACAGGAGATATGTTTATTCAAGATGTCATGCCTTCATACATTTCTGACACAGAAGCCATTTCCATTCGAAAGTGTTTCAGAAAATGTTTAACAGTTTCCTGTTTATTAAACGAGAGCACGTGAAAAGTTGAGCTGGTGACATTACTACAGATTCAGCATTTCTTTTTACAACCTACATACTGTACAGAGATGTAAAATGTAAGTATTGCTTACCACCAGTAAAGGCAATTCAATATAGAATTTCTAATCTAGCTCTTGATCCCCCCCCCATTAAAAGGTCATCTACGGTAGATTAAAATGCATATAAATATCTTTGGATTAATATGCTACATTGTGGCCTCAGGATGTTTGGTAATCAAAATTTGATTGACAATTAGGGAGGGGCTTCATGCAAAACACCCACCTTCAAAAAAGGAAAAAACAAAGCCAATGAATACATTTAAGGCAATTAATCAAATATGCAAAAAACAATTTGTTAAATTGTATTTTAAGCCCCTAATGTGTAAAATTCCATGTAACAGTCAGTTTATACTAAAAACAAATGTGCTCAGAAACCAAGTGGACCTCCAGTGTTTCAATATATATTTGTTATTACTGAGCAAGCTCGTTTGTTTTAATATATAACATGGCAATTGTAAAAATACTTCAAAATCAAGGCAACTTTGATACTAAAGGACACTTTCTATTTGCATGTGGGTGTTTTGATACATTGGAATTGCATATCTGCACATCAGTTGCTTTCCTATACACACAAAAATGTGATGCAACGTGTTTCAGCAAAATTAATGTCCTTCATGGCCATACAAACAATGTCATGAAGATTCAAGACACAAAGAAACAAAAAAATCAAAATAGAGAAGCAATATCTGTAAAAATATTACAATTTTTTTTGCATCCCTCTAAAATATTTTAATACACTACCTTTTAAAAGTTTGGGGTTTTGAACCAAGGCTGCATTTATTTGATAAAATGACAGTATTATTGAGAAATAGTACAATTTAAAATACCTTCTTTGTTTTAATACAAATTACAAAATGTAATTTACTCCTTTCATGGCAAAAAAATTCAGAAACTGATGCATTTTTATGATTGTTTTATCAATAGGTTTAAAAGAAAATTATTTATTTGATAGGGTAAAGACTTTTACATTGTTACAAAAAAAATCAGTTCTACTTTTGATCAGTTTAATGTGTCCTTCCTGGATGAAAGTATTTATTTTTTATAAATAAATTAAAAATCTTACTGACCTTAAACTATGAACAGTGTATATCGTACCCCACTAAAAAAGACACCTCATCCTAATTTACAAGCAGGTGTGTTGCTAGTTTCAAACATATTCATTAACTCATGTGCTGCACAAACAAGGTGAAACTTAATATCAGTGATGCTCTACATACAACCAGAACGACTGTGTACAAATTGTCTCAAAGTGAAAGGAAATCCAGCAATCCTACAGACAACATTAAGTCAGTTGTATAAAATGGCCAGTGACCAGGTGTACAAAGTTTGTTTACTGTATATAAAACTGTAAAGACATGTTGAAAATTAAGGACTAAAGGAATAGGCACTATCAGTATAAGGCCACCATAGGAACATTCCAGCAAAAAGACATTAGCAGCACTGTACAGAGAATATTCTGGTCCTCAAATAACGAGTGTTATTTATGTGTAATGCCTCTTCACCATTTAGTTCTGGCCTAAAATTTCAGTTAGACATCCAGCATTTTGTGTCCCTAAGTCGGTTTTAAGAAATAAAGGCAAATCAATGACTGCTTTATGGCAGGTTTGATAATGCATAATCAAATGGTGGAAGTTTCAAGGATTGTTCACACAACAGATAAAAACATACTGAAAGAACCCCATCAAAATATCTAAAAAGTCAGAAAAAACATTCCCACATTAATTTAGAGTTTACAGTGTAGTTGTAGTGCTTTTAATAAGAACTAAAAATCATTCAAAATGTCAGTTCAAAGGTTTCCTGGAAACATTAACAACAAACATGAAAACTGAAGGCTACTGCTCTGCGGGAAGATGAGAAAGGATGGAGTGTTCTTGTGCAAAGGCCGCTAGTTCTTTTAGAAACTCTGTGAACAGAACTGTAGCGTATACCTCGGTTTTGTTTAAGGGAACCACAATTTTGGGTTGGATAGGTGGATTCTTCTTGATTCGGTCTGCTTCAGAACCATGGAAACAATCTCCATTTTGTGGACTCGGAGAGTCTAGATTGAAATGGAAAAACACAAGTCATTTTACAACACATAAACACTGTCATCCTTTTTTTTTATTCAAACCTTTACAAGGAAGTTCAAACTGTTTGTATTGCCTTATAAAGGAAAAAAAAAAAAAGAGTAGCAAATGCAACTCTTAAACTGAGAAAAATGACTTCAAAGTTATTTGACTGAACTTAATTGATCTGATATTGATTTACACACTCGGTTTTACTCTAAATGTATACAGTTTCTTCCACAGGTCTATATATTATATTATATTATAGTTTGAGATTGGTAAGATTGTTTAATGATTTGGAAAGAAATATGTTATGCTCACTAAAGTTGCACGTATTTGATCAAAAAAAAAAATATATTTTTCATCAAATATATTAGAAAATCTAATGTATTCTTGTGATGGCAAAGCTCGATTTTCATCAGCCATTACTCCATTCTTCAGTGGTCACATGATCCCTCAGAAATCATTCTAATGTGCTAATGTAAAGCATTTCTTATTATCAACAAACAGTTACGAAAACAGTACTTATTATTTTTGTAAAAACAAGAAAATCACTGTTTATGAAATCCCCACGTATTGATCATCATAAAACAACATGGCTGAAAGGATATGAATATATTCTGACCTCTTAGTGAACTCTCTCTGGCCAATAAGCAGTGCTGGGCAGCTGTGAGAAGCTCAGAGAAGTCTTTATTATTCGCTGACCACTGTTCTATCTGGTTCTTCACTGAAGCCAGTACCTATAAAATCAAGAAAGGCAAGAAGAAAACGTGAAATAAATGTTGCAATGTATGAAATACCCACAACACCAGGTATTGAGATCCTATATATAGGTGTAAACAGGGTCCAAAGGAAATTGTGATTAAAATCACAAACCACTTCGTGGAATATCTTCAGCATGTCTGTAATTAACATGCTGTGACTCCAGTACAGGTACTTTTTTTAAAATGACTGATATTTCTCTTTGAAACATTACATTTGTGTAGTAGATTTAAGGAAAAGCTGCACATCTTTTGAATTTTTTGTGCTTTATTAACAACAGTCAAAGACCCGCCCCTTGAAATCCAATCACAAGTAACTGGATCACCTAAAATTGAATGTCAGAAACAGGTGTAAAGGTCTGTTCACACCAAGAGAAATGTTCACTGCAAATATTTGGTGCGATAAACATTTTAACTTTAATAAATGTCTGTTAAAATGTCTGTTCAGACCAATAAAAACATTCACAAGATTTTTTTTCTTTTTACAGAATGGTGTTCTAATCTCTTTTCCATAGCATAAAACTGTCTAGCCAATAAGATTTGCGCTACCAAGTGCGCCGCACACTTCCTGACAAGTTTTAACCACCTCCTGATGGCTGGTTGCGGCAATAGGTCATAAACCTTGCCCTCTTCATGGAAACAAAAGGGACATGAGCCAAACTAAAAAAGTCAAAGTACACTTCAAATAAATACTGCTTCTGTCGCTGTCGCTTCTGTCATTTTAAATAGTTCTTAACACGATCAAGTGTGTTCAAGTGTTCGTTTTTCTATTAAAGGGTTACTCCACCCCAAAATGAAAATTTTGTCATTAATCACTTATCCCATGTTGTTCCAAACACGTAAAAGCTTTGTTCATCTTTGGAACACAATTTAAGATACTTTGGATGAAAAATATCTGTCCTATTGACTGCCAGGTAAATACCACTGTCAAGACCCAAAAAAGTATGAAAGGCATAGTCAAAATAGTCCATCTGCCATCAGTGGTTCAATCTGAATTTTATGAAGAGACATCAACGTAGCGTACGCTGTTCTCTGTCAGCTGCGTCAGTTGACAGAGAATGGACCTTTCTCACATTTCCGTTTTTTTTTCATAGCGGAAGTCGTCATAGTTGGGTAAAATCCGAGAGCAATGAAGGGGAGAGTACCACAAAAATATTTTTTGCATTCCCATTTGCTCAAATAGCTAGACAAAAATTATGCTAGACTGATATCGGCAGTCAGAAGAGAGAACAATGTCAAATTTACTGTCCCTCCCATAGACGTGGCATTAGAAACACCCTTGCATAGCGTTAACTAGTTTTTTTTCTAACTTGATGAAAAGGAGATATAATACAAAGTATAGTGTTATAAATGTACATACATATTTGTAAAAATCAAAATATAAAAAACTTTAAAGGATTTATGATGATGGTGACCGTTGAAACGTGTCATCACAGGCTCGCGTACAGGGGATACTATCCAAAATGGCGCTACAGTAATGCGGAGGAGACAAATCAGGCCCGGCGTCAAGGACCGACTCCTCCTTCACCCCCGGAATACGATTTAAACGTGAAAAGCTAAACTGAATGCGATTTTAGCAGAGGGGTACCTCTCCAAACTGATTTGTGCCACCTCAGATTCAATTTGATCCACTCTAACCCCCCAAAACTCGTCGATTTTAACCATTAGATGTGGACAATCACAGGTGTATTGAAACTTTCACTGGTAAAATTCAAACGTGCTTTTGCGCCTCGTCTAGCACTGAGCCAGACAGACATGCTCAGTGCTTTTAGCCTATATCACAATTCAGTGTTTTCCAACCACATAAAAATAATGTTTCAAATAATGTTTCAGACATTTAAATTAATCACTCAAATCCATCAATCAAATTGCGTTCCGAAGACGAACAAAGCTTTTACGGGTTTGGAACAACATGGGGGTAAGTGATTAATGACAAAATTTTCATTTTGGGGTGGAGTAACCCTTAAAGTTTGGTTTCAGTTAGTTATTCGATGCAATAAAAATGTGGTGTGGCGTCATGATAGTCTGCCTTTGATTGAGTTTGTGGAAGTACAGGCAGAACATTGATACCGCAGCTCCATTTTAAAATCACTACAGTGCATACTCAGGTTGCAAATGATGTCATCATTATTGTTTGACTTTCTTTCTTCATGACAAGCAGCTGTCTGAAATGGAAAAAACTGCACACGGCTGCTTATATTTTTGCTTTTCCACCTACTCTCTGAGACTGAATTTGCATTTTCATTCATTTTGTCAACTTTTTTCTCCTGCATTGGTCTGAACAGACAAATCACATGCAAAAAGTGTACCAAATTTGTGATAAACGTGTTGGTGTGAAGAGGCAAAAAATCTTGCTTTGACACTTGTATTGTGCCACTGATGTTATTTTAGCAGTTTTGTGCATTTGTATAATAGAGTTTATAGAGACAAAGGCTACTTTCACACCACAACTGAATGTGGCCCAAATCCATTTTTTATCCCCCAAATCCAAGGCAAAGTTCACATGAGTTCTTAAATTTGCCCCACATTAGACATTCGTCTAAATAGGTGACATTTCTAAATCGACCTGCATACATAAAATGTGTTAATCTGAGTTTAAGAAATGTAGGCTAAAGAATTGTACTGATGTTTAGTTGAGGCTAGTGTAAAATTGCAGTTTGGCATTTTGTGGTCTCATTTTCTTCTTCATCAATTCAAGTTAAGCATGCAGTGACAATGAACATTGAGTATGACTTAAAAACCCAATTCAGTCAGTAGATCAGATACTATATGTACTTCAGTACCTGGTATAGTGAGCGCACACTAGGCTGAAACACCATGTTTGTGTTGAGAAGGAAGGAGCGCAGCAGGGGCTGAGGATAAGCAGCTAACTGGGCTAGGATGCCAGTCAGAAGCAAGTTCACATGGAGAGAATTACTCGGCATGTTTTCTAGACGAGATAGCAGTACACTCAGAAAAGGCCCTGAGAAAGACAAGAGTAAAAATATTAGTTAAAATGTAAATAAACTAAACTATACAAAACAAATGAGCCAGAACAACACACACACTCAAATATCATTATTGAACATTAAACTGAAACTAACACTAACCAATTCCAAAACTCTGCTATGCTCATACTAGTTCATATGGGCCAAAACTGAGGTTAAAGGGTTAGTTCACCCAAAAATGAAAATTAGCCCATTATATACTCACCCTCTAGGCATCCTAATGGTGTATATTCCTTCTTTCAGACAAATGCAATCGGAGTTATTTAAAATTATCCTGGCACTTCCAAGCTTTAGAACGGCATAGGCGGGTGTTTCTCTTCATCAGTCCAAAATAAGTCCAATAAAGTCCTTCTTTTATTGGGGGTAAATAAAGGCTTCCTGTAGTGTATCGATGTGTATCCATATTTAAAATGTAATAATCACTTTAATCTAGCTTGCGCCAACTGCTCGTACACGGAAGCGCTTCCGGGTGGATGACGTAGGACACTGGCGCTGCGTATGCACCTGTGAGTCTCATGAAAACCAATATTTGTTAACAGGTGCAATAGAAGCAAAGTTTCCTTACCTTAGCAAAGGATCCATCCATTACGTGTACGACTGTTAGCACAAGCTAGATTAAAGTGATTATTACTTTTAGATATGGATATTTTTCTTACAATAAAGCATAGATTTGCTACAGAAGGCCTTAATTCAACCCCCAGAGCTGTGTGAGGCACTTTTTATTTTGGATAGAAGCACTTTATTGGACTTGTTTTGGACTGATGAAGAGAAAGACCTGCCCATTGCCATGACAGAGCTCGGAATAGCCTGCATAATTTTTAATACAACTCCAATTGCATCCATCTGAAAGAAGGAAGTCATATACACCTAGGATTCCTGGAGGGTGAGTAAAAAAAATTGGCTAATTTTAATTTTTGGGGAACTAACCCTTTAAACTTCATGAAATACTGTCACATAATTCAGTCCTGTTCATGATGTCTAGATGCCACTTGTTGAGTTAAACTGATCACTGCTGAAATGTCTATTATACCATACTGAATATTTTATACACCAATTCAAATAAACAGGCATTACGCACCAATTCCACTATATGGTACGGCTCAGTACGGCTCACTTTTGGGGGGTTTTCTACTGTGTACAGTACCTAGTACCTGGTACTTTTTTAGTGCCAGCTTGGCTGAGGCTGTAAGTGAGACGTACCAATACTAAAATGTGACAGGTAAACACTGCAGGTCATTGATTGGTCAGAGAGAATCGGCACTACTAGCATCATTGGATTTGCGACATGAGACACCAAACCAACTGGATTTAAATAATCAGCAACAGCTGCCGCAGTATAGTTTTTTTTAAACTGTTGCATGGAACTTGAAAAAAGTAATGGCTGTATCGTGGTCAGTAGGCGAGGTTGCGTCACATAGCGCATAACAAGCAGTTTATAATCTCACCCACTTTGAAGCGGTACTAAACTGCAGTGGAAAAGCAAACCGAGCCAAAGTAAAGTGAGCAGAGTTGTACTACACAGTGGAAAAGCGCCGTTGTACACTAGTTATTGAGGTGCATTATATTATTTAATTACTGAACTCAATATACCTATAGTTTCAGTCATCACTACAAATAACTGTCCTTTCAAATATTCCAATATATAAATGAGTGTATGAAGAATAATGTGAAAGAATTGAAATAATTTAGCAAAATAACAAAATATGTTTTCTGACCTGTAAAAGGCACAGCATGCCCTCTGCTCCCACTGCGGGGTTTGGTCCCAAAAGGAGACGGTAACTTTTCTGCCTCTGGTGTCTCTGCTGAGAAAGAGTTAAAGTCAATCTCATCTTCATCCTCATCCATGAGGTCTGTAGGACTCTTGAGTTCACTGTCTGTTTTTGCTGGACTAGTAGGCTGTGCACCCAGAGTCCGTATGAGTTCCTCATACTGAGCCATGAGGTCCTCCCCTTCCAGTGACTTGTGGTCTGATCGGGACCCTCTCTTTTTACTGTCTGTTTCATCTAATGGGGAGCTCAAGCCATTGCTCATTGAGGATTCTGAATTTGTAATCTTTTGATCAGTTACTGGTCCAGCTAACATTTCCTGCTTTGCTGGTTCAGTAGGATTGGATGGAGCTTGATAGCTGTTACCAGAGTCACAAGCATCCTTCTGAGCTACCAGGTCATAGACCATAACATCATTCTGGAACTCAGACTCTTCAATGTAAGAGCCCTTCACAATCATAATAGCAGTTTTCCGCAGTTCTTGAATGTGTTTTGGAGGCTCGTCTGGGATGGGACGAGTCTCCTGATCTTCTTCTGGATGCAGTTGTGTAGGACAAGCATCATAACTATCATCCCACTCCAGTTCCAGCAATCCAGGAGTCGCAGTGAGGTCTTTGAGGGGTGGACCAGAGCGATGCATTTGATTTGGGGTTTTCCTGCTGGTATTTGGTGGCCGAGTCCTACCTGCTTCTTCCAAGGTACTGCACTGGTATTCTTCTGGAGGAGGGTTCTCACCATCGTAAGGGGCCGACCAAACACGGCATGCTCGCATACAGTGACTGATACTGTTTTGTGCATCATACAAGTAGTGCAGGTAACTGACATCCAGGTAGATCTCCGAGCCAATGACACAGGAGTTACCAGAGTCATCCTCCTCTGAGATGACCTCTTTTGATTCTAGAGAAAAATGTACAAGCAACAGTTACTAATGCACGTCTCATTACATTTCTTGTCCCCTTTTTCACAAATACTGATCCTTGCAAAAGTATCGCTCTGGAATTTGTATCAGCTTGTAAACACTTTAATAACTGGCACAGACATAAGAGGATTACATAGTCTGGAATGAAGAAATTAAGTTAATGCTGGCACTTGTGAAGTTGCAGATTTAATTCAGAAGACAGCAGTCATTGAGACATGATTAACATGCAGACTCAAGTCCACTAATCTGAACAAAATTTTCAAGTTTGATCTTTTAGCCAATAAACATTCAGTGCATGATTTTGTGGAGACCAACCCAAAAGATAAAAGCATTTTGTCTCACTTTGACTTGTCTTTGTCTTTGACAAACAGAAAACAAATCAGCTACTATTAAAATCTCTTCTGCATTAAAGGAGAAGTTCACTTCCAAAAAAAAATTTACAAATAATTCACTTACCCCCTTGTCATCCAAGATGTTCATGTCTTTCTTTCTTCAGTCGATAACAAATTATGTTTCTCGAGAAAAAACATTTCAGGAATGTCCTCCATATAGTGGACTTCAATGGGGCCCCAAAGTTTTAACTTCCAAAATGCAGTTTAAATGTAGCTTCAAATGGCTCTAAACGATCCCAGCTGAGGAAGAAGAGTCTTATCTATCAAAACAATCTGCCATTTCAAAACAAATTGACTGTTTATATACTTTTTAACTTAAAATGCTCATCTTGTCTTGTCTCTGCGATGTGCATGTGTAGTCTGCATAATCGGAGTCAATACAGTTAGGGTATGTCTCGTTTTCTTCTTCAATGTCAAAATCGTCCTACATCGCTGTTTCACCTTTTTTTCGGTAAAGGGTGTTAGATCTTCTTTGCATGTTTGCTTTGTAAACACTGGGTTGGTACTTCTGCGATGTAGGGTGATTTTGAAGTTGGGGAAGATAACGATATGGGAGTTTTTCAGCATACCCTAACTGTATTGACCGTATTGAACCGGAAAAAGCAGAGTTCACGCAGACTTAGACAAAGACAAGCATTTGAGGTTAAAAAGTATATAAATTGTTAATTTGTTTTGAAAATGATTGATCGTTTTGCTAGATAAGACCCTTCTTCCTCAGCTGGGATCGTTTAGAGCAGTGGTTCTCAACTCCAGTCCTCAAGGCCCACCGCTCTGTACATTTTGTATGTTTCTCAATCTGGCACACTCAGTTCAGTTCATAGATCTTTCTCCTAATGAGCTGATGATCTGAATCAGGTGCGTTAAATGAGGGAGACATACAAAATGTGCCAAGCAGTGGGCCTCGAGGACTGGAGTTGAGAACCACTGGTTTAGAGCCATTTGAAGCTGCATTTAAACTGCAGTTTGGAAATTCAAACTTGGGAGCACCATTGAAGTCCATTATATGAAAGATAATTCCTCAATTTGTTTTCCACAAGAAAATTTTTTTTTAATCGACTGAAGGAAGAAAGATATGAACATCTTGGATGACAAGGGGGGTTAGTAAATTACCTGAAAATTTTTGTTCTAGAAATGAACTTCTCTTTTAATCTTGGTCAAGGGTTTGCAGTTCTGCTCCTGGAGGGCCAATGACCTAGAGAGTTTAGTGCCAACTTGGCCCAAAACCCTTGCCTGGAAGTTTCTAATCCTCCTGAAGACTTTGATTAGCCAGTCTAGATGCGCTGAACTGGGGTTACAGCTAAATTTTGCAGGACAGTGGCCCTCTAGGAATAAAACTGGACACCTGATCTAAGTCCTACGTTTTCAATATAGGTAAAAGTTTCTATTTTGTTACTGCAATGACACCTTATGCACAATGCAACCGCAAATTACATAAAATAGCACACTCTATCACAGGAAGTAATGGAACAACATTATACCTATAGTTCCTATATGGGAGCCATCAGTGACTTTTGACCACAGAATGGAGTCCAGTTGTCTGAGTGGAGGGGGGACGACCTCTGGAGAACAGCAGGAGGGTGTAAGGGCTAGAAACTTGGCGGCTGATACAGAGTAACAGTCTCTTTCTCTCAGGACTCTACGCTGACTCAACATCATGTGGTTACAGGGGATTAGGTACCTGTCAGGGAAAGAGAGACCACACATAGTGTTACAAGAACAGATAGCTGAACACCAACACCGAGACTATGAGACTCTATTTAAAATTCCTATGATCTTGTCAGAAATACAACAAATGAGTACATAAACTGAACAGTCTGCACAAATATACTCACTTGAAAACCAACTGGAGCATGACATCCTCACAATACAAGCCAATGAGAGTGCGGAACAGGGCCAGCGATACAGTGCCAAGCTGGAACAAAAACACAGCCTATAAGAACACACTACAACAAAACACAACAACTTAATCAAGACACTGCATGTTTTAAACAATGAAGCTGGCATTAACTGGTTTTTAATTGTTTCTTATTAATATTGCATAAAGTTTACTGTTGTGTCTAAAAGGATTTCTAAAGCTCAGTGCTATATAGAATTTAAAATAATAATAATAATTATAATCTAAATGTATTTTACATATATTTCTTAAGTATATACACGTGTGTATATTTATATATACATATAATTATACACAATGCACGCACATATTTCACGTAAATGGATACGATTAATCGCATCCAAAATAAAAGTGTATACACAGTACACACACATACTATGTAAATGGATACGATTAATCACAATTAATCGATTTGACAGCACTAATTATAATCAATAAAATTGACTACACAGCACAATTAACCTTTTATTTACACCACATTTATACTATATAGTGGTACAAACCAAAAACTGATGCTCCTCACAAAGTGTACACATAAATACACATAGGAGCTTCAAAAGCAGCTGAAGGCTGGCTCAATGTCTTTTCAAAACTTTACCAAACATGAACGATATTCCCTAATTTTATTTTGAAATTATCATGATAATATCATTGATATTCAATGTATTGCCCAGCACTAGTTCAGTGGCCTGTTCTCAAGTAAGTACTGCTTTTTGTAGTATATTTATTTGGCTGCTTTTTCATGTAACTGGTTGACGGTCAGAATGAAACTGTGGTTACCTGAAAAGGAGTGTTGATGCGGCTGACTAGTGTGTCCAAAATGTGTACATTGTCATGGCGATGGAGCAGAATGAAGCTTAGAAAGGTGTGCAGCAATGCGGGTTCAGAAACACTGCGTATGAAGAGGTCCAGGTATGCTGTTGTGGTCATCACCTCCTCAAGTGTCAGCTACATAAGACAAGACTGCTTAAAATCAAATCGTAGTGATAACAGCTTCCAGATCTAGAAAGGTTTTGGCTTAAGGCCAACTAACCTTGTGTAATGCTGGTGCTAGAACAGGTACCAGAAATCCATTATAAATGTAGCCAACCAGCTGGTCTCTGATGGAAGGATGGGCCACCTGCACACAAAGCAAAGCTAAAATAAAAGACATTCATAGTGTCTAAATGTGTTTTTACTTCCTTTTATCTGCTGGGCATACAGTGCAAAGGTAAGCGTACAACAGTAATGTTTATTTATAGCTCAACCTTTGTCTCCTCACAAAATATGCAGAGGAAGCTGATACACTGTACATTGTTTGCCATAGACCAGGGGTGTCCAATCTTGTTTCTGGAAGGACACTGTCCAGCAGAATTTAGCTTGTTCAAATTAAACACACCTGAACAAGCCAATTAAGGTCATCAGGATCACTAGAAACATCCTGGCAGGTGTACAGGTGCTAAACTCTTTAAGAAAGCAGCCCTGTTTAGGATTGGACACGTCTGCTACAGATAACATGCAACACACAAGTGCAGTAGAAATGAAGTAGTTCTACCACACACCTGTATGACAGCATTGCAGAACTCCAAGGAGTTAAGAAATTGCACAACAGCGGGCAGCTGCTGCCAGTCCTCCCGGTGCAGACAGTGCCACTCCTCACTGGGTACATCCAGCTTGGTAGGCAAAGATGAGTAAAGTCCACTCAGACCTGTAGCCAAAACCTTAATGAAAAAAAAAAGTCAGAATAATTGAAGTATAATAAAATTGATTTATAATGTTACTCCATTTCATTAATCTCCAACCATACAAATCAACTGGGAACAACCTGATTAACAATGAAATCAATGATAAACATCACTGGATGTCAAGATTATAATATATGAATAAATGTAATAGCCAATTAGTTGGAAGTTCACACTTCGATAAAGACAACCATTATGTAATAGCACAACAACCTTTAGTTAACCTGGCTTCATTCCCTGGCATTTGAATGTTAGGTCTGAAAGGGCTGAGAGGGCATGTGAGGTTGAGAGTGCATGTCAGACTCTATTAAAGCTGAGGGTGATGTCATCTTAGTAAGAAGGGTACTCATCCATGGTGTAATAGATTATGCAATTATCTCTAATGACTTTACATAAGCACATACTGTGCTGCTGGATGCCCTGACAGGGCCCACAGTGGTACATATTTGAAAAGAAAATGTAATAATATTCAGAAACGATCCATGCATTCACTAAAGATTTAATCAGTTTAACTGTCCTGTTGGCTTCACTGGCTGCGGATTTCATTGTCATTTCATAAACAGCCAGATAAGATTACTCAGAAGTGTTATTTGTGCTCATTATAACTGGAAGCTATGAATGATATTTCTTCAGGGTTTGCTAGTTCATGTAATGATAATGATGTTCAGTATGTGTAAATTCAATTCCTGTTTTGTTTGTTTAAGTTTGTTCTGTCCCATTTAACATAAGTTGGCCCAATTAAATGAACTGTCTTTACAGTTTTAAAGGTTTTAAAATTTCAGCCAATACCACTAAGTTTTTTTTTGTTTGTTTTGTTTTATGGGTGAAGAGCAATAAATGGCCAATTATAAAATTCTATAATCATTTGTCTAAAAAGTTAAAGGAGTAGTTTACTTCCAGAACAAAAATGTACAGATAATTTATTCTCCCCCTTGTCATCCAAGATGTTCATGTCTTTCTTTCTTCAGTCGATAAGAAATTATGTTTCTTGAGAAAAACATTTCAAGAATTATCTCCATATAGTGGATATCAATGGTGCCCCCAAGTTTAAACTTCCAAAATGCAATTTAAATGCAGCTTCAAAGGGCTCTAAACGATCCCAGCCGAGGAAGAAGGGTCTTATCTAGCAAAACAATCGGTCATTTTTGAAACAAACTGACAATTTATATACTTTTTAAACCTCAAACGCTTGTCTTGTCCAAGTCTTTGTGAACAAGTCTTTTTTTCCGGTCAGTACAGTTAGGGTATGTTGAAAAACTCCCATCTCGTTTTCTTCCCAACTTCAAAATCATCCTACATCGCTGCAGAAGAACAGCCCCAGTGTTTACAAAGTGAACATGCAAAAGGGATCAAACGCCCTTTACGAAAAAGGTAAAACAGCGATGTAGAACGATTTTGAAGTTGAAGAAGAAAACTAAATGGGAGTTTTTCAACATACCCTAACTGACCCGGATTACAGAGACTACGCATGTGCATCGCAGAGACGAGACAAGACGAGCATTTGAGGTTAAAAAGTATATAAATAGTCAATTTGTTTAGAAAATGACCAATCGTTTCACTAGATAAGACCCTTCTTCCTTGGCTGGGATCGTTTAGAGCTATTTGAAGCTGCATTTAAACTGCATTTTGGAAGTTCAAACTTAGGGGGCACCATTGAAGTCCACTATATGGAGATAATTCCTGAAATGTTTTCCTCAAGACACATAATTTCTTTACAACTGAAGAGAGAAAGACATGAACATCTTGGATGACAAATGGGTGGGTAAATTATCTGTAAATTTTTGTTCTGGAAGTGAATTAATCCTTAAAATAAAAAAACACTAAAAACTAAAACCAATGGTTTTAAATCTTTACAACATCTATATTAATTTTTCGATTTACTAAAGATTACTTTTAACAGTGTTATTAAATGCTCTGAATTTTTTGAGATTAACTTCATGATGGCAAAGTAACATAAATGTAAAAACAGGGCTAATAAACATGCACACTGAACTATCCAATATGAACATACAGATGCACAGATTGGTACCATATTAAATTACAAAGGGATTCAATACCGTATTTTAAACTGGGAATGCAAGTCAAATGGAAACTCATTTTTATGCACTCAACACTTCAGAAAGCACCCTGATCCATAAAGACTATTTAATTAAATGGTAATTTAGGCAGTGCACAGCATTAAATAAAGTAAGCCCAGCACTGCAGTAACTGTAAGCACTTCTGGACAGAAGCCAAGTGGCTTAAAAAGAAAGAAAGGTAAACAGTGAAAGGTATGCTATAATAGGAAGATATATTATGATGGACTCATACCGGACAGAAATAGGTGTTCTCTGCGATGTGTTTGGCCACAACATGGTTCTCAGCAGAAAGAGCCATGATAAGCAATAGTGCATCTCTGGCCTGCTGTCCGACTGATCCTTCCCTATGAATAAAAGGGATGAGTAGGGAGAAGATGAGGAAATTAGCAGCTCCTTGGTCCTCACTCGTATGGAAAAAAAGCTCCAGGACTGACGGGTCTTTAGCAAGAACACAGCACAGCTGGTTCAGGAGCAGCACAAGTTCTGACTCCACAGCAGAGGAGCTTGGACCTGATGGGGAGCCGGAGCAGGATGACAAGAGCATCATCAAAGGCTTCAGCACCGGTTTATGATGAAGTAATGGCTGCTTGGCTTGACCGACCAGCATCTCATACATCTTCAGTTGCTCTAATTTCATATCATCTGTGAATTCTCGTCTCAGGCTCCAGATAAACAGTCTCTCCAACACGTTCTCCATCACCACAAACTCCAGGATGGGCCCCATGGCTCCATTTTGACCACACTCCTCCTCCATGAGGAGGAAGAGCATGTGCTCTACATAGTTCTGCACGGCACTGGCCTCATCGCCAGGGACTGGACCGAAACGGAAGCTGCCGAGTCCTCCACCCCCACCAAGACCGTGACCTCCACCCAGGCCACCAGCATTACTGCGCAATGGGTCATGCTTCTCTAGAATCTTCACCACCTTAGAAAATGTCAAGAGATAAGAGGTCATTCACACTGGAGAGAACAGTCAAAAGGATTTTATTCACACTATAGCAAGTTACAAAAAGTTTTTTGTTTACAGTATTACAAGTCACTAAAAATGATTTTACTTTATAAATGACTTTAAAAAAAAAAAAAAGTAATAATATGTCGGCACCAATAGCCTTGTGGGCAGTGTGCTGACATATAGCTGACATGAACCTTCTGTAATAGTCAAATTATACAGTCATTGTTAGAAAGGGTTCAAATACACAAAAATGCTGAAAAACCAAAGAATTTGTAGGACCTGAAGAATTTTTCTGAGCGGACAGTTTAAACAGCGAGTAGTTTAACTGTTCAGGACAAACAAGGGACTCATGAACAACTATCACTAAACAAATTAAACAGCAGTGGATCAGGGTAATTTTTTTAACTGGGTCATTTTTATAAATTATAAATTATTTTCTCTTGTGGACTATATGTAAACATCTTTTATGTTAAATATCTTATTCAGGTCAGTACTAAAACAAACAAACAAACACGCATTTTGTATGATCCCTCTTATTTTGGTAAAATAATTAACATTTTGCAGATTTTTCAAGGTGTATGTAAACTTTTGACCTCAACTGTATTAAATAACTATTTACTTTTTTTTTATATAAAAATAAATGTATAAATAAATATTTAAAAGTTAAATAATTAAAAAGTTAATTATGCCCGTTTCTGCCACTGAATAAAAAATTTTATTTCAACTGCGACTTTTATTTCACAATTCTGACCCTTTTCTTGCAATTGTAAGATATAAACTCGCAATTGCAAGTTCATGCAAGACAAAGTTGCAATTCTGAGAAATCAAGCCACAATTCAGATTTTTTTTCTCAGAATTCAGAGTTTATATTTCGTAATTCTGACTCTTTTATTTTTCAGAATTGTGAATTTATAGCTACCATTTCTGACTTCATAATATGCAATTGCGAGGTATTAAGTCTGAATTGTTAGATATAAACTCGCAATTCTGAGAACATCTTTTAATGTCTTTTTTTCCCCTCAAGACTGGACTTTATAACTCGCAATTGCAAGTTTAAATCTCACTATTCTAAGAAAAAGTCAGAATTGTGAATTTTTCTGACAGCTCTTGACTTTATTTCTTGCAATTTTGAGTTTACATTATGCAATTCTGAGAAAAGTCACAATTGCGAGTTTATATCTTACAATGCTGAGAAAAAAAGTCACAATTTGCAAGTTTTTTTATCTCGCAATTCTGACCTGCAAGTTCTGTCAGAATTGTCAACTCGCAACTCGCAATTCTGACTTTTTCCCCTCAAAATTGGACTTAACTCGCAATTGCAAGCTTATATCCCACAATTCTGAGAAAAAAAGTCAGAATTGCAAGATATAAACTCGCAATTGTGAGAAAAAGTCAGAATTGTGTCAAAAATTATCTCTCGCAATTGTGAGTTTATATCACGCAATTGAGAAGTCAGAATTGCAAGTTTATAACTAGAAAAAAGTTTTTTTGTGAGATATAAAGTCGCAATAACATTTTTTTATTTTTTATTCAGTGGCCGGATCGGGCTTCCAAAGATAATTAAAATAATAATTAAATAACTTAATATTTATACTGGAATATTACTATGAAGCAGGAAACAATACATCTCATCCCTTCCATGCAAATTAACTCAGTAGCTGAAAGTTGCTAATCCAGATCAACTGAAACAATGAGCCCTCTGTCCTGATGCTGATCTATTACCAACATGACAAAACTCCCAGTCAGGGATGTGTCAGACTGAGATTGGGTTATTAACAGAGCAAAGGAATAACCTGAAGGCTCCAGGAAGAGGAAGGGCAACCAAGGCCAAAAGGGATATTGCTCTTAGCGAAGTATATCATTCCTCAATGCAAAGCAACCAGGAAGATGTGAAAGAGTGAAAGTGTTAACTAATGCAACTAAGTCCTACAATATTCAAATGATCTAATATGCTGTTAACAATCATTAACCTAGTTTGCTTTCACAAAACTACCCTAATTTCTGTCTTTAGAGTTCATCTAATGCCCTGAACTCATCTCTTCTGTATCCAAACAATGCCTCTATGTTCTGGAGCATTCTGCTGAATCAGCACAAGAGGTCCAGAGCCTTTTTCACAGTGTAACATCAATGGGATAGCCTGTTCCAGAGCCATTTTATTTTACATCTCTACAACAGTAGAGAAATGGAATTTAAAAACAGCACATGAAGAACGAAGCTAACAGAAAAAAAAAGACATACCTGTGCCCAGTGGTTTTTGAACACGATCATGCATGTTTCAGGGTCCACTCCTTTCAGGACCAGTGACTTGCCACCTCGATTCCCATTGGCAACCATGGATGTCATTGTTGTGCTCTCACAGCAAGACTAAACCATCATGAAGGGTGGAGTCGATGCGAGATTCAACCAAACATGGATAACTGCACGGTAGCATTAGACATGGACAACCTGCATACAAACACAGAAAAGTATTAAAAATTGTCTACAGACTAAAATCAGTTTAAAATATGAAATTAAACAAAATAAATGAAATAATAAAAAAACTAAAATGAAAAGAAATACTGGCACAGCACAAACCAAACATCAGAGAACAGTTAAGCTGCGGTCTGATCTGTGCATCACTATTTCAGGGGCTGTCTTGGCAACAGCACTGTGTCATCTTTGGAAAATCAAAGCCTTCCAAGCGGGATTTACTGCGATAATGTGGCTGCCTACATAACGCGAATGAATGAATTCAGCTGCCATCACTTAAGGATGCTAATTAACAGCATGTGGCTGTGAGCTTTGTGTGTTATGCAATATCATACATGTTGCGTCTTATGTAATCCTTCCTAAAATAAAGAAATGTAGCAGTACCGCATAGCTTGCTCTCTACTGTATATGCTGAGTTATTTTTATCAAATCAATAAAGAGACCCACAGCCCTAAGCATTTAGATAACAGCTATTGGCTTAAACCAAACGTGCATGCAAGCACCAGTGATAACAGATGGATACAAAGATACTCTCTGTCTCCAGTCAAAAATGTGTGTGGGGAGTATTAGCTATAGTTTCTATGGTTTGTGTGTGTGTGGTCTAAAGGATGAGCAAAGGCAGTAACAATGGCATTCTCCACAATCCATGCAGTCTGACAGCTATGGAAGTCAGTTTTCGGTAATTGTGACTTTTTATCTCACAAATCTGATTTCTCAATGTTCTCAGAATTGTGAGATACAAACTCGCAATTATGAGCCATAAAGTCAGAATTCTGAGAAATAAACTCACAATTCAGACTTTTTTCTGACTTTTTTTCTTCTCTCGTAAATTGACCCTTCGCAAAAACCTGCCCTCCTAATAGTTACTGTTGCTATATCTGACAAACAATGCCGCTCTCACACTACAGATCATGTTCTCCCGCAGTGGAAAATACATCGCATAAACTGACAACACGCCGACAGACAGGTTACTTCTGGTATAAAACAAGATCTCAGCTTTAAAATTTTGTCATTTTTCAAGAAATTCATACAATAAATACCAGTTTGTGGCTCTTTAAATTGCAAACACAAAATAAACTTGAATGGATATCAAAACTTATTTTATTTCAACCATGGAAAAGCATCAATTCACACATTTTTTCAACTTTAAGTCCACCGAAATTAATCTAGTCTCTTGTCTGTTTTGTTTGTTGGACATAATGGCAGATTTGGCATTATGACTGGTCGGATCGCCTGCCAATTAAGCCATTTGCGAAAGGGTCAATTGTAAGGAAAAAAGTTATATCTGTGAGTTTATATCACAACTGTGAATTAAAAAGTCAGAATTGTGAGATATAAACAACTCTGAGAATGTATCAGTCTTTTTTTCAGTCAAAATTTGACTTTGAGGGGGAAAAATTATAAGAATTGCGAGATACACTTATAGCACACAATTCTGAGAAGAAAAGTCAGAATTGTGAGTTTATATCTTAAATCTGACTTCATAACTCGCAGTTGTGAGTTTATATCATGCAAGTCTGACTTCTTAGGATTGCAAGTTAATTTCTCAGAATTTCAAGTTTATTTCTCAGAATTGATAGTTTATGTCACAATTTTGAGAAAAAGTCATATTTGCGAGTTTTTAAATCACACAATTCTAACTTTATAACTCGCAATTGCAAGTTTATATCAGAATTGTGAGTTATTAAGTCAGAATTGAGATATAAACTCTATAGACGCATCACTCTTTTCCCCCCTCAAAATTGGACTTTATAACTTGCAAATTCTCTTATAATTTTTAGCTCTTATATCTTAATTCTCTTATATCTCACAATTTTGAGAAAAAAGGCACATCTGTGAGTTTATATCACAATTGTGAATTAAAAAGATATAAACTCACAATTTTGAGAAAGTATTAGTCTTTTTCTCCCCTCAAAATCTGACTTTATAACTCGTAATTGCAAGTTTATATCTCACAATTCTGAGAAAAAAAGTCTTTATAACTCACAATTGAAAGTTTATTTCATGCAATCTTAAAACTCATAATTGCGAGTTTATATCTTGCAAATTTGAGAAAAAGTATATAAAGAATAAAGATTTCTCAGAATTCTGACTTAACTTACATTTGTGATATAAACTTGCAACTGCGAGTTATAAAGTTAGAATTGCGGGATATAAAACTCGCAAATATGACTTTTTCTCAAATTTTTCTCAAATGATATAAACTCACAATTCTGACTTTTTTTCTTAAAGTTGCTTGATATAAACTTGCAATCGCGAGTTTATCCCCCATCAAAATTGGACTTTATAACTCGCAATTGCAAGTTTATATCAAGCAACTTTAAGAAAAAAAGTCAGAATTGCGAGTTTGTATCATGCAATTCTGAGAAAAAAAGTTGTTATAGCTTTGTTTTTTTTTATTCAGTGGTGGAAACAGACTTCCATAGAAGGCTGACTCTGCAAATTATGTAATGACCCATATATATATATATATATATACATATTTTTTTTTATATACACTGGGAATTCTCTCAAACATCATGAGATGCATGTTGAGATGCTGTTTAAACAGTATTCAAAGGGTTCTCACATAGGCTTTCTCCCTTTATGCATTGAAGCCTTTAGATGAACATTTTATTTGATGAGGTTGACCAGTATTGTTTTATAGCGATAAAAAACATTTATGGATTATTTTTATGCAGATACATTTTTACAGTTTTTCCTAAAATTAAAAAATTAAAAAACATAACATGCATATTTTATTTCCATTATTCTTTATCTTAATAACAATGGTCAAAAGGTATTAAGAGGCGTTCTCTATTTTAGCTTCAACATATACAGTACATATCTCTACAACCAGGACCCTTAATGAGTGCATCACACACACAACTGTGAATTTGCCATGTGAATCTTTACACAATACAAAACAGCCAATCAGCAGTCAGAAACTATTAACCATGCCTGAATTTAGAGCCAATCACTGCAGAAAACTTAGTTTGAAACACAAATGTGACAGAAATAGAGATACATATGTTTTTGATTAAACGTGGGGCCATCCACCCTTACTAAAGCACAGAAATCTGGAGGAAAGACAGTCAGAATGTATTTTGAACTTCTACCTACCTCAGTCAGACTACTGCTGAAAGCTGCTGCTGGAGACACGTTTTTTTGTAAGGCAGAAAACCTCTGCATCTTCAGAGGGCTCCGGAGCTCTTCTGAGACATGTAGAGCGGGATCTAATCAATGTGGGTTCTGAAAAAAAGGGAAAAAATGAGTAGAACAGCTTAGCTGTGTTAATGAGAGCAGTGTGAGTGAGTCGATCAGGGCCAGGAAATGACTAGATAGATCAGAGCACTGACAAAGAGGTTTAGAATGGTGCTGCAGAAGAGCGGGAAGGAGAATGAGGAAGACACGAGAAGAGGAGGTGGGAATTCAGAAATGCTGAGAGGGGGAGAAGGGGATAGAGGGAGCATGTGTCTGTGAAAACCTCCAAGTGAAACTACATAAAATCTGAAATAAAGCTCCTCTTAAACCCAAAACAGACAGACACACATAGCATGAAAACACTGATCCCATGAGCCACTGCAGCTAGAAGAGTTGTGGTTAAATGGCTGGGAATAAGTGTTTTCCTTGCAGATTTAAATTTATTTGAAAAAAATACATATATGTGACCCAGGACCACAAAAACCAGTCATAAGTGTTCATTTTTCAAAATTGAGATTTATACATCATCTGAAAGCTGAATAAATAAACTTTCCATTCTATTGTTAGGATAGGACAAAATTTGGCTGAGATTCAACTATTCGAAAATCTGGAATCTGAGGTTGCAAAAAAATCCAAATACTGAGAAAATCACCTTTTAAGTTGTCCAAATAAAGTTCTTAGCAATGCATATTACAAATCAAAAATTAAGTTTTGATATATTTACAGCAGGAAATTTACAAAATATCTTCATGGAACATGATCTTTACTTAATATCCCAATGATTTTTGGCATAAAATAAAAATCAATAATTTTGACCCATACAATGTATTTTTGGCTATTGCTACCCGTGCTACTTAAGACTGTTTTTGTGGTCCAGGGTCACATATAAACATAAAATGTATAAATTTATGATGTCAGAAAATATTTATTTGAAATGAATGCTGTTCTTTTGAACTTTCTATTCATCAAAGAATCCTAAAAAAAAGTATCACTGTTTTCAGAAAAATATATACTACTTTCCACAACACTATTTTTGTAAAATAATTAACATTTTTCAGATTCTGCAAGATGTACGTATTTTTATCTAGGATAAAGCAGTGTGGACATACATTTTTTTTTTGCCTGGTTTATGGTTCCAAAGAGGTCGAAAATCTCTGCTAAATTTCTGGAAACTTTCCAGAATTTTGGGAAACGTCCCAAGATTTTCACCGGAAATTTTCTGCCCTTTTGCAACCCTAGCCTGGTTATGTCTAAAGCTCACTTAAATTTGCTGTAGAACATTATCGTGAGGTTAGGATGCCTTAAAATGGTCCTTATACATAACCACTGTCAGGTAAATCATTGACTGGATGGCAAGGCAGCAGTCTTGCATTTCGGACACACACTGCAGCTGTGCAAAATTGCACAAACAATGTACCAGTGTCTGTCCATGACTGGTGGACAAGTGCATCTACTGTTAAGCATATAAACCTGGCGAATGACTATTCAGCAGCATTATGCCACATGTCAGACCTTTACTGAGCACTCCAGGCAACACAAACATCACATTTAGTGATGCTGTCTGAATGTTGTGAGTAAAAGGAGCTTCAGATAAAACATATACTCATGTATTCCAATAAAGGCAGCTTCCTTGCCAGGTCCCACAGTAATGCCTGGACTCAAAACCATCCGAGGAGGTCCGGATAAAATGTGCTCACAGGAAATGACCAGGGTAAGCGTTCTGTTATCAGAAAAACGTGACCCAAATTACACATACACTCATTAATCAGTGTGAGAGCGGTGGACAGAAAACCTCTGGAGAGGAAACTACACTGGATTCTTGATCTTGTTCTACTTCTTTAAAGAGATCAGAGGAGATACTGGGACAAATCTGGGACAGGGCCTTTCTACAGATATTAGGGAAATGACTTTCCTGACTGAGCAGCACAGATGTCTTATCTTAGTAATAGTCTAACATGTGGGTGTAAGAGAATGAAGTCTCTCATGAGCACACTAGATCTGTGTTTACCACGGAGTAACCACACTTATCCAATTAAAGTCATTTTGTTAATTGTGTTAATTCGATACTAACCGCTTCCAGAGAAATTACAAACCTTAGCAAGAACATTTAAGGTAATGATATAATTTATAATTTAAAAAGACAGTTTAATGACACATCTCAGTTTTAGCTTGCCTAGAACCGAGAAGCTGATTTATATCTGAGCAACAATGCTTGTCACATCACATAAAGTAGGCCCGAAATGACGTCACCTTTTAAATGTCACGTCACACCATTGAAAAACAGGTTCCATGTGTTTGTAGTCACACCAAAACTCATAAAAGCACCTGTTCGCACACAGTACGTTAAAAAACCAAACAGTTTTCAAACTTTAAAGAGTGAGAAAAGGCAACGTCATTATTTTAAAAAGTAATGTGATACTGGTCAGGGCTGGACTATTTGCCTGGAGTCCCTTTGTGATTGACTCTCCTTTGAGAATAGGTTGGGTTTCACACCCTGCAAGCCAAAAGGGAGTGTCCTTAGAGGTTTTCATGCTGAAGGGAGAGGTTGAGAAAGACAGAAACATGGCTAGCAAGTCAGTCCCACCCTATCACAGGGCTGTCATAACTTGTGTTGGAGATTTTTCTTTGTGCAGTCATCTACTAGCACTTGCCCAGCACATTCCACACCATTTGTCGGACTGCCATATGTCAGATCGGCAGCTCAGAAACAAGATTGAAATGAGGTCGGTTAAATTAACAGCAGCTTTTTATTTTTTTTTTTTGGTACAGGAAAAATACAGAGAAAATAATTAAGAAAAGTCATTACATTTTGAATTCATGGTTAAAAAATGAAGTGAAATAAGAAAGCATCGTAAAAATCTATCAAATTAAACACTAAGCAACTGAATTTTAAAAAAAAAACCTACGCAAATTAAGCATTACAAAATTATTAATGTACAGTATTAAAAATGGTTATTGAGATTTACTACAGATTACATTTAATAGTGCAATTAAACTATTAGTGTTTTTAAAGAACTTAAGTACATGTTAGATTATGGCAAATGTAATTAAAATAAAAAGGGGTAAATCAACAAGTATAATTAAATATTCAAAATGCAATAACACCAGTTTAATTAAAAACGGATTATGTGAATGTCCCTATAAAACTGAAATATGCACCTTAAAGAAAAAAAAAAAAATCTGTCATTAATTGCTCACCCTCATGTTGATCCAAACACGTAAGACCTTCGTTCATCTTCGGAACACAAATTCAGATATTTTTTATGAAATCCGAGAACTTTCTTAACCCTGCATAGACAGCAATGCAACTGAAATATTCAAGGCCCAGAAAGGTAGTAAGGACATCATTAAAATAGTCCATGTGACAGCAGTGGTTCAACTGTAATTTTATGAACCTATGAAATATTTTTTTGTGCGCAAAGACAACACGCTGACACAGGAGCTAGCATTCTGACATTTCCCAGAAATAAGTTAAATTTACCCTGATCTTCAAATTCAAAAACTTTTCACTCCACCCCCTGACTCTTAATGCATGTTTTTTCCTTCTGGAGCATCAGTGAGCATTTGACCTTCTGTAATAGTTGCATATGAGTCTCTCAGTTGTCTTCAGTGTAAAAAGATGGATCTCAAAATTGTTGGAAAGGGTTAAAAATAGACAAAAATACTGGAAAACCAATGAATTTGTGGGACCTGAAGGATTTTCCTGTGGAACAGCAGGCAATTTAACCTTTCAGGACAAACAAGGGACTCATGAACAACTGTCCCTAAACAAAAAAAAAACAAAAAAAAACACAGCTATGGATCATTCAGGTAATAACACAGTATTAAGAATCAAGTGTATGTAAACTTTTGAGGAGGGTCGTTTTTATATATTCAACTATTACATTCTCTTGTGGACCATATGTAAACATTTTTTATGTTAAATATCTTATTCAGGTCAGTATTAAAACAATAACACGCATTTTGTATGATTCTTCTTATTTTGGTAAAATAATTAACATTTTGCAAACTCTGAAAGGGGGATGTAAACGTTTGACCTCAACTGTATTAAATAACCTTATTTACTTTTTTATATCATTTTTACAAACAAGGACATTTAGGCTCACTTGTCTATTCAAATATTTACTTATCTACCACAATTATGTCCGAGTTATTTTAATTTCTCAGTAAATATTGAATTTAGTTAATTAGAATACTGTGCGATTCATTCATGATAGCTTGTCATGGAAAAAAATAAATATCTAAAAAGAAATAAAAATCTATACATAACAATTATGAATGACCGCATTACGAATAGACAGTAATGCATGTTTTTTGATCTCCTAGCATATGACTTTCATATTGGAAACACCTGGCCCTTGCTCACTCTCTCTCTCTCACACACACACACACACAAGCAGGCAGGCACGTACACATGAAGCACACCCTTGCAAATCAAAGCAGGCATGTTTGTCATGATCAAGCATTGTCTGAAGACACACAAGGAGAATGTACCAGGAGTCCTGGTGCCCATGGCGACTGGGTGACGTGAGGGCTATTACACTGACAGAGTCTACTGAAAAATTTACATCGGATGCAAAGAGGAGACGACTTCAGCCTCGAGTACTGGTTCTGGTTTAGGTCCCAATTTCTCACTCGATGGTGAACATACACACAAAAACATTTTCAAAAGCTACATCTGTCCCTGGAATCATAAAGAGCAGCAATGCATTTAAATCTTCAAATTAATTGTTTTGATATTTATGCCAAAAGGCAGCAGATAACCAGCAGATGTCATTAAACGCCTCTTCGGTAATGCTGAAGGTTTTACTGTACGCACGCGAGATGCAAATGTGAGCTATGTTTATACTATTCACTCAGTTCCCTACCCAGCGTTCAAAGCACCTGATCTGCATAAATATTAACACACCACCTGTCTTCATCCTGATTGGTGGAACTGCACACGCCTAGACGTAACTTGGGACCAGTAACTATGGAGACATTTGCAATCCTACTGGTGGAACTTGCAAACAGGGAAGCGGGTTTGGAAAACAACAGCTTTACATAATGCAAGAATCTATGCAAATATGCTATTCTTGCATGTTTCAATACCAAAATATGGTTTGTGTTTATATTATGTTTACAGAGTTTATCCACACTTATAAGCAGTAAAGAATTATCCTGAAAAACTGAAATCTATGACACAAAAGAAGGCAATCCTTCCCACAGAAGTAAGCTTTCTAAAGGGAGAGAGTTTTATGGAGCTGCCTGTTACACTGAGATAAAGCAAAACTATGGTAGCCTCATTAAGTCAAACGAAGGAACAGACGTCAGGTGTTTGCCTTTTGCGATAAAGCACTCCATTGTGTGAGAAACAGTGGAGGCTTAAAAGGTGCACTTACTATTTTTGCACTCTGCAACTAAAAGCAGTTTTATGCCATATAAAGTGAGATGCGCCATCATGCGAACCACCATGTTGAGATCACATGACCATGCAACTGACAGGCTAATACTGGAGTTCTCCAAAGATCTTAAAGGGAACCCTTTGAATTGTATAGCTTAATATAATGTAAATGAGATCTCTTACTGAAATATGTAGTAGAAAATCCATGAAAGATTTACGTTATTTAAAAAATCCACATTGTTTTATACATATTTTAGACTATGGGCATGCCATTATGATGTGAAATGGCTGCATTCAGTGAGCTACTGGCACTACCTGTTGCTATTTTCACCGCAACACAACTACAGCTTCTGAAAGAGCTCACAGGTGGCGATGCATATAAGCGTAGGCTTAAACCAAATGCCGTACAATTGATTTTTCCCACAAGGAATCTAAATACCCCCGATATCGAGAAATCCACGCTGAGAAACTCCTTCAGTGACCGCAGCGTCATGACAAGCATCGCCATGTTTACCTCCTGCCAGGATGGCATCTAGCATTTCTTGTCTCTGCCGTTTGTATGCTTTTTCAGTAGCTGTGGTCTACTAAAAGCCTCAAAGGCATCAGGGCTGAAGTGAAGAGAACAAAGATACGTGTCTTTACGAAGTTTTATTCGTCCACAGGCATCTTCCCATTCTTTTCTCCTCTTCTCATCACTAGGAAAAGCAGTGAAGACTTGCATTGCTTCACTTGTTGCCCTTCGACTGAAAACCAAAAGCCACACAATGTGGTCATCGTATCAGGATTTTATTTACTGAGTTGTGAATTCAAAGTTGTTTTGCAGTAAAAATATCAACAGGTAGTGCAAGTAGCTCAACCACTTCAAGTCATCAAAATAATAGCGCCCCCATAGTCCAAAATATGTATAAAATGATGTGGATTTTTTAAATAACTAAGTCTTCACAAAATAAAGATGTAGAAACAAGCAGTGCCTGCTGGAGAGAAATTGCGACAACCTGCTGCTCCCAAGCTACAGATCAAGAATAGACACCAAAACATCAGCCAGCTGTGTACCTGCACGAACCACAGAGATTACACATTTGTTGTGATTTAATTTTAAAATGTTTACATGTTTATGAAATGGAAAAAAACAAAACAAATAGAAGGTCATTACACTTAAATCAAACCGCAATATGGACTAGTATCTGTAAATATTACGCTGCAAAAATACCATTTAAATGTGAATCCTGCATGTTCTGCGTATCTCTGTTTTAATGAATGGAGCAGACGAGCGGTTTTGTTTACTACACACACTGAAGCGCGCTTGACGCTCGCTGTGATTTTAGCATTTGACCGTTCTATTTTAGGAAAACTAGCGTCATATCATATACACACAGAAATGTAAAGATAGACACGGCAACCCGTCAAAATAAAAGTCTGGTTTAACTTGAAGACATTGTGCCAGAAATATATAACAACTACTACTACTACTACTAAAATGAAACAAACATTATTTTTTAGGGTATAATCACACAACATTTCTTCCATGTTTTAATTTTAATAGTAAATTCCCCTTTGTTTGTGAAAAAAAAAAAGTTTGCTTAATTTTCAATAAATAAAAGATAAATGAAATTAATGTTTTATGCCTCCATTTGATAGCCAGAACATTTTAAATATACAACAAAGAATTTCTGAGGGTAAAAAAAAAAAAAAAAAAAACTTTCATAGGGCTATTTTAAGAACAAATTTGAATAAATTAAGTATGCATTCAAATAATTAGACATGCTAAAACACACAATTTGATAACAATAAAACATGGTGAGAAAAAATAAAACATTTCATAGGGCCCTAAACATGTTATTTTTGTTAAACCTTTATTAAATTGATGTGAAACTGTACAAGTTTCATGATTTTAATTAATTAGACATTTTCTTTGATTAATAATTTACCTAATAAATTACCTAATTTGATTATTTACTTAATTTACCATTAAAAAGAAGTTGAGAAAAAATAAAACGGATTTCATAGGGTCCTAGAAAACTATGCCAACAGAAAAAATAAAACATTTTAAAAGTTTTTAAATTTCAAGCATCCAAGCAAATAGGTGTATAAATAAAGTCCAACACCATAGGACAGAGAAGACAGGGCACAGTGTAAACAATGGCATACTGAATGCAGATTTAAAATGATTATCGGCCTACTCTTAGCATCACACTTAGCAAAAAAAAACAAAAAAAAAAAACAACATCACTATCATGCCAATACTGCAGCAACAAAACACTATTAGAATTCAGGATTTGTTCATAATGAATACATAAATACTAATATAATTAATTAATATTTGAAAATGCCTGAGAAAACAACATAAACACTGCTGAAATCCTGATATAACAGGCAAGCTATAACACTGATAGGTTGGTACATTTATCATGAACATGTGGGATTTTCACATGAACCAACTGAGAAAAGCCTGTTTGTGTAGGTTTCAAAGGGGAAGGACAAACAAAATGAGAGATCCAAAAAATGATAGAAAGCGAGAGAATGTTTGCACACAAAAAGCCCCTATGACATGGTTTGTCTCACAAAGCGAGAGAGCCGCACGCTTGCAGCAATTACATGAGTCAGATCAAACGCTGAGATGAGAGAGACACCGAACGCTTTTTGAAGTCTAAACGCTTTTCTCAGTCCCATTGAGACATTTTTTCCTGTAAGCATTCAGAGCCACTCTTTCGCCAGGAGTCTTTGATGATTCAGAGTAAACAAGATTTATGAATAGAATATAATAAACCAAAAATTAGAGAAATTGCTAAAGGCAGGGTTTTTTAAAAAAATGTTTGCACAACATTGTGACATAATTCATAGTTCAAGTGATGTCATAATCAGACACCATTCCTGCAGCATTCTCTAGTGAGTCTAATATCACAGCTATGCAGTCCTGAAGGTTAGTGTGTGTTTGTCTATGTCTGTGTTTTAATCCTTAGCACAAGACAAGGTTGAACCAGACTAGGCGAGCCAAGGGGAGGAGCTGCACCAATTGTCCACTGAAGTTTAGACAAAAGTTAAAGCCCTTAATCTGTTTTCTATTGAATCAATACAATATCAACCTAAAGTGTTTCTTCTTTTAAAAACCAGACAATCCACTATATTCAGCCAGGGTTTATGAAATTATTATGAAACAAAGCTTAATAAAATATTAGATGAAAACCTAGACTAAACAAAATATTTGAAAATAAGTTGAAGCACTAACATTGCAAACTTAAAACGAATAAAAACTAAAACAGAGCTAAAATTGAAATTACAGTAAACCTGAGCAGAACATAACAAAATGACTAAAAATTAAATGGCAACACTTTACAATAAGGTTCATTAGTTAACTACATAACATGAGCTATGAATGAACAATACTTTTACATCATTTATTCATCTTAGTTAATATGAATGCATTATTAAAATCACAAGTTGTTTGTTAACATTAGTTAATGCACTGAACATGAACAAACAATGAATGACTGTATTTTTATTAAGTAACATTAACAAAGATGAATAAATAGTTTAATGAATGTATTGTTCATTGTTCGTTCATGTTAGTTAATACGTTAACTAACGTTAACAAATGAAACCTTCCTATAAAGTGTTACCAACTAAACTAAATTGGAAAATGAAAACAAAAAAATGTAAAACTTTCATTAATAAATCATTAACAAACATTATAAAATCTGTAACAAATCACTAGTTAATATATATTCCAAATAGCTAGAAATATGAAATGTGGTTGTTAAATGTTTACCAATGTACTTATTAAACATTACCTAATGATTAACAGATCATTATTTCATGTACATTTACGTTATATTTTAATATATATTAACTAATGATCTGTTAAGCATTATATGTGACCCTGGACCACAAAACCAGTCTTAAGTCGCTGGGGTATATTTGTAGCAATAGCCAAAAATACACTGTATGAGTCAAAATTATTGATTTTTCTTGTATGCCAAAAATCATTAGGAAATTAAGTAAAGATCGTGTTCCATGAAGATATTTTGTAAAATTCCTACTGTAAATATATCAAAACTTAATTTTTATTAGTAATACGCATTATAAAGAACTTAATTTGGACAACTTTAAAGGTGATTTTCTCAATATTTTATTTTTTTTGCACCCTCAGATTCCAGATATATCCAGATATATATCTCGGCCAAATATTCCCCTATCCTAACAAACAATACATCAATGGAAAGCTTATTAATCAGCTTTCAGATTATGTATAAAGCCCAGTTTTGAAAAACTGACCCTTTTGGCTGGTTTTGTGGTCCAGGGTCACATATAATTTTTACCCATAAAAAGTATTACCCTTAAAATAAAAGTCAATTTAAATGATTAATAATAAAATATATTATTATATAGATAATTCTAAAATTACATGATTCAGCTTGGCAGCTGCTGGAATGCATTATGGACAAGCTTTGGAATGATATGCACGACAGGCAACTGTGACACTTGTATGTGACAACTTAACAACAGTCCTTTTGTTGTGATTTTTTTTTAACATAAAATTAGTAGGACAATCATTTCTGCTTGTTTCTACTTGGTAAAAACACACAGCTATAGCCTATTAAGTCACATTACATCACAAGTGCAACCAGAAACTAAGGTGTGTGACGTCTTTCACCTGTTGCGAAGAATAACATCAGAAAGTGGGACTTTTTCATACACACACACTAACAACTCGCTACAGAGCACCTTTCTCAGAGCTCTCCTGCTTTCATACTAAATCTGTCAGTGATTTTCTCAGATTCTTTCACTGTTTTGTCATATCTACTGATTTCTATGTCTGTTTCTTCATCCTTAACTTACATTTCTGTTCAGCACTTCTTTCCTTCCTACCCCCACCACTGTCGCACTCTCTTGGCTGTCTGATTATCAGTGTGTAAACATCTGAATTTACAACCAACTCTTGTGGCATAACTTGCTCTAAGTGCCAATCTCATTTACAATGCGTTACACTTTAAATAAAAGTGATCCATGGTTAAAATATAGATGTGATTCCTTGTGAAAGTGATGCCAAAAAGGTAACATAATACACAATTAAATCTTAACACTGAATAAACACTTAAAACTCAGCACATCAACTTAAGTCTGCAAACTATAGACAAGATTCCTATTATTATTAGTGAATAAAACGACCAAATTCTAATATTAAATAAATAAAAACTCTGCCTTGTTACTCATGTCATGTCAGCAAAGAAGCTAAACAAGCTGTTTCAGTACCCTACACACGATCTTTAGAACAGACTTGTTGTTAGTAAACTTAACTATGTTACTTTATTAACTATGTAGTTAGTTATGTAAACAACTAGGATTTTGTTTTAATTGTCATGGCTCCATCTTGAGTCTACGCATGTTTTTCCAGACAACCTAGAACAACCTGTTTATGTTCGAGCTGGAATAAAAACAATTTACAGCTGCTTTCAAGGAGCAAAACATAGGATAATAACCCGTTACATGCTTTAAAAATCATAAAACATATTAAAATACAACAGTAACAACATGGATAGTACTGTGACATAACACATACTTCGCCTTTAATGTCCAAACGCCTTTTCTCTTCCACACCTGACAAAACTTCGACTCAGCAGCTCTGTTTCCCTGTGTCATATTCCTCTGGTAATAAACCGATCATAATTCCATCTCGTTATCGTTTTCATAATGATAGCTCAGTGCAGCTCGCAGCGACGAGCTTTGTTGAGTCTATCAGAGCACATTTAAAGATCCAGAGAACTCTGACGCCACTCGCTCGGTCACCTGAGCGTGGATTAGAAAGGTGAGCTTGCTTACAAGCCCCGCCCCTACACTCTAAACCGACCCGTCATTGGCTACTGCTTGGGCGCTCGCTCTCTCTTATTTTAACGTATTTTTTAATCGTTAACAATTAACAACATTACAGTTATTGTTCACGGTACACGAACGATCATAGTCCAACAGAGATAAGCTACATTTCTTCTTATTAAGTGTCACTGATGTATTCTATTTCAGGTTAGAGTTCTACAATAGTTATTATTATTATTTTTTTAATACAAGAATTCGCCACAAGAATACAAATTAAAAAAATAGATTTGTTCTAAATACATACAATATTCGATTGTGTCTTCAAATGTAGATTAAAAACATATTTATAACCAATACAGTGCTTAGTCTTGTATTTTCTATGGTGTGGCATTAGAGGATGAAATTGCTAATACATTTTCTAAACAAACTTTAAAACACCCACACAGTACCTTTGAGTAAGTCAGTGGCAATGGGGAACATAAAGCATTAAAAATAAAACTGAGTGGCAAAAGAAATAAATAAGGCATTTATATAGCATTTAAAAGCAAACTGGCAGGGGAAGGTTGGTTAAGAACAGCAAAAAGCACATTATTATCAGAATTGTGCTTTTGAGTTGTTCCAGAACAGTGAAAGGAATATGTCACATTATTAAATGATCTCAGAGTAACGGGTTCGACTAGAATACCAAAATTGAAGTACATGTATTTTTTTTCCTTTGGTGCGCCCTCCACCATATCTCCCCACTCCTGTCCAGTTAGTGGCGGTAATGAACCAAAAACTAACCGCGATTATATCTCAGAAGAAGAACACTTGCGACATCAAATAAGCCTTAAACATACACTAAACGAAGAACTTAGTGGAATTCTGAAGGAATCAATATAAAAACAACAGTGTTTTTGAATACTCTGTAGCAGCGATGGAAGAAACGAAGCTTTTTGAAACTCAATTATTAAACTAATTGCTTCGCAAAATTATTCACTGTTTTGGAACTGGGTTTGGAGGCGCTCGAAACACTGCTCGTTGGCGACACCTGCTGGTCAAAACGCAAATGCCACGAGAACACAACCCACAGGAAAGCCCAAAAACTGGCTTTACAAAAATCTTTATGGATCTACACTGAAAAAAAAACCGTATCTAAAACTCTGAATTTAGAACAGGTAAAACTGAATAAAAGAAGAGAAATTATTCATTAAAGAAGTAAATTAATAATCATAATAATGTTTGGGTTTATTTTTTTTTATTATGTGTTGACAAGTTGGCAATATTTGATTGTTATACTCCCTCTCAATGTCTGTGGTGGTTATGGAGTAAGAGTAAGAGTTCATTATGCTATTAAATAAGTATATTCCTGTATCAGAATACAACACCCACTTTTATTTATTTATTTATTTATTGACATTTTTGTACTAATATGGGTTATAATTGTTCATAGTTTCTGACACTGAAGACAATAACACATTTACAACCAAAGTTTATTTTATTTTATAATTTACATCTATTAATGAGTTTAATTATCAAAAAAGCAAAACTGCTGCCATGAAAATGCTAAAATGAAAATTCGTATAACTGCAGATTAAATGTGTCCATGATGATGTCATTAAATGTCCTGCACATTGTGCAAAATGTTAATTAAATGCCTTTAAACACTCCAATTAAGCGTTTACAGATTGTTAAAGCAAACAGCAGCAATGGGGTTACCATTTTTAGTGCTGTCACGTGACTCTTATTTCACATTTAGTAGTTCAACAGTAAAATATAGATGAAGAGAGCCATAGAATATTCCAGAGAAGACACTTTCATGAAAATAAAATTAATAATAAAAGAAATACATTTGCGATTTGTGATATTCAATTTTATATTATAAGTTAACGATTTTAAAGACCATCACAACTTCCAATTCATGCTACCAGAGAAAAAGTAGAAAATTAATTGAATTGAATTATTTTTTTATAAAAATTTCCCCACGTCAGCTTTCCAAGTTAATCACTAACTAACTAACTAAATAGTCAGACTGAATGTTTGGAAACAAACACAAGAGGGCAGCAGAGCATCTCAGCAGAGAATCACTTACTGTAGTGTTCAATGGATTGTACAAATAGAAGTTGTTAATTAATTATTATTTTTTTAGGCTTTTTTATAATTTAAAACTTGTTTTATATTGAGTAAGATCTTCACAGAAAATAAGTTACCTTGGTCAGATTTTGTCTTTTCCGCCCTCTGCCGAGCAGCGTGTAACTTACAGACGCGCGTGCACGGGACACTCATCTGTTTGTAAAGATGCTAGCGTCAAGCTCAGGGTTCAGTTCATCACTCTCCGTTCAATAGACAGATCTGCGATAATTGTAGTCATAGAACTTTTTTATTAAGTAAGAGTTTTATTAAGTCAAAGTTTTTTTATCGTCAGCGAGAGAGAGAAGTAACAAATCTCGACAGTTTTGTGTAATATACGCAAGTTAAAGGTTTGTACAGGGACATACTGTTAATAGTCTAGCCTACTAATGGCTGAAGCCCACTATAATGATGGAGATGAAGATTTTCCAAATGTTGCCACTACAAGGAGAGGAAATTCAGCAGGTAGGAAATTTATTACTGTTACAATTGTTAAAGAAGATTAAAACGTTGTTATTTAGTGTTCTGTGACAGAGATGACCAGTACAGTAATCTTATCGCAAATGTACAATTTCATTAAATTTTCTCTGTAATTCATCAAAATTTTAACATTACATTATCACTGACGTCCCCTAGTTACTTTGTTTTTGCTTTTGCAACTTTGTTCCTACTTTTTGGGATTAGATATTTAGTATTAGAAAATCAATATAAAAAAGGGACATTTATTTGATATTATTAACTTATTCAGATAATTTTTCCAATTTTAAATAGGTCCTATTAGTAGATACACCACACAGGCTCATACTTGCGTGAAATAACTCTCAACCCTGTCAAGTGTTTGAAACCATCTTTGAAAGCATTCTGTATTCCCAATTAATTCACTCAGTGAAGTGAATCCAAGATTTGGGAGTTTTAATAATACATATTTGTCACATCATTTATTTATCTGTGGTGGTGACCCATATTTGACAGCAAAGGAAAACACATTCTGTAAGAAAATGGAAGAAAGAGTTGCGGCCAAAGCATGAGTAAATACCATTTATGATGTTTTAATGACTTTTTATATGTATTATTTAGCCTATTAATTTTTTTTAAATACTGAACATTAACCAAAACTAATCTAGAGTGGAAAGTTCCTCTTGCTCTCCTCAGCATTAGTCTGGGTGTATTGGTGAGTCAGCTGTGAGCAGGAGGAAAAACAGCAGGTTACAGCTTTCCCCTGTGTTGACACACAACAGGTGACACAACTGAGGAAACATGAGGCAGCAGTTGTGCTTGTTGCAGCCTGTGTGAAAGTATACCACCTGTGCAGCGTCATATGTGTGTCTGGACAGGCAGCATACTATCCATCTTAAACTGTCCTTCTTTCATATAATATTTTTTTATGTTGGTCATGTGACAGGACAAAAAATAGGCTTAGTTTTTTTTTTTATTTTGGTCATAAACATAAATATTAAAATGGTTTCATTGGGTCCAGATCTATCCATATAACATACAGTGTGTGAAGCCTTCCTTGTCTCTCCTCTGCTTAATAAAAATCTCCCAAACATGTTTCATGTTATCATAGCATTTTCTACGTCCTGCATTGGGCATTAACTGTGAGGAAAGTCTTGTGTTTATAAAAATGTTTGAAACGTACAATATTTCAGTATTACACAGTATAAATTCTGGCCTTCTATTTGGATTTTTCGAGTGGTGTTTTGTGCTTGAATGCTGGGATTTTTCAGTGAACTTTTTTGTATGTTACATTTTTATGCCACTTGATGACGAGTAACCGTCTGTATGAGTGAACCATTGACAATTCGCTCAGCCGATTTAGCCAATTTGTTAAACAGTGATTCATTTAGGAACAAAATACCTCTCCTTTTGTGTTCTTCGGAGATGTGAGCTGTCATACGGGAGTTTTCCCTGCTTTCTTTGACACATACAAACATGAACTTTGGTAAATCACACCTGCCTTGGCTAACAATCTTATGTCTTGGTTAACAAAAATAAGTTGAGGTTTGTTCAGCACCAGCTGTTTTTGTTGATCACCTGTTTTTCTAACAGGAAAGTTGTGACTGTTTAATTTGACTCGGGTTTGCATATTATTTTAATGTTTAAAGGCAGGGTAGGTGATTTGGTTCAAAAACATTTTTTATTATGCTGGTTGAAAGTTTATTAACATCCCAAAAGCAATCACTAGGCTAAGTGGTCTAATTGTATTTGTATTTATTTATAGCATCTGTGAAAGGCATAGGACCATAAAATGTTCGTCCACTCATATCCCTGATACGTGATACGTCACCAGTGCATTCCATTACGCTATTGCAGGCCGAGCGAGAATGAAAGGCATTATTATTGTAATATTATGCACTTTGTACAGTAATGTTTTGACATGAGGTGAATGAGACATGAGGTAAACCTCCACCAACGTAGTCTCTCATCGTGTCGCTGGTTAGCCTCTGGTCTGTTCATGTTCTAAAGGAAAACTTCACTTCCAGAACAAAAATTTACAGATAATTTTAGTTACTCAGCCCCTTGCCATCCAAGATATTCGTGTCTTTCTATCTTCAGTCGTTAAGAAATTATGTTTCTTGAGAAAAACATTCCAGAATTTCTCTCCATATAGTGATCTTCAGTGGGGCCCCCAAGTTTGAACTTCCAAAATGCAGTTTAAATGCAGCTTCAAATGGCTCTAAACAATCCCAGTCAAGAAAGGTCTTATCTAGTGAAACGATTAGTCATGTTTGAAACAAATTGACAATTTCTATACTTTTTTTAACCTCAAATGCTCGTCTTTTTCTCAGCTCTGCGATGCGCATGCGAACCCTGTGTAATCCGGGTCAATACAGTTAGGGTAGTTCGAAAAACTACATCGCGTTTTACCAATTTTTGTATGGACCGTTTGATGTTCTTTGCATTTTCACTTTGTTAACACTGGGTCGGTACTTCTGCAGCGATGTAGGACGATTTTGAAGTTGGGGAAGAAAACAAGATGGGAGTTTTCCGACATACCCTAATTGTATTGACTGTATTGCCCCAGAAAAAAAACAGTTCACGCAGACTTAGACAAGATGAGTGTTTGAGGTTAAAAAGAATATGTATTGTCAATTTGTTTCAAAAATTATGGATCGTTTCACTAGGTAAGACACTTCTTCCTCGACTGGGATTGTTTAAAGCTGCATTTAAACTGCACTTTAGAAGTTCAAACTTGGGGGCACCATTGAAGTCCATTATATGGAGATCATTCCTGAAATGTTTTCCTCAAGAAACATAATTTCTCATCGACCGGATTAAGAAACGCACAAATAGCTTGGCTGACAAGGGGGTGAATAACTTAAATTATCTGTACATTTTTATTCTGGAAGTGAACAACGTCTTTAAAGGGTTACTCCACTCCACTTTTGGAGAGTATTGGCAGGACACAAACTGTGTACACCGGAAATGCTATTTTCATTCAAAGCAAAGTGTAAATATATGTAGAAAACGTATCCGTGTACAGTGGAACAGTCACAAGCCTCTGCTTTCTCTGTTATCGCCTACTACACCTTTAATGTTATGTATGTCAGTGCTTTTACAGTGTGTTAGTTGGTTAAATGTGGTGTATATAATATAGATGCTTCACAACTCTTCCAGCATTGCACTGACAGAGTGTCTGATTAGTGTATGCGTTGCTTGTTTTGTCTTCTGGGAATTTTCTGTGTCCACAGAGAGTGTAGTATGACTCTTACTTTGACATATTTAATCATCAGTGACCACATCAGCCAATGTGTCAGTGGCATTTCACATTGAGAGGACTGACATCTGCGATTTTGCCTTCTGGCTTCTCTCTGATTTTTTTGTCACTGTCAGTATAAATATATTTTTAAATATATTTTCTTTGCAAAAATGTTAGACTGTGCACAGTGTGTTTGTGTTAACATTCTCCATTACGGAAACATCATCAAACAAATAAATTTTTTCATAATTTACTCACCTTAGGTTGTTCCAATCCTGTATGCATTTCGTTCTTTTGTTAAACACAAAAGAATATATTTTGATGAATGTTTAAGAAACTGGTTTTCATTGTATTGATAAAAAACATTGAGACATTTATCTTTGAAACAGTTATCTTCTTTTTTTGTTTTGTAGTAAATAAAATTCATAGAGGTTTGGAACAGCAGACAGTAGGTAGGCCTAAATGATTGCAGAATATTCATTTTTAATGAACTGTCCCTTTAAGGTGTGCCAGTGAGTTCATCTCTTCAGTTATCTCTGTGATTTACAATGAGGCTTTATGAACAAGCTTCTAGCACTGTCAGAGTGGATATAGCTTCTAACCTGTGCTGTTTGCTGCAATCTAGAAGACTGATTTCAGGTCAGTGTGAAAAGGTTTTGTCTCTCAGTACAAAGAGTGAAAGTGTTGGCCTGCACAGACAGGCTTTACACACAGAGACACTCTGTCAGCACAAATGTATTCCATAGCCTGTTCATAATGCCTTCCAACTTGTCTAAACCAGATCTTTATCCACAAAATTCATGTCTCACATATTTTCAGCTGAAAAAAGAAATCACTTTGATGTCTCAAAGTGTCATAAATTTCAGAACAAGAGCCTTGTTTTTTCCTCCACAATTTTTAGTTGTCCTTCACTGTTTTATTTCTCTCAAAGGCCCTGTTAACACCTGGGGCCGGTTGCAAGTCTTCGATGTTAGTCATATAATTTTTGTCATAACCTGTTAATGTCAGTTACATAAAAATGTGAATTGGTCTAATTTAAATCCAAGATGTAAGACTCATTACCATTGGGCTAACTTCTAATTGGTCAGACTAGTTATTAAAACACAGTCTTAACACAGCAGCTGTGTTTACGTAACCAGCCCGTGGTATTAACATACTGTCTCATGTGATCCGAAAACAAGTGGTAGGCAGAGACAGATTGCCATTTACACCTGGTGTTAACATGCATCTTCTGTTGCCCCTTGTGATCAAATAACATTGAGTCTTACTTTGTCACCATATCAGTGTGTATGTAAATAAAACACCAAAAGCTGGCTTAGATATTTGATTTGTATCACTCTCAGTTGATGTCAGGCACAATGTTTTTTGTGTATGAAGATTAATTTATATTAACTTAGGTATATTAATGATTATATTAATATTTTTATGACTTTCAGAGAAGTACAGTGCCCTCCACAGATGTTGGCACCGGTAAATATGAGCAAAGGTAGCTGTGGAAATAAATATGCATTGTTTATCCTTTTGATCTTTCATTCAATAAATTCACAAAATTCTAACTTTTTCGCTGAAGTAAACCAATGGAAAGTAGGGGGAAATTTCATTGTGAAATAAGTGCTTTTCTCTAGTTTACGTTGGCCACAATTATTGGCACCCAATTACTGCAAAGTCCTTTTCCCAAGATAACAGCTCTGAGTCTCTCCTATAATGCCTGATGAGTTTGGAAAACACCTGGCAAGAGATCAGAGATTATTTCATACAGAATAACTCCAGATCCTTTAGATTCCCATGCAGCTCCATGCTGGTGCTTTTTTCTCTTCAGTTCAGGTCAGGGAACTAGGACTGCCATGGCAGAAGCTTCATTTTGTGATCAGTGACACATTTTTGTGTTGATTTTGATGTTTGTTTTGGATCAGTGTCCTGATGGAAGATCCAACCACAACCTATAATAAGATTTCTAACCGAAGCAGTCAGGTTTCGATTTTTTTATCTGTTGGTATTTGATAAAACCATGATGCCATGTATCTAAACAAGATGTTCAGGATCACTGGCAGAAAAATAGGCCCACAACATGAATAAGTTAGGAGGTAAGTTTCAGCAGTTTGTTTAACCGTGGGCAAGGGTCACCTTTTATCCCTGTTTGCACCAAACCCATTTTGAGTGTTTGCTGCAAACAAAAAAAAGCTCTTTTTTAGTCTCATCTGGCCATAGAATCCAGTCCCGTTTGAAGTTCCAGTCGCATCTGACAACTGAATATGCTGGAGTTTGTTTTGGGATAAGCAAGCAAGATTTTTGTTAAAGGGGTCATCGGATGCTAAGTACACTTTTTCATGTTGTTTGAACATTAATGTGTGTTGGCAGTGTATGTATAAATCTGCCCTATAATGATAAAAAATCCATGCAATGGTTTTTAATTAATCTGTAAAAATAATATCCCTTTTTTCAAATCGAGCCATTCTCAGATGCCTGTCGGTGTGGCGGTGAGGTGTTGTGTTGCTGGATGTAATAATGAACAATAGTGGTCGTCATTTACTCCTGACATCTAAGCCGATGAAGATGCAGTGGATTACATTTGTTTGTGTAGGTAATGCGGCTCCCGATCTACATATATCCGTCTATGTTCACGCAAATCATTCGTGATCCAGCTTCACTTACAGCAGAAGTGAGTATAAGGGTTTTTTTATGAATCTTTGCGATCGCCTTTCCTAATAATGTGCTAGTTAGCATGTTTAGCAGGTAAACATGGCGAAATGCAGCTAAAGTAAACAGGCTCATCACTCCACAGAGAGAAGAGAGGGGCGGGACAAGCAGAGCTAATTTGCATTTAAAGGAGCAATCCCCTCAGAATGGGTTGATTTTTGCAGAGCTCATTTTGACAAGGTAAAAAGGGTGTTGTTTTACACAACCATTGAGAATTTTTAACCAAAGTATATTAGACTTTTCATTAAGACCCTAAAGAATCATATCAACTTGTGGAAAATGGGCATCCAATGAAAACCTTTAAAACCCTTTAAAACCCTCCTAAACAACATGTGGTGATGTAGGGACTATTTGACATTTTTTTAGGCTTTCTGACCCCAAGACTTAACTAATCTCTGCAGTTCTCCAGCTTTGATCCTTGAAGAGTCTTTGGTCACTCAAACTCTCCTCCTCACTGTACATTAGGATGATAAAGACACACGTCCTCTTCCAGGCAGATTTGTAATATTTTCTGTTGATTGATTGAACTATTGACTATTGACTACCTTAATTATTGTCCTGATGGTGGAAATGGGGATTTTCAATGCTTTAGCGTTTTTCTTACAGCCACTTTCTATTTTGTAAAGCTCAGCTGTCTTGTTCCGTAGTTCAGAACTATATTCTTTGGTTTTACTCCTTGTGATGGAAAATTGAGGGAATTTGGCCTTTATGTAACATAATTATAATCCTGTGCGACATGAAGTCATGGCTGGGCAATTTGATGCTCCTAGTCAGCCTGGTGTGCTAAAAAATGTAAATATGAATGGGAATTTATTTCAGCGTTATTTCACCCAAAAGAATTTCTAGGGGTGCAAATAATTGTGGCCAACATGAACTAGAGAAAAATGTTTATTTCATAATGAGATTTTCCTTCACTTTCCATTGTTTCACTTTAATGAAAGTTTAGAATTTTGTGAAAGTCACCTATTTCAGTTGTTATGCTTGTTAAGTAGCATTTTTTAAGAACAGGTTAAGACTATTTTTAGTACAAGTCACAAGCATATATCCTGTATTTGAATGGAGCCTGTCATTTATATTTGCATACTGCAGTATAAATTAGCACCATCAGTCAGGAGTCAGCACGTGAACATGTCAAGACTAATTTTTGTTAATGCCAGAATTTCCATTGGGAACTTCTGTCTCTTTACACTGATCTGAGACTGAGATCTTCTCTTGTAATTGTTTCAGGACTTTATTAAGTAAAAGCTGGTTGCTATCCTACTATCAGCACAAAACCGCATCATCTTCCTGGAGCAGTGACAGTGATAAAGCAGATGGTGTATTGTGATATCAGGATGTGTTTCTTTAAATCAATGAAATGCTCATTTTATTAAGGTGGACATCTGGACAGATAGGGAAAGTGTGTGATGTTTTTACATGGAGGGTCAGTACAGTATGTGTGCGGGAATATTTGACTATTGGTTAACTAATGTCTTGGTTCACCAATGTCAAAAGACAAATACTTCCTGATTGACCGCATTCCTGCATGGCACCATGGCTGTGTCAACATACCTAATGAAAAAAAAAAGGTACGTCACTTTTACGGGAGTTGTGCTTCCTCTCACAAACATTTGAATCAGAAGGTGGGGAATGAGTCTGCTTACTGTTCTCTGCAATATGCAGGTAGGACTATATTTTTCTAGTTGTATTTTTGTTAAGTAATGTGTCTTATTTTCAAGCTATCTTTAATGCTTAACATGTAAATAATACAGTGACTTAAATCTTAATAATATTACAGATTTAAATCAAATTACTTCACAAATTCTATTATGAGTGAGGTAGGCTATTTCACTTTCTTATACTTTAACAAGCACACACAGAGAGACACAGTGAGAGCAGAAACTGGACCTCGCAGGTGTGTCTGGGGACAGTGATAGGTCAGTAGACAACTGCAACAAAGACCTCTTTGCCAAAGCAGTCATTATGTTTTATGAGCTCACTTTCATTACCTGGGGAAAGTTAAACATTTTCTATGAATGCTCAAAGCTTTCGGGAGTAACAAGGATCCTATTTTGATGTAGTGTAGTGAAACATGCTGGTCTTGTTTTACAAGCTTTGTAGTTTCATAAGCTTTCATAATGTGTTAAAGGTGTTAAAGGTTAAAATATGCTCAAAGTGTGTTCAGAAGTGAAAGGGGAGACACAAATGAACCTGCTTTACCTCTGAAACCACAAACCTGCTGTAAGAGCTGTTTGACTAGACCTGAGTGATTCGAATGCTGAGCGAGGTTTTGTGAAAAACTGTGTTGTTGTTGTAGCCTCTGGTTCTCTCCTTAAGCTCAGCTCTTTAAAACAGGTTTATCAGGAACGTACCACACAGTTTAACCAGCCACACAGACAGTTTCACTACTGCCAGCTGTGCCTGAGGGTTTAGTCATTGCATGTAGCAAATGCAGATTCACAGTGAGTTAAATAAAATGTGTGACAAAGACTTTGTGTTTTGTGTTTTGCAGACCGCTCGGAAAGGAATAAACCAGAACACTTACATTTAAGGTAAGATGAAAACACAACATCCTCACATCCTTGTGAGAACTTCATATAACATGTAAATAAGGTGAAAATGAAAAAACTCCATAGAAGTTACAATAGTAATTACGTTGTTCTGTTAATTGTCTAATTCTTCAGGCTCTAACAGTCTCTATTTGAATCACATGAATCAATCTGATTCAACAACTCTGAAATCTTGTCTAGTTTGGTGCTACGTATCTTTAAATGTTCAGCATCGGTGTATTGTTAGATTTATCATGTGTAAATGGCTTTACACATGGTCATAAATTAACCAGCCACTGAAGTTTACAAATTAAGTTTTGACCTCTCACAGTATGCATTGCAAGATTAAAGTATGTGGGCACTCAAATTCATATGTTGAACATTTAACTTCCATATAATGACCATCATGGGCGACATTGGGGGCCAAGTGGGGCAGTTGCCACATATTGTTAGTCTTGGAATCCCGATGCAATTGGAGCGGTTAGCCAAGCCCAGGTCAGGTTCTACATGGGTGCTAGAGAGTGCTAAATACCCTCAAATAAAAGCAACTGAATATCTGGCAAACTATCCAACATGTTTTTGCAGTATTGAGCATTGAGCAGTGTAGCTAACCACAGACATATCTTCCATTTCTTGAATGCAATGGCTAATCAGAAACCTTTAAGTTTGTCAGAATTCACTCACCGCTGAAAGCGGCAGAAATTTTATTAAAGGAGAAGTCCACTTCCAGAACAATAATTTACCGATAATGTACTCACCCCCTTGTCATCCAAGATGTTTGTGACTTCCTTCAGTCGTAAAGAAATTATGTTTTTTGAGAAATATATTTCAGGATTTTTCTCCATATAATGGACTGCTATGGTGCCCTGAGTTTATACTTCCAAAAGTTTAAATGTGGCTTCAAACGATCCCAAATGCAGTTGTAAACGATTCCAAATGAGGAAGAAGGGTCCTATCTAGCGAAATTATCGGTTATTTTCATTAAAATTTTAATTTAAACTATTTAAATACTTTTTAATCTCAAACGCTCGTCTCATCTTGCTCTCACTGAACTCTGTATATTCTGGCTCAAGACAGTTAGGGTATGTCGAAAAACTCCAAACGTATTTTCTCCCTCAACTTCAAAAATCAAAACTTTCAAAATCATCCTACATCAGAAGCACCGACTCAGTCTTTGCAAAGTGAACATGCAAAGATCATCAAATATTCTTAACAAAAAAGGTAAAACAGCAACATAAGACGATTTTGAAGTTGAGGGAGAACACGAGATGGGAATTTTTCGACATGACTCTGTCATGAACCGGAAAAAAAACAGTTTAGGCAGAACGAGACAAGACGAGCATTTGATATTAAAAAGTATAGAAATTGTATTATTTTTGTGAAAATAACCGACCGTTTTGCTAGATAAGACCCTTCTTCCTTGGCCGAATCATTTACAACCGCATATGGGATCGTTTGAAACCTCATTTAAACTGCATTTTGGAAGTTCAAAATCGGCGCACCATAGCAGTCCATTATATGGAGAAAAATCCTGAAATGTTTCCCTCAAAAAACATAATTTCTTTATGGCTGAAGAAAGAAAGACATGAACATTTTGGATGACAAGGGGTGAGTACATTATCTGTACATTTTTGTTCTGTAAGTGGACTTCTTTAATGTCACATTTCCAAAAAAAAAAAAAAGAAAATGCTGAAATCTGTTAGTTTTTCAAGGGATAGTTCATCATTACTTACCTTTCTTTTTACGTGCTGAATATAAATGATACGTTGACTTCCACTGAAAAAAAATTACATTTCTCAAAATATCTTCACCCTAGTTCTCTAACATGCTGACAATACATAATAATACATAATGTTACTTCAGTTAGCTACAAGGCAACAGCTTAATGCAATTTTATAAACAGTGCCTTATTAAACAAATCACTTTTTTATTTGTTTAAATTTTTAACACTGTTTAATGTCAACAGCGAAAGGCCTCTGACATAAATTAACTTGTGACAGAGCTGATGGATAGTTGTGCTTGCTTGTTGCTAAGCTAATGATGCCTGTACAGTGGAAGACATCAAGGGTGTGAATCTAACTTGTCAGCTGGTTCTCATTCGAAGCAGAGCAAAAGCTGCCTTTGAGAGCTTGCTGGCGGACTGGCCTGGCCTGACTCTCTCTCTAACACTCACTCTGCGCTTATGACACATCACTTCAGCTATGCAGAAAGAAGCAGCTTTAAAACGTCCACATAGTCAGGAAGTGAAGTCTTCTGCTTGAAAGATCAAAGAGCTTTTACCAATAAGCACTGTGGTTTTTGGAAAAGATGGTGTTATTTGCTTTAATGGATTCTTTTAACACTTCATACATCTACTAATCTAAGGTATGAAATAGATGCTTTCGTATTTTTGATGCCTCTTTAGGCTTTGTGCAGTGTTCAGTTGTCCTTTGTTTGCTCTGTCGTCTTCTGTTTAGTACATTATTATTATTGTGCTGTTGGACACACATCTTGACCTGGTTAAAGGTGAATATGGTACAGTGGAAAAGAGCACCTAGTTGTAAAGATAGGAAAGGACATTAAATTGAGATGTAGAGTAGTTAAAGCAAAGTTTTATGAAGTAGTAAGGCAATAAAAGTTAACATTTTGTGTGTGAGAAATAACTGTCACCATAATATGTTGAAGATATTGTGGTAATAAAAATGTTAGTTATAGTACACGGATGTATGTGTTAAACATTCTACAGTAACATTCAACAGTTTGTGATCAGTAAGATTTTATAGTGTTGTTAAAAGAAGCATCTTAATGCTCACCAAAGCTGCATTTTTGGCCAAAATATATAAAAACAAAAGTGATATCATGAAATGTTTGTACAGTTTAAAATAACTGCCTTCAATTTTGATACATTTAAAAATGCTCTTTATTCCTGTGGTGACAAAAATGAATTTTCAGCAGTCTTTAGCGTCACATGATCCTTCAGAAATCATTTTAATAAGCTGATTTGCTGCTCCAATTTGTTTTAAATATTATTGTGGATGTTAAAAACAGTTGTGCAGGTTTGTGGAAACTATGATACATGTTTTTTAGAATTCTTTAATGAGTAGAAAGTTGAAGAAATCTTTTGTAATAATAAATGTCTTCACTGTCATATTGGATCAATTTAATGTGTCTAAATAAAATTATTCATTTCTTTTAAGAAAAACAAATGTTAATGGCAGCAAATGTTTTTTTAAAGAATGCTTATCAAGAACAATAATACTGTAAAATGTTATTACAATACAAAATAATGTTTTTTTTATTTTAATATACTTCAAAATATAATTTATTCCTGCGATGCAAAGCTAAATTTTCCTCAGCTGTTACTCCAGTTATAAGTGTCACACAATCCTTCAGAAATCATTCTAATATGCTGATTTATCATTAAAATGATCAATGTTGGAAACATTGGAAATATTTTTTTGGAACCTGTGATTTTTTTTTTTTTTAGGATTCTTTGATGAATAACAAGTTAAAAAGAACAGCATTTATTCAAAATATAAATCTTTTCTAACTATGTAAATCTATGCTATCACTTTTTATTAATTTAACACATCCTTGGTGAATAAAAGTATTAATTTATTTCAAAAAAAGAAAGAATAAAAATCTACTGACCCCAAACTTTTGAACAGTAGTGTATATTAACTTTTTATTCATTAAAGAATTTTGAAAAAAAAAAACAGTTTGAGGCACTGAAAATAAATCAGTATATTAGAATGATTTCTGAAGGATCTTGTGACATTGAATACTGGAGTAATGATGCTGAAAATTTCATCTTTGATCACAGATATAAATTAGATTTTTGATGTATATTAAAATAGAAGAACGTTGTTTTACATCACAATAATATTTCACAATATGACATTTTTTTGTATTTTTGATCAAATAAACGCAGCCTTGATGAGTAATAGAAACTTATTAAAATACATTAAAAATCTTACTGATCCCAAACTTTTGACTGCCAGTGTATATGTTTTGTTTTTACTGTGTCGCTTGTGTTCATGTGTATGTGTGAGCTAAACAGATGCATCTGATCAGAGCTGTTGACCTTAAACAACCTTAAAAACTTTAAGAAAGCCCCAAACACCATTGCGATGAATGTTGCTTTTTTATATCAATATCTGCTTTTTGTTCTTTGCTTTTTAGTCAAGGCCCCCTTTCTTCAATCAAAGCAGCCTTTAAACGAAGTGAGTAGGATGTGATGTAAATCTAGTAATTTATACAGTTACAGGACACATTGTAGGAATGTCATGTTTTCCCATTATATGGTCAAAATGCTAAATGATGTCAAACCTTCCAGCTTCTGCAAGAGCCCACTCACAACCGGACTGCCCCAGGGAAAGGAGGTGAGCTGATGAAAACTATTTTGGCCTTTCTAGTCATTTTCAATATGATTTCTAGAGACAGTGAATTGTTTATAGGAAGTGATGGGAGTGATCACAATATGCCAAAAGCCACATTCAATCTCGCGTCTCTTGTGTGGACAACATGGCTCAGTGTTTAGAAGAACATGTTTCAACTTCTAAGCTACACTTTTGTCTGTCTAAAGCACCTAATCAGTCCCATATGCTCATGCATGTTTGTGCTGGATACAGTTGCTATTATTGACAATATAACCTAGTATAATCCATTAAAATTTAAGTCAAACAAAAATTGTTGTTGTTACACTCTTTTGTTGCTAAAAATGATTATCTGGCAATATTCCTTGGTGCTGACAGCCTTGTGTTTAGTTACCTCTGTTGACCCTAGTTTGATTCCTGAATCTGGGTCTTTTGCCAGACCTGCTCCCCTATTCTTTTCTTGTCAAATCTCTACTGTCCTATCAAAAAGTAAAGGCTTTAAATATAATTTTAAAAAATATTGATTGATTTAAATTATGACATAATGGAAAATGGTTGGCTGATTTAGGGCCACAGATTATCTTGCGAACATTAATGCCAGAGTGAACCTCCTCATGTTTTTTTTTTTAATACAGAACCACAAGCCTGATTGTGTAGCTGTGTTTTGAAATGTGTGTGAAATACATCAATCTCTATTAAGGAAGCTGTTGTTGTTTGCAGGCGTCCAGAGATAACCATTTTATCGGCAGAGCCGTTAACAGCCACTTCTTGGCATTCAGCGTCGTCTGGCCGATTTCCATCCACAGCTTTCACAACACAACCAATCTGGAGTGAGAGCGCTCTGACCTCTGCTCAGGTACAGTGATTTATAGCCCTATATCCAGTTCAACAGCTGCCATTAGCAAATAGTTGTGCCAGACAGGTGTGGGGATTGCCTTGGTTTCTTTAGCATGTCTTTACTTTTACTTAATGAAGCATGGCCACTTTGTGTATTTGAGAGACTAACACATGGATTACTAACAAATAAACTACTGTGATTAAAGAATAAGTTAAACAATAATGTTGTATATATACAGTCAAACCAAAATGTATTCAGACACCTTCAATATTTCTCACATGATCACAGTTGATTCACTATAGTTTAGAAAATGGTAAAAAAACTCAAAAGTTAAACTGTCATCTTAATAATGTGAGATAACTTCAGACAACTGTTATTAGTATGACTATATTTACACAACTGTCAATACTTTGTTGACCAATTACCAAGCAATGCTTAATTTTGTTCTGTCTGTGGTGTAAAAAGGTCGCATTAGCAATTAAAGAAAAAAACACTTGGTCAGGTCAAAGTGTCTGAATAATTTTTGGTCCCAATTTTTTATCAGTTTTACTGGTAGTCCACTGTATGAAGAATTTTTGGGTATATGTCAGTTCTTTTTATTTTGCTGTCCTCACTTACAGAAATGAACTATAGTGTCCTGCACCCACTAGTAAAAAAATAAATTTAAAAATCTGTTGTCTAAATAATTTTTGTTTTGACTGTACAACCTCCACTGTCACACTGTGCAGACATCAGTGTTAAAATAGGTACTAAAATAAAAAAAAAAATTAATTAAAGAAATCTTAAAAAGAAATAAACTTAAAACTAAGACTTAAACTCTAAAAATATTACATAAAAAATTACAATATAAAAATTCAAAAAAAGTATAATATATAATAATAAAATAACACTAGAAGATATCTGCATACATATTTTTTAAGTATTAAATTGTTATATAAGGAAGGTTCAGTCAGTATGTTACAGGCATTTTTTAGATATTTTAAGATATCGATAAGCTGATAATTATTTTCATGTGATGTCTGATAACCAATAAATATTGATAAAATATTCTAAATCTAAACTGCTGTCTAGAAGCGAATCAAAAACACATTTAAAACTAGAACTAATAGTTTGTACTGTATGCTCAAGTGAATTTCACAACATTTTAATGTACAGTACAATAATATCCAATATTGGCCAACACTGATAAATAAAAATCATACAGATACTGATATAGTGCCTATATTTTCTGCATCCCTGCTTTTTTTCTAAACTCTGTTCTCTAGGACTGTGTTTCCTGCACATGCACTTGTGACATGTTTGCTTGGTTTGGTGCTTGCGTTCGAGTGATTCCCTTCTCTCGTGCTTCAGCTCCCACCATCCTATGAGCAGGTGATCAAGGAGAAGACCCAGGAGAAGGTCACCACACCTTTACCATCTCCACGACGCTCGCACACAACTATTGCCACACAGACTGACTCACTAGAAGAGAATGTCACACAACCAGATTCTTGCACATCCCAGCAGCTGAACCAAAATCACAGTGGAGGTTAGTCAATACTGACTGTTTTGAATGCACAAATCAATGTGAAACACAAATTGTAATACTTTTAGGTCTTTCACAGATTCAGCGAAGCAGCCAAAAAAACCACCTCGGCCATCATTGCCCTGCAAACCCAAACCCATTCCGCGAGAAACTCAAACCGGATCCCCAACATCCACTCCCAGCTCCCAACCCATAGTCGATCTAGCCTTAACTACACGTCCGGTGCCTCAGCCACGCTCCAAAACAAAACCTCTGAGCCCATCCAACCAGGTCAATGTGCAACCTTTGATACCACTGCAAGACAGCCGAGAAGATTGTCCTGTAAAACCTGTAGAGACTTCTGATGCCCATTCAGGCAAGTATCTGCAGGAACTCCTAGATGTCTTCAGCTCTGAACCTCTGAGTAACAGTGTCAACATCCAAGAAGATCAGACGATCCAAACTAAAGAAAACCAAGGTGACAACATGACCTCCCTTCACACCGACCGCAACATCCGTTCAAGAATACAGGCCTTTGAAAGTCAAACTAACACAGAGAATGACGAAACTTCTGTACCTTTCCCCCGTCCTCGGAAAGTTCATGCCAAGCCACCTGTGCTTGCACCAAAACCCTCCATTGCCCCCCGGCCCTCTGTAAAAATGCCCAAAGAAGAGCAGCTTTCACAATTTGAGAGTCACTTATACGAAGTGGTCGACACACCACCTATGCCAGCACCAAGACCTCAACTTTTCAAAAAACCATCTCTAGACTCAAAAGATGACTCCGACTCTCAGCCTCCTCCATTCAGGGCGTCCCTCATTCCTCCATCACGACCTTCACTGGTCAAGCTTAAGAATGTAAGTTCCCAGGATGAGGAAGGATTATTAAAAGGACCTCCCACCCCACTCAAGCCCAGCAAAGACCTGCTGAACCTCAACAATCATAACTCCACTGCCCTTGTGTCGAACATCGCATCCACAGCGAACATGCTTAGCAATGACTATGTGGATGCTACTAGTAAGTGCAAATGTTTTTTGGTATCACAATACAAATCAAAAACCTTTGACCAGGTATTACATGTGTATACATATATTATTGTTCATTAATGGTTTTAATGTATTCCACTCACAGATCACTCTCCTACTAAACCTGCCCGTCAAGGTGGATTCACCTACATGGGGTTAAACTCACAGGGGATAACCAAGAGACCCACAGTCATCAGGGTCCCCAGTAAAACTGACAAAAGTGAGTGTTGAATCACCAACAGCTATTCTAATAATATTTAGGGGGCACATTAATTGCCTATTTTTACAGTATTTAAACTATGAATTACACCAATGATAATTTGTTAAAGCAGAATTCCTGGTAAAAAGCATAATTCACCCAAAAATGTTGTTTCAAGTAGCTCTTAAAGGGAACCCTGGTTATTAAGACTTGGTATGGCTTAAAGGGTTACTCCACCCTAAAATGAAAATTTTGTCATTGATCACTTACCCCAATATCGTTCCAAACCCGTAAAAGCTTTGTTTGTCTTCGGAACTCAATTTAAGATATTTTGGATGAAAACCCGGAGGCCTGCGACTGTCCCAGTATATAACACCCAGAAAATATGAAAGGAATCGTCAAAATAGTCCATCTGTCTTTAATTAGTTGTTCAATCTGAATTTTATGAAGCGACAAGAATATTTTTTGTACGCAAAGAGAATAAAAATAATGACTTTATTCAACAATTCATCTCATCTTCGTCACCATAGCACCATTTTGGAGAATATCTGCTGGACGCAAACTGCGTACACTGTTCTGTGTCAGCTGCACCACACGGATACATCTTCTACATTCTTTACGCTTTGATTTGAACGAAAACAACGTATCCATGTGGATATTCTCCAAAATGGTGCTACGGTTTTGTGGAAACATGATACATTTTCTCCTAATTCTTTAATTAATATAAAGTTTAAGAGAGCAGCATTTATTTGCAATAAAAATCATTACAGTCACTTTTGACACAGTTGACAATTTTTATGCAGTATCTTTCCTCCCCCAAAAAATCATACTGACCCCACTGCCTTTCAGACACTGAAGAGACAGCAGAAGTTCCTCCACCTTTACCTGTGCAGAAACCTGTGGGCGGCCCACCTACACCTGCTAAACCCTCTCGCAAAGTAAGACCTTACAGCCTGCCCCAGCTGGCCTTTTAAGAAAAAAATGTCAGCAGAACTCACAGGATCAGTTACCAGACTCTTTAATCTACAGATTTTTGACATTTGAAAAATTAAAAAAAAAAAAAAAAGCTTTCTTTTGACATTTTCTAAAGTTAAAGAGAGTAGTACAGAACAATAGGGACTTTAGTTTTCCTTTTCCTCTTTCCTCAGGCCTGAAACATACTCTGCAAGTAAATGAATGCAGATGCTTATGGCTATACATGCTCGATTTTAAGTATGTGTTAGCTGACTACTTTTACGGCCACTTCAAGTTCATGACAAAGCAGCAGTTTGAAAAGAGTTGGGTTGTTACTCTCACAATAACACAATATTTTGGCTGACTATTCACGTCTGCATTTGTGTAATTGTGTAAAAATGTTTCTGTCAGAAAAATAATTCCAAATGTGAAATGTGTTCCTGAAACAACTGTCAGAAATCATGAACAATATCCCTTTATTCTATGATTTATTGTGTACATACATTGTTAGGGCACAAATTATGTTTTTAAACGTTGAATATTAACTCTTTAATAATGTTTTCCCCCCCAGGACTCCTTCAGTCACTCATTTGATATGTCTCTTCCACCACGGTAAATGAATCCTGTATTTATTCAAAGCTGTCCTAGTTTCGCTCATTTGATCTTTTAAACATGCCTTTATGCATTTCTCTTTTCATGGCTGGTTGGTTTTGGCAGTTTCAGCCTAGGGAATTGTTACAGTGAATAAAGAGTTTCAATGCCGACAACATGTGGTAGCTTCTGGTATTGTGCCCTTGAATTCTATGTTAATAATATTTCAGGCCCAGTGCGGGAAAGGTTCTGCCTCCACGACCACCACCAGCAAAAACAGGCCCAGGAAGACCTCCACCTCCACGGAAAGATGGCTCCCAACGTCGGCCCTCAGATCCAGGAGTATCACAAATAGTGCCATCAAAACAACAGCAACCTCAATGGCAACAACAAAACCGCAGAGCTTCGAAAAAAGGACCCGCCTTACCACCGAGACCCAACCCTGGACATCGTCTTTACAACAAATACACAGTGAGATGTTATTTTATGTTTTATTTTACTGATTTAATGGTATTACAGAAGAACTGAACAAATGAATGCAACTCTGTCCTGTTCTTTTTGGTTAACACAGCTTGAGGTTCCCCACGGGATTGCTGAGTACAACTACAATGGCACTAACACCGGGGAGCTTTCTTTTCAGGTGACCTTAAAGTCAATACATTCACTGTAGCCCCATATCTTCTCAAGTTCTCAAAGATGCTTTATATGTTGTTCTACCAGTGAGTTTCAGTTTAAGCATTTCCATTCTTTATTTCCTACAGAAAAATGAAGTCCTCGTCTTACTTGAGGAATTAGATAGCAAAACCTTTGAATGCCAAGTGGGAAACGCTAAGGGCACTGTGCAAAAAACACATATGAAGATTATTACACCCTTAACAAATACACGCAGCAATCCAGTAACTCAGGTAATCAATAGTGATGCTGACTCAGTGTTTAATAGTAGTTGTAGTAGTAAGTAATATCTGTCTTGTAATGTCAATATGCTATAATGGCTCTCAATGTGTTTGTACAGAAAAACAGTTCCTTTAGTGGTGTGGTGGAAAATACTGGATCTTTACAAGTACAAGCCCTGTATGACTTCACTCCAGGTGAATATAAATAGACGGTTGTGTTCTGTGTAAGAAATTAAAGATCCATTTTCCAAGGCAAGCATACTTTACTAAGGCTATGATTAGTGTTTGTTTTGTTTTTTTGCAAAGAATAATTACCACGTACTGTACTGTTTAATCTGTGTCTGTGAAATCCTTCCCTCCAGGGTATTCAGACTATTAATTAAATACGCATTTCTCCTTTACATTCACATTTAGAGGCGGTTAAAAACCTGCTCCTTTAATAATCATTTGTTGTCCTGTGTTTGTGTCTCAGAGGGGCCTGGAGAGCTGATGTTGAGGGCTGGTGATGTGGTGTCTAATGTAGAACAACTGGACGGTGACTGGTACATGGGAACATGTAGAAACATCACTGGATTCTTCCCCATTAACTATGTCAAGACACTGGTAAATATAGTGCTATGGGATTTTCATATGTAGTAGACAGTGTCCAACAACTTAAAGGGATAGTTCACCCAAAAATGAAAATTCTGTCATTAATTACTCACCCTCATGTCGTTTCAAACCCGTAAGATCTTTGTGATACTTTTGATGAAATTTGAGAGCTTTCTGACCCTGCATAGACAGCAATGCAACTACCACGTTCAAGGCCCAGAAAAGTAGTAAGGACATCATTAAAATAGTCCATGTGACATCAGGGATTTAATCGTAGTTTTATGCAGATACAAGAGTACTTTTTGTGCTCAAAGAAAACAAAAATAACAACTTTATTCAACAATTTCGTCTCTTCTGTGTCGGGTTTTGAAGAATTTTCATTTTTGGGTGAAATATACCTTTAATTTAAAGCATAAGACTAATAAATCCTTTATTTTTTGGCTGTGAGAGTTATTGGATATGTTGATTAACAAAATGTAAAACATTTTAAAATCATTATTGCCTGTCGCACCCATGACCTTCCCAACTAGATCTAAAACATTATCATGCAATAATCTATTGTACTGAAATTCTTTGTAGTTAAAAAGTCATTTTTATTAATTGTACTTATTTTGGTCATATTTGTATTCTACATTTACATGCAACCCTGTTACTGCAAGATTTCCCCCAATTACATAAAAAAATACACAAGTAATTGTGTAATTAATATAATTACTCTTTCAACAGCAAGTAAATGTAAACTGATATTTTTCATTTTTACAAATATTATTGTGTTGACAGCATTCTCATGCTCAACTATTCAATGATATTATCCAAGTTATTGTAAGAATTTTTTTTTTTCCGCTATAGTAAAACTAAAAACAAATCATAATTTGCTAGCTCATACTCAGTGTTGTTATTTAGGCTAAATTCTCAACCCTGTTACTCATTCTGCTGCAGTTTTTTCACATTTAATTTTTTCTTACACATTAAAATTTTTAGTATCGATGTACATGTAATTTTTAAAGCAAGGAAATTACAAGATCACACATGTTAAAATGATCTATACATGTCTCAAATTTAGGTAACATGGTTGCAAAAATCTTAGCTTATATAACTTACTGTGGTTGAAGAAGAATCTTTTTTTTTCAAGAACAAGCCTGTATCTGCGCCAGCACCCAGCAATGAATGGAAAACCAAACCATCTCCTGAGCCTGTCAGGTAAGTCATCCTCACAGAATTTGCCTGTGAAAGCTCAAACACAAATTATTGTAAATAACATTTTAATTTAAAATCTGATCTACTACAACGTTAGCTTGACAAAAATACTAGGAACCAGATTACATGACAATGACTAGACTAATATTTTATTTCCCTGCATTTTCTTCAGAGGCCCAAGGTGTGTTGCGAGGTTTGACTTTGAGGGAGAGCAGAGCGATGAACTCTCATTTTCCGAAGGTGATGTGATTCAGCTTAAAGAATATGTAGGAGAAGAGTGGGCTCGTGGGGCAGTGAACGGCCATGATGGTATTTTCCCTCTCAACTTTGTGGAGGTGGTTGAGGATCTTCCACCAGCCCCAGTACAGAAATCTGTTCCGAATAAGATTGCACTACCTGGTAAGAGCCTAAAACCTTAAAGCTATCTATAAATTCTACACATTTGATGTAATGTTTAAACATTTAGATCCTATAGAAATGTTCTTCACCACAGAATTAAAAAAAAAACAACTGCGAGATTAAAAACTTTTCATTGAAAACCTTTATTAGTGGCAATATTGTTGCTAGTGGTGGAAATTGTCATAGCTACACCAACATATAACAACATAAACATTTATGTGAATATTTTACATGCAATAAATATTGAAAGGGATTGTTTATTCCATCCATCATGGTAGGTTATAGTTTATGATGGTTTTCGCATTTTAAAACTAAAGGACTGTGGCAAGAGTCAACTGCCAATCTCTAGACATAACAGGCATTTGAAAATGAACAAAAATAAATTGAAGCCTGAAAAAAAAAGATAGTTTTAATGTGACAAAGGTTGAAATTTGTGTCGAGTAGCAAAAGTACCGGTTGAAGAAACACCCTTTAATCAAATAGTAGCGATGTGCATTTTACATGGAAAATGAAATCCCGCTTGATTGAATTCCATAATGCCGCTCCACTTTCAGAAAACATGCAGCACATTCAGTTTACCCTAGAACTGTCCATAATCCAGCTACTTGTATGTTTCTAATCTACTGTACCTACAACACCAACTGTAGTAGTGCAGTATCAGCATCAGCGTCTCTGGGACTCAACAAGTGGGCCACTCTCCCTATGGTGGGAATGTGAAGAATTTGCCCTTCTGTTTGTGTTTCATTAAGGGCTGTATGAAACTATGACCTCTATCTCATTCATTACACTGCAGTGCATGGGGAGGTTCTCCTATGAGGACAGCTGCTCTTTTCTGTAACTCCATGGAGAGTTTACAGCAATTAACTATAGAGTAATAATTCATTCATGAGCTGCATTTGTGTGCAGGCTCCTTAAAATTCAATCAAGTTCATAAAGTGAACTGAAATAATTAGCGGAAATAGTCTAGAATGTAAGGGCCCAGACAATTTACAAGTGGAGTATTGGTAAATTTGAATTTAAAAGTACTTCACACTATTGGATTGTATTATTCTTGCATGTGTTTGCTTACATAATAGACAATGTTTTGGGCTATTGATTTAATATATCTTGTGTTTTATTTCTCAGGAATGGCTGGTTCATCTAACACACAAATGTCTTACAAAGCCACTGAGGTATTCATCCCCCCCACCTGTCACATCTTACCTGTTGTAGTGAACAGTGCTTATTTTCTATTAACTTGACCTTCTAAGGAAAACAACGCAGTTTCACTCTAATAACATATGCCTTAAAGGAGAAGTCCACTTCCAGAACAAAAATTTACAATTTACTCAACCCCTTGTCATTCAAGATGTTTATGTTTTTCTTTCTCCAGTCAATAAGAAATTATGTTTTTTTGAGGAAAAAATTTCAGGATTTAATTCATATAGTGGATTTCAATGGTGCCCCCAAGTTTGAGCTTCAAAAATGCAGTTTAAATGCAGCTTCAAATGGCTCTAAAAGATCCCAGCCGAGTTAAACTGTTAAAGTAGAAGTCCACTTCCAGAACAAAAATTTACACAGAATTTACTCACCCCCTTGTCATCCAAGATGTTCATTTCTTCCTTTCTTCAGTCAATAAGAAATTATGTTTCTTGAGGAAAACATTTCAGGAATTATCTCCATATAGTGGAATTCAATGGTGCCCCAAAGTTCAAACACAGTAAATTCTGTGTACATTTTTGTTCTGGAAGTGGACTTCTACTTTAACAGTTCTAAGATATTGATATACTATATACGATATAGAAGAAGAGATCTATATAGAACTATGTGGATAAAGTTATTGATAATACCATTTACATTTTGTGACAATATAAACAATCATGCATCTGAGATTTGCCATGTAGTATAAATTGCTTTACGTGAGTGTAGTTTATGCAGGCAGGTCAAGTAAGATGTGCTATATATCCAACCTTGTTAATGTTTATCTACAGGCTGATTTTAATGGTGAAGAGTGGGCTGTGGCACTGTATGACTTCACAGCAGAGACAGAGGAGGATCTGCCCTTCCAGCAGGGAGAAAGGATCCTGGTCACTGCTCACATAGACGATGAATGGTGGAGCGGACGAGTCAATGGCAGAGAAGGCTTCTTCCCCAAAGCTTTTGTAGAGATTGTTACAGGTGAGATTATAAAGTGACCGCAGGCCTCTAGTGGACGTGAGCTGGAAATACACTTTCAGTACTTAATTTTAAATTCACTACATGCTGTTTATATTATTAGATTTTTAATAGTTTATTTTTCTTTTTCCTCTCTGTGCAGGTGGGAGGAAATGGTAATAGAATAAATAAGCAGAGGCAACCTCAGAAGCAGTGTTTTTCTTCTTCTTCTTCTTCTTCTTCTTCTTCTTCTTTTTAATTTGTTTCCAGTTTGTTTTAATTGTGTGTTTGTCTAATATATTTATAAATGTGAAGTCATTGTTAATTTTCCAAATCCATTGTATTCTGAAAAATATATTCATGTACAGCTATGGAGTTACGTTTTATTTGTCTTATATGTACACTTGGAAAAAAAAAAGAAATCTGTAAAAATAAGGCACAAATACTGTATTACTTTGATAGAATTTAAGTATTTATTTTTACAGGTGTTTTACCTGAATTTTGCACTTTATTGCAGTGTTTTAGGGTGAATGTAAATGCCCGTCAAATTAATGAATAGTGTGCAAGTAATAGCTTAATGAGCTTACTTCTATGTATACAGTATTAATGGTTGTATATACATAGAGCAAATATCATTTTATAGACTGAAGCAGAGGCAGATGTCCAGTGCCATCTTATGTTCACACCGAATGGCACATTTGCTTGGCTAACATAGCATAGAGTGGTTCTCAACCAGGGGGACGCTATCAAGGATGAATGAAAAGTGCTTAAATTAATAAATAAATACATAAACCAAAATGTAAAATGAAATTAAATTTCTGCTTATTTTTCCTCAATAACCATTTATATTGAAAAACACAGGGGAGCAAAAATGGGGTATGCTGTATATGCAGTGCACAGGGGCCCAATATATCCAGGCCATGGCACCATTATGTTGAAATCATTCTATGAAAATCTTCAATAAAACATAAATAATCAAAAGTTTATTTGTTAAAACATAAAGAAATAACTTTTTATTTAACTTTTGTGTAGCAATTTAAATAAGTAAACAATGTAGTTTTATGAAGTGGGTACATATCAACTGCTCACCCTTCGAAACAGTCACATGACCAAAATAAATAGAGGAGAGAAATGTTCTGAGGCGCAGAACAGAAAAAGACGAAGGCAAAATGAAAAACAATGAATTAAAATAAGGACATTGAACAAACAGAGATTGGTAAGCTTAACCTATCAAGTTTTGTTGGTTTGTTTGTCGGTGTGTTTCATTGTAAGTCATGAAATCAGTCAACATTTAACGTCGTTGCTTGAGAGGGCAGCAAGTGATTTATGTTGTTCATTTCCACGTATTTTTGACATTAAAAAAAAAAAGTCGCGGGATGTTTGTGAATGGGTATTAGAATTACATTCGAGAGAAACCGAAGAGATTGTTTAGATGGATACAAATTAAAATCGCCGTTTTGAATTCAAAATAGGTCATTTGTGTGAATTTTGTAGAAAATGGATTTTTGAAAACTGTTGCTACTTCATACTTTTAACAAAAAGTGATTTTTAAACTTTTTCATACTGATAATTTAATGTCTAAATGGCAAGCAAACCACGTGAAAAGAACGGCAAAATAGTCAGAGCCTCTGCAGCCATCTACTGGTTATAGTGGTAATAGCATGTCATTTTCAAGTGTTTCACCTAAATTTTGCTGAAGCCATATGGCAAAATATTTAATTCTTTGATGAAACCATATTAAAATTTTGCAGCATGATTTTAAAAGCTGGATTTCGCACAAAATCAAAACTACTAATCACCCAAACAACACCATCCCCACAACATCATATTTTAGGTCTGTTTTCTGGAATCATAGAAAAAAAATGCCATAAATACCTCACCTCAAGATGCATTAAATTAATTTAAAAGTAATGTTACCGTTTTGCAGCACATTCAAAACTACAAGCAACACGGATTACTTGGTTGTGCACCATTACTTTAGTGATGAAAAAACTTGATCTAGATGAGAACAATTACACTAAATAATTGCACTTGCAAAAATTAAATATGCAGAAAGCACATGCTTTTGTGCCCCAAATGATCTTAAATGCAAAATAAGTATAAATAGGGGCAGGAAAGAGATTTAGAAAACCCACAAATATAAAATAGCATTTGAAAAGATTAAACAATTGTTACTTACCGTATATTCACAGTTTGTGTAAAATAATAAAAATAAAAATAGTGAAATGAAGTAAAAAATAAAGATTCTTTCAGAATCACTAAAATCTGTGCTGTCTGCCTGCTCCAAACACCCATATATTTACTTTTAGAAATTCTTAAGTTTAATAGGTAACACTTTACAATAAGGTTCATTAGTTAACTATGTTTGCTAACAAACAATACATCCACAGCATTTACTGACCTTAATATTAATTTCAGCATTTACTAATGCATTATTAAAATCAGAAGTTGTGTTTGTTAACATTTAATGCATTTTTTTTCATCCCTATACTTGCCCAGACCTGGAAGAACAACAGTACACAAAGACTCAAATTTACATGTTTATTGACACCAGCTGTTTGTGTTGGGAGTTTTAGACAGACTCCTGGATGGGGGGCTCATATCCGTCAGCTCTCTCCACCTTGGCCCCAGTGTCACCCTCTGCAGGTTTAGCAGCACCACTGCTGGTTCCACCCTCACCGTGCAGCTCCATCAGCTTACCAACTGTACAATAAAAAAAAATAAAAAATAAAAATAAACACATTAGCACTCTCATACTACACTTCTACTAAACCTAAAACGCCAACAACAACCACCACCAACTGTCTAACAAGTAAGTTCAAGGTCAGTTGGAGGATTTATTAAATGGCATAGGAATCAAATTTAAGTTTAGTTGAGTTCCAAAGGAAACATGACTTGATTACAACAGAACTTCTCATGTCCAACAATCATACGATGTCCCAAATAATATTCTTAAAAGTATCGATGCATGAAACCCTGGTCATCAAAGTGCTACAACACTAAAATGTGTCAATCACAAGCATAAATGAAGTGTCATGTTCAGCACACATTTCAACTTACGCTCAAACTTGGGCTTTTTCAGCATCTTAACCTTCCTGACGTAGACGTCGTGTAGAGGGTAGATGGATTGGCAGGCTTTTTCAATGTCCTTGCCTACACTGTCAGGAATCCTACAGAACAAAAGAGAAGACCATTGATTACACACAACTGCTTAACAGTTATAGATAAAGACTGTCAACAAAGTTTACAGGTTAAAACCCAGGTAAAGGACGTTGCAAAAAAATTTACTGCTCAAACTATATTACTTTGGCACTCAAAAGTTACATTAATGACATGAGTTCCAATTTATAAAGATGCCTACTAAAAAGACATTTAAAAATACTAAGACTAATTTGAAGTGGATCAAAACCTTTCAGAGTTCTCCTAAAACCAAAACACCCCCGTTCTTGTCTTAGGACAACTCTGAAGAACTTTTTCGATCCTCTTCAAATGTTGACTACTGTAATATGACTGCTTAAATTTTTCAACAGTACACTAAATCTTAGCCCAATTCATTTAGGTATCAAAGCCCATTCCTAAAGGGCCAGCTTCCTGCATACTTTGATTCAAACGTACCTGCAAATAACAGTCCAATAACTCTGAACTGCGCAGGAAGGCGGACCTCCAGGAGCAGAGCCTGACTCCTCTGATTTAACTCAAAACTACAATGCCATGGATAAGGGGGGAGAACTTCATACGTACAGTTTGTTGACCACCTCCTTGAGGTCATTGGTCTGGACCTCACGGGTCATGATTTCCATCATCTTCTTGCGAATCTGACGGACCTGCTGGTGCTGAGCGTAGGAGGTCTTTCTGATCTGGTTGGTGCGCTTCTTGGTGAAGCCAACGCAGAACAGGCGGAGAAGATAGCCATCAGTGGTCTTCACATCAACGTGGGCCTCAATCATAGTCTAATGGGAAAGAACACAGCCCATTAGCATATTAGAACACAACCAGCACAAACAGCAATTCAAAAACATCTACAGTATGTAGATCTTTTTCACCTAGACAAACTTCTTGTTTAGAAGATTAACTAAAGCCTTATGGATTTGAAATGACGAAGGTGAGTAAACAGAAATTTCATTTATATCTCATTAATGCCACAAAAATTATACGATGCAAAATGTAGCAACTTAAGACGCGTTCCAGACAAAAATATCAATGCTGGTAAATTCTACAACACTACAAGGGAGGCTACACCAGACTTTAAGCATGCAAAACTTCTTCATACACTACAATGATCATGACATGACGTCATGGTCTGTAGCATTTATGTTTTTAAAAACAAATCCAAAATGCATTTGCATCTTCTAATTCAGCTAAGAGCCCACACCATGATACACACTACCAGTCAAAAGTTTTTGAACACTAAGATTTTTTTTTAAAGTCTCTTCTGCTCACCAAGCCTGCGTTTGATCCAAAGTACAGCAAAAACAGTAACATTTTGAAATATTTTTACCAATTAAAGTAACTTTTCTATATGAATACATTTTAAAATAGAATTTATTCCTGTGATTTCAAAACTAAATTGAGCATCATTATTGTTGCCACATGATCTATTTCCTGCTTAAAAAAAAAATATATATATATATATATAATTATTATTATTATTATTATAGAAAACAGCTTTTTTCATGCTTTTTATATGAAAAGTTCAGAAGAACAGCATTTATCTGAAATACAAATCTTTTGTAACGCTATAAATATCTTTATCAGCACTTTATCAATTTAAAGCATCCTTGCTAAATAAAGGTATTAATTTCTATAATTATATTAATCATACTGACTCCAAGTTTTTGAATGGTACAGTGTATAATGTTACAAAAGCTTTTTATTTCAGGTGAATGCTGATCTTTGGATCTTTATATTAAAAGAACATAAATTATATAAACAAAAAGTACTCAACCATTTTAAATATTGCTAATAATAATAATAAAAAATATTTCTTGAACAGCAAATTAGCATATTAGAAAGATTTCTGAAGGATCATGTGACACTTAAGACTGGAGTAACAATGCTGAAAATTTGGCTTTGCTCACAGGAATAAATTACATTTTAAAATATACTCAAATCGAAAGCAGTTCTAAAGTACTAAAAAATTTTCTCAATATTACTGCTTTTGCTGGATTTTGAATCAAATAAATGCAGGCTTGACGAGCAGGAGAGAACATTAAAAATCTTACCGTTCAAAAACTTTTGACTGGTAGTGTATCAATCTTTCATTGGTTACAAATCTTTACCAAACTTGGAACTTTGTGTTTCTGGTCTTCAGCACTTCACTTGATTTTACCTGCCATTTCTTGACCATGGAGCACATCTTGTCACGGGTCAGGTCCATGCCGTGGAAGTTGGTGAGGCAGTTCTTGCCCTGCACGTCTTCTGTGACCAGCTTGAACTTGCGGAAGGCCACCTCGTCGTTCTGCAGATCAGCCAGACTGACCTCGAACACACGTCCCTTCAGACCATCAGAGGCAATTCCTAGATTACAAAGCCAGTGTCAAACTTGCTGCAATTTGTAGTGTTCTTATGATGCACATGGGCTGCATGGGAATCTCAGGTGATCTCACAACAGTAATCACAGTTTTCATCTGGGGCCGAAACTGTTGTCATCATGTATTCCCTCTGCAATACGCCACAAATACTAATTCACATCAAACAATCGGGACATGTGGCACTTACTGTACAGCAAGATCTGCCCTTTCTCAGCAGGGTTAACACGCTAAATCTGTGTGGAAACACAGACATCGTGGACATAAAAGCACTTACTGGTTCCCTGAGTCCTGGTAACCAAGGTCTTGCCCAGGTTGCGGATGTTGAACATGGCTGGTGCCTTGACATCATACCAATCCTTCTTGGAGAATGGATCCACACTGCAAGAGAAAACATGCGTTAAAGTAAATTCAAGAGAAAGGTGTAAGGTCACAAGCAAATGTTGCAGTGAAGCCACATTTTCGGGTTCACAAATGCGAACACGGCTTATATTTGCTCTATTATCTAAAACATAAAAAAGCTCTAAAATAACTGAGCATCCAACACATGTCACGGTAAGTCAGTATAGTATGCTTGAAAACTAGGCTAGCACTCTCGAAGCCGTATTACGTTAGCATTATCAGTTTGCCGCGCTCATATTTTGCTTAAAATGAATACGTTATTAAATTTGTAGGGTTAGTGCATTAGAAAACACTACCAGGACTTTTCACGCTTTAAGGTAAAGTTGTCAGAACACAGAGCACAGGCCATGAATGAGCCAGTCAGGCTAGCAGGACCGCTACATACAATCCTGTATATATCGATCACATCCTTCATCTATACACACCGATTATCGTCCAGAATGGTTTATAACAGTGTAACGACACAATCGAGAGACTTATTTGCGACTTACATCTTCTTTTTGGCACCTTTTTTGCCACCTTTGGTCAGCCTCTTATTCTTGCCGACTGCCATGTTGAACACAGGGAGTAAAAGAGGAGGAAATGAGGAAATACCGCGAGAATTAAAGCGGCAGTGAGAATACACATATCTCGCGGGATTTCGTTGGACACGCTGTAAACGTAACGTACAAGTGCGCCACCTAGTGTTTACATACATGATTTACAGTCATCAAACATCAAACCCCTATGATGACATACCACAACATTCCACTTTATTAAACCTATAATAAATTGTAGTGATAGATTCATGGAAAATTCAAACAGGGCGTCTAGAGGATTTGATCTATTTTTAAAATGTTAAGTTTCTGCCTCAATCATAAACCAAAATAAACACTGAAATAACAACAACAATAAAAATTAAATAAATAAACTTAATTAATTAAATAAATTATCACATTGAATTAAATATTGAGATAAATAATAATGATGACAATTGTAATAAATCTCGATTAATTAACTAAATTATGAAATTGAATTAAATATTGAGATTAGTAATAATGAATTAAATAAATTATGAAATTGAATTAAATATTGACAATAATAATAATGGTTACATTTCAATTAATTAAATAAAATATTAAATTGAATAAAACATTGAGATAAATGATAATAATAATAATAGTTGTATTTTAAAAAATCTTGATTAATTAGATAAACTATTAAATTTAATTATATTAAAAAAAATCTCAATTAATTAAGAAAATTATTAAATTGAATTAAATATTGAGATAAATAATAATATAATAATTAATCTCAATTAATTAAAAATATTAAATGGAATTAAATAGTGAGATTAATAATAATAATAAATCTCAATTAATTACAAATATTAAATGGAATTAAATATTGAGATAAATAACAATACTACTACTACTACTTATAATAATAATTGTTTTATAAAAAGAACAAAAATCATGTTTAATTAAATCAATTTATAAATTGAATTAAATATTGAGATAAATAAAAATAATAATAATACCTGTTTTATAAAAAGAATAAAAATCTTGTTTAATTAAATAAATTATTAAATTGAATAAAATATTGAGATAAATGATAATAATAATAATAATAATAATAATAATAGTTTTATTTTAAAAAACGTGATTAATTAGATAAACTATTAAATTGAATTATACTAAAATATATAAATCAATAAATCTCAATTAATTAAGAAAATTATTACATTGACTTAAATATTGAACTAAATAATAATAATAATAATAATAATAATAATAATAATGAATAAATCTTAATTAATTAAAAAATATTAAATGGATTTAAATATTGAACTACAATAAGCTATAACAGTACCACTACTACTACTACTACTACTAATTGTTTTATAAAAAGAACAAAAATCATGTTTAATTGAATAAATTATTAAATTTTATTAAATATTGAGATAAATAATAAAAATTGTTTTATAAAAAGAATAAAAAATATTGTTTTATTAAATAAATTATTAAATTGAATTAAATATTGAGATAAATGATAATAATAATAATTGTTTTATAAAAATCATGTTTAATTAAATAAATTATTAAATTGAATTAAATAGTGAGATAAATAAATAAATAATAATAATACATTTCAATTAATTCAATCAATTATTGAATTGAATTAAATATTGAGATCAACAACAACAACAAAAACAACAACAACAACAACAACAATAATAATAATAATAATAATAATAATAATAATAATAATAATAGTAGTAGATTTATTTGAGTTTATATTTATTGTTGTTGTTGTTGTACTATTAAAATGATCATATTGCATTCCTTATTGTTTCCAAAAGCAAAACTGCACAGATGAATATCACAGTTGTTTCAAAACACTATTTTGCATTTTTCATTAGCATAGGGTTTATATTTCCACGGTATCAGGCTTCTTTAAATAGCTGTCCTATTATCTATTTTGGAAAGAAAACATTTAGAAGAAGGGGGGAAAAGCATTTTCTGTCCATTCATTTCTGTAATGAATGCTTGTGAATGAATTTAAATATGCATCTGTATGGTGGTTTTTAGGATGTCAGTGAAGTTCAGTGCTTGTGAGACAAAATGTTCTTTGTTGCTACAGAGTCTAGACCTTTAATTCTGTGGCCCCAAGGGACTGTATATAGAGTCAACAAAGTCAATGTGCTGCTGACTCCTTGGCAACGACTCAAAAGGGCCATGACACCACACTTTGAATATAATGAGACACTAAGTATTTTTATTCTTGAAGACAGTTAAGAAATTCCTTAATTTTTAAGACCTTTGTGTAAGCTAATGGTCTGTCGGTCTGTAGTAAATATTAAAGTACATATTACAAGTACACATGCAAATAATAAATTACATATACAAGTATAACTTCTTGTATGTAAAAAAAAAATGTAATAATTATATCTAAACTATAGTATCACAAATCTGAACTCAGATTTACATAGAACTAATTAATCTTTAAAGTCACAATGAAACAGACGCAGCAACAGATCTATTCTTCCATATGGTGACACACATGTAGAGAAAATAAAAACATGGTGACAGAAAGTGACAGTTCTATGTATTGGTTGTTGATTGGATTTTGAATTGCAGTTGTTTCTGGGGGGATGTGGTTTAAGCAGACTGTGACCCTGGACCACAAAACTAGTCGTAAGTACCACGGATATATTTGTAGCAATAGCCAACAATGTGTTGCATGGGTCAAAATGATCAATTTCTCTTTTATGCCAAAAATCATTAGGAAATTAATAAAGGTGCTCCAACAAAGTGGTAGCGCATGCTGAAAAGCTCAATACCTGTCGTCAGGATGGCTACCATCCTTAACGCTAGGCCAAGTTGATTATTAAGGTGGGGATTAAGGACAACAGTTTGTCAGAAGCGAGTTTATTTCCTCACCTAAAGGACGCTCCTTCTTACAAGGACCGTTTGATCGCTTGATCAAAAGGTTGTTTCTTTTTACAATCTGAAGTACGCATGGTTATACTACGAATTTTGCACCCATACATGTCAGGGGATGAGCGCCCCCTGCTGATCAGTATAAAACCAGCACCAGCAGCAGCCTAGGCCTTCTCTATTTGGTCTACCACCCAAGGACAGACCAGGCTGGGCCCTGCTTAGCCTTACTGAGGAACCATGCTTTCGCTCTATGCCCTTAAATACAGCTGCTCTAATAGAGCGGTAACGCATCCTGATAGCCTCAATATGGCCATCAGGATGCTCTAAAATAATGCATTTTAGTGAGGAACCAGACTCTGGCTACTGCATGCAAAAGACATACTTGCTCTCGGTACTTTAATAAAGCTGCTTCAAAAGAGTGGTAACGCATGCTGACAAGCTCAATACCCGCCCTCAGGATGCGCTACCATCCTTTACTCTAGGCCAAGTTGATTATTAACGTGAGCATTAAGGACAACAGTTCGTCAGGAAGCCAGTTTATTTCCTCACCTGAAAGACGCTCCTTCTTACAAGGACTGTTTGATCGCTTGATCAAACGGTTGTTTCTTTTGACGGTCTGAAATCCGCATGGTTATACTAGGAATTTTGCAACCATCCATGTCAGGAGATGAGCGCCCCCTGCTGATCGGCATAAAAACAGCACCAACAGGATCCTAGGCCTTTTGTAACTGGTCTCCCACCCAAGGACAGAACAGGCAGGGGCCTACTTAGCTCTGCTGGAGAATCAGACTCAGACTACTACAGGCAAAGGATGTTCTGTTGCTCTTGCCACTGAATACAGCTGTTCTAATAGAGGGGTAGCTCATCCTGATAGCCTCAATATGGCCATCAGGATGAGCTACCATCTTAAACAATAGGTCTAGTTGATTACATACATGTCAGGGAATGAGCGCCCCCTGTTCGTCGGCCAAAAAATAACCGGCCCCACCAGCATGCTTGGTCTTCTCACATTGGTCAGCCACCCAAGTACAGACCAGGCTCTGGTCTCCTTAGCTTTTAGTGAGGAACCAGACTCTGGCTACTGCATGCAAAAGACATACTTGCTCTTGGTACATTAATAAAGCTGCTCCAAAAGAGTGGTAGCGCATGCTGACAAGCTCAATACCCGCCCTCAGGATGCGCTACCATCCTTTACTCTAGGCCAAGTTGATTATTAACGTGAGCATTAAGGACAACAGTTCGTCAGGAAGCCAGTTTATTTCCTCACCTGAAAGACGCTCCTTCTTACAAGGACTGTTTGATCGCTTGATCAAATGGTTGTTTCTTTTTACAGTCTGAAGTCCGCATGGTTATACTAGGAATTTTGCAGCCATCCATGTCAGGAGATGACCGCCCCCTGCTGATTGGCATAAAAACAGTACCAGCAGGCCTTTTGTAACTGGTCTCCCATCCAAGGACAGAACAGGCAGGGGCCTGCTTAGTTTTGCTAGAGAACCAGACTCAGGCTACTACAGGCAAAGGATGTTCTGTTGCTATTGACACTGAATACAGCTGCTCTAATAGAGGGGTAGCGCATCCTGATAGCCTCAATATGGCCGTCAGGATGCGCTACCATCTTAAACAATAGGTCTAGTTGATTACATACATGTCAGGGAATGAGCGCCCCCTGTTGGTCGGCCAAAAAATAACCGGCCCCACCAGCATGCTTGGTCTTCTCACATTGGTCAGCCACCCAAGTACAGACCAGGCTCTGGTCTCCTTAGCTTTTAGTGAGGAACCAGACTCTGGCTACTGCATGCAAAAGACATACTTGCTCTTGGTACATTAATAAAGCTGCTCCAAAAGAGTGGTAGCGCATGCTGACAAGCTCAATACCCGCCCTCAGGATGCGCTACCATCCTTTACTCTAGGCCAAGTTGATTATTAACGTGAGCATTAAGGACAACAGTTCGTCAGGAAGCCAGTTTATTTCCTCACCTGAAAGACGCTCCTTCTTACAAGGACTGTTTGATCGCTTGATCAAATGGTTGTTTCTTTTTACAGTCTGAAGTCCGCATGGTTATACTAGGAATTTTGCAACCATACATGTCAGGAGATGAGCGCCCCCTGCTGATTGAAATAAAAACAGCAACATCCTAGGCCTTTTGTAGCTGGGCTCCCACCCAAGGACAGACCAGGCAGGGGCCTGCTTAGCTTTACTGGAGAACCAGACTCAGGCTACTACAGGCAAAAGACATTCTATTGTTCTTGCCCCTGAATACAGCTGTTCTAATAGAGGGGTAGCGCATCCTGATAGCCTCAATATGGCCATCAGGATGCTCTAATATAATGCATTTTAGTGAGGAACCAGACTCTGGCTACTGCATGCAAAAGACATACTTGCTCTCGGTACTTTAATAAAGCTGCTCCAAAAGAGTGGTAGCGCATGCTGACAAGCTCAATACCCGCCCTCAGGATGCGCTACCATCCTTTCCTCTAGGCCAAGTTGATTATTAACGTGAGCATTAAGGACAACAGTTCGTCAGGAAGCCAGTTTATTTCCTCACCTGAAAGACGCTCCTTCTTACAAGGACTGTTTGATCGCTTGATCAAATGGTTGTTTCTTTTGACAGTCTGAAGTCCACATTGTTATACTAGGAATTTTGCAACCATCCATGTCAGGAGATGAGTGCCCCCTGCTGATTGGCATAAAAACAGCACCAACAGCATCCTAGGCTTTTTGTGACTGGTCTCCCATCTAAGGACAGACCAGGCAGGAGCCTGCTTAGCTCTGCTGGAGAATCAGACTCAGGCTACTACAGGCAAATGATATTCTGTTGCTCTTGCCACTGAATACAGCTGCTCTAATAGAGGGGTAGCTCATCCTGATAGCCTCAATATGGCCGTCAGGATGCGCTACCATCTTAAACAATAGGTCTAGTTGATTACATACATGTCAGGGAATGTTTGTCGGCTAAAAAAGTAACCGGCCCCACCAGCATGCTTGGTCTTGTCATATTGGTCAGCCACCCAAGTACAGACCAGGCTCTGGTCTCCTTAGCTTTTAGTGAGGAACCAGACTCTGGCTACTGCATGCAAAAGACATACTTGCTCTCGGTACATTAATAAAGCTGCTCCAAAGGAGTGGTAGCGCATGTTGATAAACTCAATACCCGCCCTCAGGATGCGCTACCATCCTTTCCTCTAGGCCAAGTTGATTATTAACGTGGGCATTAAGGACAACAGTTCGTCAGGAAGCCAGTTTATTTCCTCACCTGAAAGACGCTCCTTCTTACAAGGACTGTTTGATCGCTTGATCAAATGGTTGTTTCTTTTGACAGTCTGAAGTCCGCATGGTTATACTAGGAATTTTGCAACCATACATGTCAGGAGATGAGCGCCCCCTGCTGATTGAAATAAAAACAGCAACATCCTAGGCCTTTTGTAGCTGGTCTCCCACCCAAGGACAGACCAGGCAGGGGCCTGCTTAGCTTTGCTAGAGATCCAAACTCAGGCTACTACAGGCAAAGTACGTTCTGTTGCTCTTGCTACTGAATACAGCTGCTCTAATAGAGGGGTAGCGCATCCTGATAGCCTCAATATGGCCGTCAGGATGCGCTACCGTCTTAAACAATAGGTCTAGTTGATTACATACATGTCAGGGAATGAGCGCCCCCTGTTGGTCGGCTAAAAAAATAACCGGCCCCACCAGCATGCTTGGTCTTCTCATATTGGTCAGCCACCCAAGTACAGACCAGGCTATGGTCTCCTTAGCTTTTAGTGAGGAACCAGACTCTGGCTACTGCATGCAAAAGACATACTTGCTCTCGGTACATTAATAAAGCTGCTCCAAAAGAGTGGTAGCGCATGCTGACAAGCTCAATACCCGCCCTCAGGATGCGCTACCATCCTTTACTCTAGGCCAAGTTGATTATTAACGTGAGCATTAAGGACAACAGTTCGTCAGGAAGCCAGTTCATTTCCTCACCTGAAAGACGCTCCTTCTTACAAGGACTGTTTGATCGCTTGATCAAATGGTTGTTTCTTTTTACAGTCTGAAGTCCGCATGGTTATACTAGGAATTTTGCAGCCATCCATGTCAGGAGATGAGCGCCCCCTGCTGATTGGCATAAAAACAGTACCAGCAGGATCCTAGGCCTTTTGTAACTGGTCTCCCATCCAAGGACAAAACAGACAGGGGCCTGCTTAGCTTTGCTAGAGAACCAGACTCAGGCTACTACAGGCAAAGGATGTTCTGTTGCTCTTGATACTGAATACAGCTGCTCTAATAGAGGGGTAGCGCATCCTGATAGCCTCAATATGGCCGTCAGGATGCGCTACCATCTTAAACAATAGGTCTAGTTGATTACATACATGTCAGGGAATGTTGGTCGGCCAAAAAATAACCGGCCCCACCAGCATGCTTGGTCTTCTCATATTGGTCAGCCACCCAAGTACAGACCAGGCTCTGGTCTCCTTAGCTTTTAGTGAGGAACCAGACTCTGGCTACTGCATGCAAAAGACATACTTGCTCTCGGTACATTAATAAAGCTGCTCCAAAGAGTGGTAGCGCATGCTGACAAGCTCAATACCCGCCCTCAGGATGCGCTACCATCCTTTACTCTAGGCCAAGTTGATTATTAACGTGGGCATTAAGGACAACAGTTCGTCAGGAAGCCAGTTTATTTCCTCACCTGAAAGATGCTCCTTCTTGCAAGGACTGTTTGATCGCTTGATCAAATGGTTGTTTCTTTTTACAGTCTGAAGTCCGCATGGTTATACTAGGAATTTTGCAACCATACATGTCAGGAGATGAGCGCCCCTGCTGATTGAAATAAAAACAGCAACATCCTAGGCCTTTTGTAGCTGGTCTCCCCCCAAGGACAGACCAGGCAGGGGCCTGCTTAGCTTTACTGGAGAACCAGACTTAGGCTACTACAGGCAAAAGACATTCTATTGTTCTTGCCCCTGAATACAGCTGCTCTAATAGAGGGGTAGCGCATCCTGATAGCCTCAATATGGCCATCAGGATGCTCTAATATAATGCATTTTAGTGAGGAACCAGACTCTGGCTACTGCATGCAAAAGACATACTTGCTCTCGGTACTTTAATAAAGCTGCTCCAAAGGTGGTAGCGCATGCTGACAAGCTCAATACCCGCCCTCAGGATGCGCTACCATCCTTTCCTCTAGGCCAAGTTGATTATTAACGTGAGCATTAAGGACAACAGTTCGTCAGGAAGCCAGTTTATTTCCTCACCTGAAAGACGCTCCTTCTTACAAGGACTGTTTGATCGCTTGATCAAATGGTTGTTTCTTTTGACAGTCTGAAGTCCACATTGTTATACTAGGAATTTTGCAACCATCCATGTCAGGAGATGAGTGCCCCCTGCTGATTGGCATAAAAACAGCACCAACAGCATCCTAGGCTTTTTGTGACTGGTCTCCCATCTAAGGACAGACCAGGCAGGAGCCTGCTTAGCTCTGCTGGAGAATCAGACTCAGGCTACTACAGGCAAATGATATTCTGTTGCTCTTGCCACTGAATACAGCTGCTCTAATAGAGGGGTAGCTCATCCTGATAGCCTCAATATGGCGGTCAGGATGCGCTACCATCTTAAACAATAGGTCTAGTTGATTACATACATGTCAGGGAATGTTGGTCGGCCAAAAAATAACCGGCCCCACCAGCATGCTTGGTCTTCTCACATTGGTCAGCCACCCAAGTACAGACCAGGCTCTGGTCTCCTTAGCTTTTAGTGAGGAACCAGACTCTGGCTACTGCATGCAAAAGACATACTTGCTCTTGGTACATTAATAAAGCTGCTCCAAAAGAGTGGTAGCGCATGCTGACAAGCTCAATACCCGCCCTCAGGATGCGCTACCATCCTTTACTCTAGGCCAAGTTGATTATTAACGTGAGCATTAAGGACAACAGTTCGTCAGGAAGCCAGTTCATTTCCTCACCTGAAAGACGCTCCTTCTTACAAGGACTGTTTGATCGCTTGATCAAATGGTTGTTTCTTTTTACAGTCTGAAGTCCGCATGGTTATACTAGGAATTTTGCAGCCATCCATGTCAGGAGATGAGCGCCCCCTGCTGATTGGCATAAAAACAGTACCAGCAGGATCCTAGGCCTTTTGTAACTGGTCTCCCATCCAAGGACAGAACAGGCAGGGGCCTGCTTAGCTTTACTTGAGAACCAGACTCAGGCTACTACAGGCAAAAGACATTATATTGTTTTTGCCCCTGAATACAGCTGCTCTAATAGAGGGGTAGCGCATCCTGATAGCCTCAATATGGCCATCAGGATGCGCTACCATCTTAAACAATAGGTCTAGTTGATTACATACATGTCAGGGAATGAGCGCCCCCTGTTGGTCGGCCAAAAAATAACCGGCACCAGCATGCTTGGTCTTCTCACATTGGTCAGCCACCCAAGTACAGACCAGGCTCTGGTCTCCTTAGCTTTTAGTGAGGAACCAGACTCTGGCTACTGCATGCAAAAGACATACTTGCTCTCGGTACATTAATAAAGCTGCTCCAAAAGAGTGGTAGCGCATGCTGACAAGCTCAATACCCGCCCTCAGGATGCGCTACCATCCTTTACTCTAGGCCAAGTTGATTATTAACGTGGGCATTAAGGACAACAGTTCGTCAGGAAACCAGTTTATTTCCTCACCTGAAAGACGCTCCTTCTTACAAGGACTGTTTGATCGCTTGATCAAATGGTTGTTTCTTTTTACAGTCTGAAGTCCGCATGGTTATACTAGGAATTTTGCAACCATACATGTCAGGAGATGAGCGGCCCCTGCTGATTGAAATAAAAACAGCAACATCCTAGGCCTTTTGTAGCTGATCTCCCCCCAAGGACAGACCAGGCAGGGGCCTGCTTAGCTTTACTGGAGAACCAGACTTAGGCTACTACAGGCAAAAGACATTCTATTGTTCTTGCCCCTGAATACAGCTGCTCTAATAGAGGGGTAGCGCATCCTGATAGCCTCAATATGGCCATCAGGATGCTCTAAAATAATGCATTTTAGTGAGGAACCAGACTCTGGCTACTGCATGCAAAAGACATACTTGCTCTCGGTACTTTAATAAAGCTGCTCCAAAGGAGTGGTAGCGCATGCTGACAAGCTCAATACCCGCCCTCAGGATGCGCTACCATCCTTTCCTCTAGGCCAAGTTGATTATTAACGTGAGCATTAAGGACAACAGTTCGTCAGGAAGCCAGTTTATTTCCTCACCTGAAAGACGCTCCTTCTTACAAGGACTGTTTGATCGCTTGATCAAATGGTTGTTTCTTTTGACAGTCTGAAGTCCACATGGTTATACTAGGAATTTTGCAACCATCCATGTCAGGAGATGAGCGCCCCCTGCTGATTGGCATAAAAACAGCAACAACAGCATCCTAGACCTTTTGTAGCTGGTCTCCCATCCAAGGACAGACCAGGCAGGGGCCTGCTTAGCTTTGCTAGAGATCCAAACTCAGGCTACTACAGGCAAAGTACGTTCTGTTGCGCTTGCTACTGAATACAGCTGCTCTAATAGAGGGGTAGCGCATCCTGATAGCCTCAATATGGCCGTCAGGATGCGCTACCATCTTAAACAATAGGTCTAGTTGATTACATACATGTCAGGGAATGAGCGCCCCCTGTTGGTCGGCTAAAAAAATAACCGGCCCCACCAGCATGCTTGGTCTTCTCATATTGGTCAGCCACCCAAGTACAGACCAGGCTATGGTCTCTTTAGCTTTTAGTGAGGAACCAGACTCTGGCTACTGCATGCAAAAGACATACTTGCTCTCGGTACTTTAATAAAGCTGCTCCAAAGGAGTGGTAGCGCATGCTGACAAGCTCAATATCCGCCCTCAGGATGCGCTACCATCCTTTACTCTAGGCCAAGTTGATTATTAACGTGAGCATTAAGGACAACAGTTCGTCAGGAAGCCAGTTCATTTCCTCACCTGAAAGACGCTCCTTCTTACAAGGACTGTTTGATCGCTTGATCAAATGGTTGTTTCTTTTTACAGTCTGAAGTCCGCATGGTTATACTAGGAATTTTGCAGCCATCCATGTCAGGAGATGAGCGCCCCCTGCTGATTGGCATAAAAACAGTACCAGCAGGATCCTAGGCCTTTTGTAACTGGTCTCCCATCCAAGGACAGAACAGGCAGGGGCCTGCTTAGCTTTACTTGAGAACCAGACTCAGGCTACTACAGGCAAAAGACATTATATTGTTTTTGCCCCTGAATACAGCTGCTCTAATAGAGGGGTAGCGCATCCTGATAGCCTCAATATGGCCATCAGGATGCGCTACCATCTTAAACAATAGGTCTAGTTGATTACATACATGTCAGGGAATGAGCGCCCCCTGTTGGTCGGCCAAAAAATAACCGGCACCAGCATGCTTGGTCTTCTCACATTGGTCAGCCACCCAAGTACAGACCAGGCTCTGGTCTCCTTAGCTTTAGTGAGGAACCAGACTCTGGCTACTGCATGCAAAGACATACTATGGAACCCTCAGGACGCTACCATCCTTTACTCTGGAAGAGCCAAGTTGATTGTGCGGTAGGCATTAAGGACAACAGTTCGTCAAGAACAGTTTATTTCCTCACCTGAAAGGCGCTCCCTACTTACAAGGACTGTTTTGATTACGCTTGATCAAATGGTTGTTTTCTTTACAGTCTGAAGTCGCATGGATTTATACTAGAATTTTGCAACCATACATGTCAGGAGATAGGCGGCCTGCTGTGATTGAAATAAAACAGCAACATCCCTGGAGCCTTTGTAGCTGATCTCCCCAAGGACAGACCAGGCAGGGGCATAGCGAAACTTTACTGGAGGGGAACCAGACTTAGGCTACTACGGGCAAAGACATTCTATTGTTCTTGCCCTGAATACAGCTGCTCTAATAGAGGGGTAGCGCATCCTGATAATATAATATGGCCATCAGGATTAATATAAATAATGCATTTTAGTGAGGAACCAGACTCTGGCTACTGCATGCCAAAAGACATGCTTGCTCTCGGTACTTTAATGAAGCTGCTCCAAAGAGGTGGTAGCGCATGCTGACAAGCTCAATACCGCCCTCAGGATGCGCTACCATCCCCTTTCACTCTGGAAACCAAGTTGATTATTAGCAGTGAGCGGCATTAAGGACAACAATGGTCGTCAGGAAGCGAGTTTATTTCTCACCTGAAAGGCGGCTCGCTTCTTACAAGGTTGTTTGATGCGGCGATCAAATGGTTGTTTCTTTTTACAGTCTGAAGTCCGCATGGTTATACTAGGAATTTTGCAGCCATCCATGTCAGGAGATGACCGCCCCCTGCTGATTGGCATAAAAACAGTACCAGCAGGCCTTTTGTAACTGGTCTCCCATCCAAGGACAGAACAGGCAGGGGCCTGCTTAGTTTTACTTGAGAACCAGACTCAGGCTACTACAGGCAAAGGATGTTCTGTTGCTATTGACACTGAATACAGCTGCTCTAATAGAGGGGTAGCGCATCCTGATAGCCTCAATATGGCCGTCAGGATGCGCTACCATCTTAAACAATAGGTCTAGTTGATTACATACATGTCAGGGAATGAGTGCCCCCTGTTGGTCGGCCAAAAAATAACCGGCACCAGCATGCTTGGTCTTCTCACATTGGTCAGCCACCCAAGTACAGACCAGGCTCTATTCTCCTTAGCTTTTAGTGAGGAACCAGACTCTGGCTACTGCATGCAAAAGACATACTTGCTCTCGGTACATTAATAAAGCTGCTCCAAAAGAGTGGTAGCGCTTGCTGACAAGCTCAATACCCGCCCTCAGGATGCGCTACCATCCTTTACTCTAGGCCAAGTTGATTATTAACGTGGGCATTAAGGACAACAGTTCGTCAGGAAACCAGTTTATTTCCTCACCTGAAAGACGCTCCTTCTTACAAGGACTGTTTGATCGCTTGATCAAATGGTTGTTTCTTTTTACAGTCTGAAGTCCGCATGGTTATACTAGGAATTTTGCAACCATACATGTCAGGAGATGAGCGGCCCCTGCTGATTGAAATAAAAACAGCAACATCCTAGGCCTTTTGTAGCTGATCTCCCCCCAAGGACAGACCAGGCAGGGGCCTGCTTAGCTTTACTGGAGAACCAGACTTAGGCTACTACAGGCAAAAGACATTCTATTGTTCTTGCCCCTGAATACAGCTGCTCTAATAGAGGGGTAGCGCATCCTGATAGCCTCAATATGGCCATCAGGATGCTCTAAAATAATGCATTTTAGTGAGGAACCAGACTCTGGCTACTGCATGCAAAAGACATACTTGCTCTCGGTACTTTAATAAAGCTGCTCCAAAGGAGTGGTAGCGCATGCTGACAAGCTCAATACCCGCCCTCAGGATGCGCTACCATCCTTTACTCTAGGCCAAGTTGATTATTAACGTGGGCATTAAGGACAACAGTTCGTCAGGAAACCAGTTTATTTCCTCACCTGAAAGACGCTCCTTCTTACAAGGACTGTTTGATCGCTTGATCAAATGGTTGTTTCTTTTTACAGTCTGAAGTCCGCATGGTTATACTAGGAATTTTGCAACCATACATGTCAGGAGATGAGCGGCCCCTGCTGATTGAAATAAAAACAGCAACATCCTAGGCCTTTTGTAGCTGATCTCCCCCCAAGGACAGACCAGGCAGGGGCCTGCTTAGCTTTACTGGAGAACCAGACTTAGGCTACTACAGGCAAAAGACATTCTATTGTTCTTGCCCCTGAATACAGCTGCTCTAATAGAGGGGTAGCGCATCCTGATAGCCTCAATATGGCCATCAGGATGCTCTAAAATAATGCATTTTAGTGAGGAACCAGACTCTGGCTACTGCATGCAAAAGACATACTTGCTCTCGGTACTTTAATAAAGCTGCTCCAAAGGAGTGGTAGCGCATGCTGACAAGCTCAATACCCGCCCTCAGGATGCGCTACCATCCTTTCCTCTAGGCCAAGTTGATTATTAACGTGAGCATTAAGGACAACAGTTCGTCAGGAAGCCAGTTTATTTCCTCACCTGAAAGACGCTCCTTCTTACAAGGACTGTTTGATCGCTTGATCAAATGGTTGTTTCTTTTGACAGTCTAAAGTCCACATGGTTATACTAGGAATTTTGCAACCATCCATGTCAGGAGATGAGCGCCCCCTGCTGATTGGCATAAAAACAGCAACAACAGCATCCTAGACCTTTTGTAGCTGGTCTCCCATCCAAGGACAGACCAGGCAGGGGCCTGCTTAGCTTTGCTAGAGATCCAAACTCAGGCTACTACAGGCAAAGTACTTCCTGTTGCGCTTGCTACTGAATACAGCTGCTCTAATAGAGGGGTAGCGCATCCTGATAGCCTCAATATGGCCGTCAGGATGCGCTACCATCTTAAACAATAGGTCTAGTTGATTACATACATGTCAGGGAATGAGCGCCCCCTGTTGGTCGGCTAAAAAAATAACCGGCCCCACCAGCATGCTTGGTCTTCTCATATTGGTCAGCCACCCAAGTACAGACCAGGCTATGGTCTCTTTAGCTTTTAGTGAGGAACCAGACTCTGGCTACTGCATGCAAAAGACATACTTGCTCTCGGTACTTTAATAAAGCTGCTCCAAAGGAGTGGTAGCGCATGCTGACAAGCTCAATATCCGCCCTCAGGATGCGCTACCATCCTTTACTCTAGGCCAAGTTGATTATTAACGTGAGCATTAAGGACAACAGTTCGTCAGGAAGCCAGTTCATTTCCTCACCTGAAAGACGCTCCTTCTTACAAGGACTGTTTGATCGCTTGATCAAATGGTTGTTTCTTTTTACAGTCTGAAGTCCGCATGGTTATACTAGGAATTTTGCAGCCATCCATGTCAGGAGATGAGCGCCCCCTGCTGATTGGCATAAAAACAGTACCAGCAGGATCCTAGGCCTTTTGTAACTGGTCTCCCATCCAAGGACAGACCAGGCAGGGGCCTGTTTAGCTTTGCGAGAGAACCAGACTCAAGCTACTACAGGCAAAGGATGTTCTGTTGTTTGTGACATTGAATACAGCTGCTCTAATAGAGGGGTAGCGCATCCTGATAGCCTTAATATGGCCGTCAGGATGCGCTACCATCTTAAACAATAGGTCTAGTTGATTACTGATAGTTGATAGTTGGCTACTGCATGCAAAAGACATACTTGCTCTCGGTACATTAATAAAGCTGCTCCAAAAGAGTGGTAGCGCATGCTGACAAGCTCAATACCCGCCCTCAGGATGCGCTACCATCCTTTACTCTAGGCCAAGTTGATTATTAACGTGGGCATTAAGGACAACAGTTCGTCAATGAGCGCCCCCTGTTGGTCGGCCAAATAGTTAGGTCGTTAGCAAAAGAGGTGTATTACAGTAACCTAACTTCATTAATGTGTGGTGAAATATTTATAGGCCTACTTAAGTATGTTACTGAAATCACTATTAGTATTACGCCAGGTTTTAATTGTTGGTGATATTATTTTACAGTTAAAGGAGGATTCCAGACCTGTCCTAACTATTGTTACACTTTGTTAGGTCGCACTAGTCATTATCACTTTTATATATGGGAAACGGCAAATGCTAAATGAGACAGTGGTGTTCATTTGAACCGCGACGCACAGAGCATTTAAGTTACCTTTTCGGTCTAGTAAAGTTATGTTGCGCATGGAAATCACACCAGCTTAGTTCAATGAGAAGTGCACAAATTGGGTAAATTCTCTGTCTAAAAGGGTCAATTTCTGTTATAAGAATTGCGTGATGGGGGAAATCAATTAAAACAATAATTGTTTTAAACAATTAAAACAACTGCTTTGCAAAATTGTTCAATGCTCACAAGAGCTCGTGATACAACGGTGACGCCTGCTGGTCAAAACAGGACAAACGTTAAAGATTGTAAAAATTAAGCTTCATTTTTTACCAACAAATGAAAAATGGTGCGCCCAACAAGTGCTCCTTCATTGACATTCAACCTGTAAAAGCAACACTGAAAAATTATGTGTATTGTATAACACACACTTTGTAAAATACAGATCGCTCCAAGAAGATATTTAAAAAATAATTTTTTTGCTTTAACCAATGTAAATTTGCTCATTTGTACAGTTATTTTATCCATGAAATATCATCACAAGCATGTCAGCTGAAGTTTATTTATTCTTTTATGATTCTATTAGTTGGCACTTGAACCATGAGACAAGCCAGAATTCACATGTCCTGGTGCTTGGTGACAAGGAAAACTCCTAAGTTTTTAGCATTTTCGACGTGGAGGAGATGGAACAGGAGACGTTACTACAAGTGGTGGCTCTGTGTTTCAAACTTTTCTCTGTGTATGACATCAACTACCCAAAGCCCTCTGCTCCCATTTGGGAGTTTTTGCAGCACACAGTCCTTAATATTCCAGGATTATGTTCCTTCTGCACACTGCCTCCTCCTTAAAAACTTTGTATTTAGTGATCAGTATAGGTCCAGCAGCCAGCTGAGTTTTTTTTTATTATTATTTTCTTGTTTATTACTTGTGTTTATGATTATTTTTTGTTTTATTGTTATGTTTATATGTTATGTTTGTTTTATTTGTAAACTATATGTGCACATTTGTGTATGTTTTGACATGAATATGAACTGACACACATTTGTTGGTTTTTAATTCAGTGTACATCTTGAAAATGTCAGTTGTATGCGCACATTTATGTTTTGAATGTAATATTTTTATACATTCTTGTAAATTTAAATAAAATATCAAAAACATCAAAGTAGTTTCATAATGTAGTTCTATTAAGTAATTTTTAAATAAAAATACTGATGTGAATTAATATAAATAATTAACCCAACTGTTGGGTAACTTTTAACCCAACTGGATTTTAACCCAATTCATTTTTTTTTTCACAACCTTTAGATTCCAGATTTTCAAATAGTTGTATCTCAGCCAAATATTGTCCTCCTAACAAACCATACATCAATGGAATTTAGCTTTCAGATGATGTATAAATCTCATTTAAAAAATGATGACTGGTTTTGTGGTCACAAGTGATTAGAGAAGTCAGAAATATATATAGAGAGAAGTCTGTCACTTTTTTTGGAAGATCAAGTTATGATATTGTGATTAAAAGTTACAAGGAAAAAAAAAACATACATGGATGAATAATTCACAATAGGATCTATAACATGCATTAGAGAATATAAAGGGGTATTTATTTATTTATTTAATTTCAGGCACACAGGATTGTTAACTCAATTTTGTCATTATTTACTAGCTGCAGTTCTTCTATGGAACACAAATAAAGATGTTTTGAAAAACAACTCCACTGGACACCACTGACTGTTATTGTTTGTAACAAACAAACAAACAAAACGCTGAGACATTTATAAACATTATGGTTGACATGAGGTTGTGTAAATGATCACAAATTTGTTTATTTTTAAGTGGCAGAAATAAGAAATCATGTGGTCTCTGACTGCAATGGGCAATCTACATATAAAATAGGTAATATTTACATTTATGCATTTGGTAGATGCTAATTGTAAATACCATAAGAATTTAAATGTTTTTAGTGTTTTTTTTTTAATGTTAAAGAATTATCTTCTGCTACCAAGCCTACATTTATTTGATCCAAAATACAGCAAAAACACTAATATTGTGAAGTATTTTTAGTATTTAAAATAATAGCATTCTATTTGAATATATTCTAAGATGTAATTTTTTCCTGTGATCAAAGCTTCATTTTCAGCATCATTACTCCAGTCTTCAGTGTCACATGATACTTTAGAAATCATTCTAATATACTGATTTGCTGTTCAAAAAACATTTGTTATTATTATTATTATTATTATTATCATCATCATCATCATCATGATCATTAATATTTAAAACAGTTGAAGACATTTTTCCAGGATTCTTTGATGAATAGCAAGATCCAAAGATCAGCATTTATCTGAAATAAACAGCTTTAACATAACATGAAATAAACATAATAAACATTATACACTATACAATTCAAAAGCTTGGAGTCAGTATAATATTTTTTGGGGATTATAGAAATTAATGGTTTTATTTACCATAGATGCTATCAGAGACATTTATATAATGCTAAATAAAAGATTTCTGTTTCAGATAAATGCTGTTCTTCTGAACTTTCTATTTATGAAAGGAACCTGAAAAAATTCTACTCAGCTGTTTTCAACATAATAAATAATAAATGTTTTTGAGCAGCAAATCAGCATGATGCTAAGAAAATTCAGCTATGAAATCATAGGAATAATTTGCAATTTAAAATATATTCAAATAGAAAACAGTTATTTTAATTAGTAAAAATATTTACTCTTTTTTTGTTTTTGCTGTACTTTGAATCAAATAAATGCAGGCTTGGTGACTGTGTAGTCTGAGTGTAGAAAATATTATATAAACGTAACCTTCTTCACAATCTACATTACAAATATTAATATGAATATTAATAACACATTCTTTAATATTACCAAGTCAAATCTCGGTGCAAACCACGTTTCTGACGAATGCCAGGCTTTTATTATTCTGTCCTCCAGATGTCTCCACGTCATTCTCGAAACAACTGCATTATCGTAAACCACCACCACAACAGAGCGTCCCTGACACAAGATCCTCAGTATGAAGTGTCACTCCGTCCTAACAGGTTCTCGCTGTAGTCTAGTACTTGACACACCTGAGCCCCCACCTTCTCGCCGCTCTCTGCGCACTGCGCATGCGCTGCTCTCTCTCACGCAGCTCCACTGTCATGGCGGAGACGGAGCGGAGTAGGAGCTGATTCAGGAAGAGATGGCGCTGTAAAGTGGGTTACCGCTGAAACTTCACTCCAACAGTTCCCACAGGGACCAAGAGGATTGTCTTCTCTTTGGAGGGACCCCTGAGAGCCAATGTCGGACGTTTCTTGCCTTATATTTTGTAGTTTTTTGCGTCTTGTTCTTATCGGTGCGTCTACCTGCGCGGAATCTCTTGAGCACCACTGTTTCCTGTTTGACACTCGCAAACACTTCAGTGACATTGATGTTTAAATGTCTTTCCTTTATTAGACCGGCGGAAATTGACAAGCATCGTGTTTCTTATCTGCGCTCACCACAACGCGGTTTCGTCCTCCTTTGGACAAGTTTATAGCTGTTTTCCCTCTCTAACGTTACAGTGGAAAAATTCCTGTCAGTCAGGTGTAGTGACACTTCCCATCAACTGACACTTCCCGCCGAAAGCGAGAAAAACTAACGGATAAACTGGCCTTGAATGGAGACCTGGATCTGTTCTTCATCTCTGTCAATTTAACGAGAGCGATATTTACTGTACATTTCTCCATCGTTTAACTCGTCTGTAGGGTCAAACAGGTGTCCCACCTGTTCCCCTCTCACCTGACTCCGTCATGGCGAGCGCAGGTGACAGCGGCGTCGGGATCCCCATCAGAGGGATCCGCATGAAGTTCGCCGTGCTGGCAGGGCTCCTGGAGGCTGGTGAAGTCTCCAATCGGGACATTGTGGAGACGATCTTCAATCTGGTAAGCTGATTAAAGCCTTTAAATAGAGATCCAAAGACACCGTGGCTGGACAAGACCAAATGTTTAGACTCTAGCTGTTGCTCTAAGCTTTTGTACAGCAGAAAGTGGACCGGTGTGGCTTAATGGTTAAACGCCTGCTGCTTGGCTTGAATCCCAGTAAGGTTGATATAGGTGGGATATGTAGTGCCTCCACTATGTCCTTGAACAAGACAGTAATGTCAGGGGACTGAACCTGTAATAAGTGGCATGTAAATCAACGTGGACAGAAGCACCTGTCATATAAGTCGATATGACTGTAAAAAATAAAAGCAATGTACACTTTAAGAGAAAATGGTACCTTTGGGGGTATAAAAGCTTGTCACTGGGGCATGATCACAGCTTTGCTGAAAGCCCTGTTGTAAATGATCTTCCACATGTTTTTTAGATAGAGCTATAAGAATTTCATCTTAAAACAGTATGCACCAAATTTCACATTTTTGGGCCTTTGCATAATGTTTTTTTTCTCCTTGTGTGAGCTCCATATTTCCACTATATCATCTTATCAGCTGTAAAACATGAAACGTATGCAAAACTATTTTCTTTTTGTGTAAACAGTTCAGTAAACTGTTCCATTACGAAAAACGCAATATTTATTATTATTTCATATGTAAGGCTTTACAGAATTACAGGAATTTGTACCTAGCATTTTGTACCTTACTTACCTCATGGTAATAGTACCTTGTGGGTACATATTACTACTAATACGCACCTTTTAGGGTCAAATAAGGTACAAAGTGGAAGAGTACTGCCCCAGTGACAACCTGCTGTACCTCTAAAGGTATAATGATTGCAAATTTTGTCTGACAGCATATGCTATTTAACTAGCATTGACTTTTTTACAGGGAAAAAAATCCAAATATTGTCAAGTAAAGGCTTGGAGTTATTTGTAAAACTCTATGTTAATACTGTGCATTTAAAAAGGCATTTGTTAATGGGCTCTGTTTTCCGCTGCATTAATCTAAGCTGTGTTTCTGGCTATGTGGTAGTGGTTTAAAGGTTGACCAACCTGTTTCTAAACACACTGCTTGTTTTAGATCATTTTCTCCTTGCTGCTTTCATTGCAGACAGTTCTTATGTGAAGCTATTATCCAATAATCCACGATGAAGGATTACAGGGTGTGAGGAAGGAACCTGGGTTGATTTTTTAGCAGTGACCTAAAGTTCACCCTCCTTGAAGTGATGTCAGCACTCTGTCAGCTTTAAACTCATCTTGCAGTTTCCATTAAGTATGTATGATACAAAATCAAATGTAGAGGGCAGAATATCATGCATAGCTCTCGTTGACAGTCAGAGTTCACAAATCACTTCAGCATAGTTCAATGTTGTAATAACAGCTCTTTTTCTGTTGACCAGCCCCAGACACCAGGAAGTCAGTACCATTTTCTGGAAATTGCACCCTTTTTTTCTCCTCCCACGTCCACAAGCGAGTTGAAAGCCCCTGTTTCATGTTAGCTGAGTTTCAAGCATGAGTGACGGCCTGTATGTGACCCACATTGTAACTGAAACTGATAGGGAGAGATTTGCTTTGCAGCTCCTCTAGTATTGTGAAATGACATTGAAGAATGAATGAATGAGAGGAAGAAGGAAGAAGGAAGTAGGAAGCGTGCTGCAACAATGCACTCTACTCTTGCTGATGTAACACAGAGAGGCAGAAGGCATGCTAGATATCATAGGTAACATGTAGCCTACATGCAGTTATGTTGCTCTAACTTAGGGCTTTTATTACTGAATGCAGTGGCTGTAAAGTGATAAATCACTTTTAGTGCAAAATGAAAATTTAGTCATCATTTTCTCACTCTTATGTTATTCCAAATCTGTATGAATTTTTAAATGTTTAGTAGAATTTATGCTCATGTTCATACGGTGAAGGTCAAAGGGGATTAGGGGATGTCAGGCCCCAAAATGGGCAAAAAGCACCATAAAACCATCATAAACATAGCATATTCTATGTCTTTTCAAGCTGATAGCTTTATATGAAGAATAGACACGTATGTAAGTGGTGAAATTTAATCCTGTATGTGTCTGAATGAGAGAGCTTGATGTATTAGAACTCTAGCAGTGTTGCAGTTTGACATCATGAACTGAACATTAAAATAAAATGACATAAATGACCCATTGCAGCTTTGTGTTGTTACTGTTGCATGGGGAGTAACGTAACCGCATGTAAGGGCTGAGGCTTATGCAGTAAAGTTTATTTTTAACAAGACTCATTTCATTCTGATCTTAACAGCAGATCTGTCACAAAGATTGTGGCTATTTATAAAGTATGTGTGAGTTAAAAACTATATTTGACATCATAGCAAACTAGTAAAGTTGTGTGAGAGCACTTTAGGACATCACCCAGTGCTGATGCTTATTTTACATGCAAAGGGGAATTTCTTAAAGCCGCAGTAACACAAAATAGACCATTTAATTCTAAGACTTCGAGAGAGGGAGCAAACACATTTCAGAATTTCAGAAAAATGCATGATATGATGTGTTTAACCTGTTAAACATGATGTATGTTCCTCTGTGGACCAAACAAAACTAGGTCTTTGATTCATTCCCCTTTTTAAAAATTGTGTATTGGAGCATGAAAGCAAAATAATGGGCTGTGCCAGCTTGGTTCGATTTGCTATTTGAGATGTCCAGCACATAGACAGAAGCACAGTGAAATACAGCATTGCTTACAGTTCAGAAATAGATTCGTCATGCTGTCAGAGTGCACCCATTTAGTGTAAGTTACTATGAGGAATTTCAAGGGATTAAGAGGGGTTTTGGCAAGAGAAGGCCAGCGTGTGGAGGAATTGAGTGCTGATTGACTAAATCATGCAGGAGTGCAATAAATGTTTATGAATAAATTAACATATCTACAGCATGGTGCACAGGAAGTAACAGAGTTGTGGCCATTGTACAAACTTTGCATGTCTGTCACATTGCATCCTAGAGTGCAACAGTAACAATATGCATTTTTTTGCAGTACCCTCCATATTGCTTCTGTAGTTACAACCTACAAATTTAAATTTGTTTTATTTGTATCTATACATTTTAAAATTTGATTAACGTCATTTGCAATGCTTCATGGGAATCAATTAATTAGAGTTGCTTTTGATTATTAAATTTTAATGAAACCATTAAAATGAAATCCAGAAAATTAATTGAAAACCATGGTGAGAACTAACCAGTGCTGAAACAGGGGGTTTCATGACCCTTTAAGCTAACAAATTCTACCCCTCAGTCTCCTCTAACTGTAACAAATGTGAATCTGCCGAGGGCTCCTTGAGACATCTCTCACGGTCATGCCCAGAACTTTATGAGTTTTGGAGTGAAATTTTCAGATTCTACTCTAAAGCTTATTCTTGTGACCTCTCCCCTGATCCAGCAATTGCTGTTTTTGGTTGGTCTGACTCTCTTTGTGGGTTAAGCTATCAAATTCAAAAATCTGTCCAATATGAAATGGTAGTAGCTAAAAAAATCATCCTTGGTCTGTGAAAAAAAGGCATCGAAACCACTTTTTAAATCCTAGCTTTCTGAACTCTCTAGCACTTTACATTTAGAGAGACTTAGACACAGTCTTTCTGATAGCATTGCTGGTTTCGAAACCACCTGGAGGCCCTTTTTTAATTATCTGTCAAATGTCAACGACAACAGTTTAAAGGTTTGACCCTTTCATTGTTAGCATAATCACCATATTGCCTGTGCCCATTGGATTAGAAATATAAGTGTAACACTGTTAACCTGTGTGTAAAACTGGAGGAACTGATGTAACTGATGATTTTAAAAACACCCTTTTTTCTTTTTCACTCTGTCTTTATAGTTGTTGTTGTCTTTTGTATTGTTCTGTGTTGCTCTAAAGTTAAAAATAAAAAATCGGTTCGGTGCAAAAAGCCTTACAACAAATACAGGCAATTCACCCTCAATCCAGAAGGGGGCGCCCGCAGTAATGCAACTCTGTTTGATAACCGCCAGCAGAAGAACAGCGAATGCAGTGAGTTGCGCATTTGAAAACACTAGACAGTGATCATGTGCTTATTCTGAACGCGTCTCTCACTGACATATACTCACTTGAGTATAATGTTACTTTAAAGGCTTGCACATTCAGCTGTTTGCGAAATGGAGCTTTGTGCTAGTGTATCTTACCTATCTCATTTGACACGAATCCAAATATTCCATAATATTTCCATATTTGTGATGTTTCTAAATGCTAAACTATTATTTAATATGTAAATTATAGGCTTTGTACTTCAGTCGCATTCCAATGTTGAAACAATGAGGCGGGCGCGTTTGGTTAACTGTGTTTTATTTTAATAAAGTACCAACTGCGCTGTCAAGTTAGCAATGCTGGAAGCCTGGAACTGATGTTTTGTGTGTGTGTGTTTCCTTATACCAGAAAAATCAACTTAAAACACTCTTATTTATTGTCTTATGAATAATGCCTCACTGTAAAAGGTCTTTTGTAAATTAAAGAAAACAAATAGGATGTCACTTTCTGTCATTTGAGTTTCCTTTCTGTCACAAAAATGAAACTCAGCATATATAGTATAGTGATTTTAATTATTATATTTTACATTTACCTATTAAAACAGTCTAGAAAATTAAAACAGAAAAAAAAAAAGATTTCATAGTCTTACATCTTTGTCTTTATGTCCTTTTTTGTTGTCCTTTTTTTTTTTTCCAAACAGAAGTTTGTAGTGTTGTAGTGTTGTCATTCTCTTTATAAATGGATGGCTTGGTTCATAGTTTATAATGCTGTAACAAAGACTTTAAAAAAACGCTATATGGAAAAAATACTTCTGGAACCAAAAGTGGACGGGCACTAATACACTGTATTTTCTGTCTAATTTGCTGTTCTCTGCTATTCATTTACAGTTGGTTGAGTCTAAGGACACATATCAGAGATCACTGCCTGATTAATCTCCTTCAACAGAAAAAAAAAGTACAAAGCAAAGAGCAGCCCTCTTATTTTGACAATATGTAATTTGTAAAACTGCACGGGGTTTATTAAAGCATAACTGTGTCCTCGCCTCATTAAAACCCACTTATTCTTGTTCAAACACACTCTACAAGCTCATTGAAACAGCATCATCTCTTGTGCCTCCGTCAGTCTCTGGGGACTGGGGGTGGTTTGGTAGCTCAGCACCTGGGTTAGCCTGAGGTGAGGGCTCAACAAACAAGCATGTGACCTATCTTTGTTACCAAGGAAACCATGAGAGCAGGTGACCAGCCTGCTCTCACCTGTCCATACAGGACTTGACTTGTAGTAAGTGATTTCCAATTTAGAGTTGTTTCCTACTGTTCTGTCATATTATTCCTAGCTTTTGTTTTAGAGAGTTTGTGTGGTAGCCAGTGAATTGGTCACCATCTGAAAGTGTGTAAACCAGTAGTATCATGATGCTTGCATCTGGCAGTACTAGTGTTGTCATCCATACTTTGGTACTGTCGGTACTTATATATATTAAAATGTTTAATGTATTTCTTAGTTCTTAATTTTCTTACTAATTTTTCACTTGACCTTTTTAAAGCAATATTTCCTCAGTTTTAAAATATTTGCAGGCTAAATGCTAAAATGTAATGTTTTATTCACTTATTATTATTAATTAACTAATTTTATTTACTAATAGTTAAGAAAAAAATGTTCCACTAGTTTTTACTGTGACTAGTTCAGAGAACAGTGCAATTTTACTGCTGTTGGTACAGACTGCTGAAATTTTGGTATCTTGACAGCACAGTCTGCCTTCTCAAATTGGATTGGATGGATTCATTTGTCTGTTGCGCCCTCTCTGTCTCATTTGTTTGCTTTATCCAAGAACAACACATCCCTCTCTGTTTTCTAATGAATATTTTATCACTCCTCCTTGGATTTGGTTACCTCAGCAGAAGCTTGTAACTGAAACCACCTTCATCCGAATGTCGGGTGCTGGTTAGGAGTAGCACTTTTAAGGTTTCTGTAATGTGAGGCTCATCTAATGGGACTTGGATTAATGGGACTGGCCTCAGATCAGTCAGACTCTCTTTCAAGGCTGTGGTTCTTTTAAATCGAGGTTGTTATGTTGTTTTCACTGCTAGGCTCCATACGGAGGAAATCTCACCACTTTGATGGTGTTTTTTCTGTTTCTTCCTTATATATGGGTGTTATAGATGGAAAGGGTCTTCCTTTGGTGGAGTATCAGTAATGAAATGAGGCTCTGCAACGTGGGGAGTCAGCTTTAAATAGAAATGTCAGATATGTCCCCTTATGTCACATATACAAGTCTCTTCTGCTCACCAAGCCTGCATTTATTTGATTCAAAATCATTAATATTGTGAAATATATTTTTTCTATTTAAAATAACTCCTTTCTATTTGAATATATTTTAAAATGTAATTTATTCCTTTGATCAGTCTAAACTTTCTATTCATCAAAGAAACCTGAAAAAATTCTACTCAGCTGTTTTCAAACATAATAATAATAATAATGATAATAATAATAATAATACATGTTTTTTTGAGCCGCAAATCAGAATATTAGAATGGTTTCTGAAGAATCATATGACTGGAGTAATGATTTAATGATAAAAATTAATCTTTGAAATCACAAGAATAAATTACATTTTAAAATATATTAAAATAGAAAATAGTTGTTTTAAATTGTAAAAAATATTTCAGAATTTTACTGTTATTTTCTGTACTTTAGATCAAATAAATGCAGGCTAGGTTAACAGAAGAGTCTGCTTTAAAAAACATAAAAAAATCTTACTGTTTGAAAACTTTTGACTGGTAGTTTAAGTACTGTATAATCACAATTCAGCCAAAAAAATACATATATTTTATATTTTGGGCATATCGCCAAGTCCCACTTTATATTAGGTGGCTTTAACTACTAAGTACTTACATTTAAATTAATAATTAATCATTTGCACATACAGAGCACTTGTGTACATACATGTTTTTACATTGTACTTATATTTTAAAATACCTGCATGTAATTACATGTAATTAATTTCTGTAGTTACATTTATAGTTACTCATCCCGTACACCTTAATCCACCCTTAAACCTATCCATAACAAAGCCACCTAATAAAACTGACTAGCTGGTTCACCATGATCTGTCACTATGCTGATAAAAGAGCACAACCACACAGAGCTTTTTGCTCATTAAATTAAATTTAAACCTTAAACTATATATAATGTTTCTGCTGTATGTTAAAAACTCTCCGCTAAAGCAAATGTGGTAGGAACATCTGAATCATTATTCCCACAGAATGATGCAGAATGGACACATGGGTATTTCCTCGATTTATGAGTCATGGTGGAGAGTATATGCAGTTATACTTATGTGTGTAACAATCATAGACAATGCATAAACATTGCAGACATATCATCTTCTAGTACAGAGGTTTTTAATGTCATAAGTGTTTACTAAATGCACCCACACAAACCAAACTTGATCTTTGGCCTTTGCTTTTATAGTCTGTCACAAACCATTTCAATGATGTGAAAGATTTTAGCGGTTGTTAAGGAGGCTGCCTACACTCACCTCACCACTGTTGTGAAGAGTGAAAGTGTAAAGAGTGAACTAAAAGCTCTGTAAAAGCATGTCAGGAGTGCTCTGAACAGAGACTGAATAGGCTGGTGGGTTTTTCTGTTGCTGTGGAGGTGGATGGAGGTGTCTGCTTTCTGCTTGCCTTTCCAGTCTGTCATTATATGGCCAGTGTTGGATCAGATACTGCAGTCTTAGAGCTTCACCTCATTGTGTACTGACAAACACACACAGCCTCGAGTATTGAGTGTCCATCAGCTGCTTGTGTTTTCTCTTTTCTGCTTGACTAAAAGATGTTTGTATATGTGACAGAGTGTGTGTGTGTCTGTGTTTTATTGCACTAGACAAAAGCGAGCTGTTTCTACCGTAATGCACAATGAAAAGCCTTTGCGGACAGTAAGCACTAACCTTTCTATTCTCAGCAGAATTTATCTCTCTAATGCAGAGTTCCTCAGCCTGCTAGCAGTCAACTCAGTGATACTTTAAAGCTCAGTGAAAAACAATAGCAGTGCCTGTATTTCACAGAGTTCATTCTGTTTGCTGGATTAGCTTTTACCAACTGCAGACCTGTTTCTCTGAACTGTATTTGCATTATTGTGCAATTATATTAACCAAACAAAAAAAATACTGCCTGTGGCAAAAATAATGTTCTGCTATATTGATCTACAATAGAGCTCTTTGGCTCTTCACTTGACGACTTAGTTTTAGTGATTGATTTTTTTATGAAATCTGTGTTGCCTGAAACATGAATGCACTCTTTGTGCACAGCTCAGCAGTGAGTTCAGAAGCAATCAGCACTCAACAATTAGCAAATCGCTGTCCAGATAAAAGCAGAGAAAGCATGTTTAAGCTTTTTTGTCCATAGTTGAGCTGCCCTAGTTGACGCAGCAATTGTGCACTGTTAAAAAAAAAAAAAATCACAACATGATGCATTCTGTGAACTGTTGTCTTACATGATACTCGTATGTATGGTATCCTAAAAATCTTAAATTCAGTTTGATGAAAATTAAAAGTCATGAAAAGTCTTTAATATTTTAAATGGTGTAAAAATTGTCTTAATTATCATCTTAAGAGGCCTTAAAAATTTAGAGGCTGAAAATCAGGAATTGCAATGCAACCTAATGTGATTTAGGCTTCAAAAGGGTATTTTGTATTCACAGCAGAGCAGTTCGCAATAAATGAATAACGCACATTTATGCCAAGCGGTTAATGGTCTGATGGTGATGAATTATGACAATGTTTACTTCTTGTTTTCTGTATTTTAATTTGTTTTAGATGGTTGTAAGAGTGCATAGTTTAGTTCCCTTTTTGAATGAACATTTGGTGGAAATCTGTTAGTCTAACATGAGTTTTTATGTAGGTTCAAATACTTCAAATTAATTAATTTCCAAAAACTGGAGACTGTGTTGTTTTTTTACAATCTCTGTGCAGATTAGATGTGTGCATACAATTGCAAATAATAGCATCAGAGAAATCTTCAAATTTAAAAGAGAAATGGGCCGCTGCAGTTGATAAAATGGTATATTAGACAGTTATGTATGCTGACACAGTGACTTAAAGGAGTACATTACTCTCTGTGTAATAACAAAAACATTTATTTCAGTTAAAAAATAAGTTAAAAAATATCAATTTCAACATTTTAAACAATAGGGCCCTACATTCTTTTTATTTTTTTTTTCTTGTGTGTTTTAATTTTTCTGATAATCAAATACAGGCATTAAACATTTATTTATTTTTAATGAATTGAAAATTAAATCCTTTTATGTGCTGAGTTTTTTCCTGTTATTATTATAATTTCTCCATCTAATTGTTTTATTTAAATTTGCCAGAAATAGAAATATTTAAACACCTACATTATACTGTACAAAAGTAATACAAGACTAATACATTTCTGTTACATGTTAAACCGTACTTTTATTTTGACAGGTGGCTGGTTAGTTTTTGTGTGTATACACTATGATATGATACTAATTTTTGGTAATGAAACGGTAAAATTTACAAATTTACAAGTGACTCTCACAGCAGTTCAGTTCATGCGTTTATGTCGTCATATAATGAGACGCAGAGGCTAAAAATAACCACGAGTGTCACGTGTGCTTCAGTATTTGTGTAGTAAACAAAGCCACATCTCTGCAATTTATTCATACAGAGCCAAGCGGAACATGGAGGATTCATATTTAAACTGTCTTTATGCGTTTTAATATTCACAGACACTAGTCCATATCGTGATGCGAATTAAGTGAGAGACCTACTTTTGATTTATTAATCCAAAAATTGACAAATTCTGTGGCATCCCGTTCTATAGCCCCCCTAATATAATGGCAGGGGAAACACTGAAATTCAAACTTTTAAAGGTGACCTATTATCCCCCTTTTGCAAGATGTAAAATAAGCCTCCAATGTCCCCAGAGTGTGTATGTGAAGTTTTAGCTCAAAATACCCGACAGATAATTTTTTATAGCTTGTTACAATTGCCACTTTTAGGGTGTGAGCCAAAATGTGCCGTTTTTGTGTTTGTACCTTTAAATGCAAATAAGCTGGTGCTCCCAGCCTCCTCTTCAGAAGAGGGTGGAGCTTCAAAAGCTTGCAGTAAAAATGTCAGGGGAGCACGGCCTTTTTCAGGACATTTCCTTCGATAATGAAGTTTAACCACAGTGTCCTCAGTGGCTTAGATGGAGGGAGTCTGTGCAGACTCCTACATTTGTTGGTGCATCCCAAAATACAACACTTGCAATGCCTCTTTGGTGCTGACATTGTATATCTCCAGCAGCTATTGCAAAAAAACAATGATGGTGGACTGCTGTTTCTCACGCAGGGCTGTGTCTATACTAATGGGGCAGAGACTGTCACAGATGGGCAGGAGCTTTTCCTTATGATGACGTGTATGTAGAACGTTGCTTGTTCAGAGAGACTGTTTAAGATTTATTGGGATTATAAAAAATTAGTGGATGGATTTTTACCGTTATAGGCTGGTTGTTTTCACAGTTTTCAAACACCTTATAAAAGTGATTTTTGCATAATAGGTCCCCTTTGTGTTTAATTAGTTTCTCATTTCATTCTGTTTTATTTGTTTGGAGATGGTAATGCTTATTAAAAGCAATTAAATGGCTCAACTTTAAACTACTATGTAGGAACATTTTGTAAATAATGTCTCTTTGCATTTTGATTTTTGTAAACGTTGTTCCCCTTCCCTTTTTGTCACAGCGAGGAAGGATATAGTGAGAAGCTTCCTGTGCACATAAAATAGAGTCTAAATATCAGTCAGGGCACTGGCAAGGCCATATCATACACTTTGTCACTGGCATGCTAGACTTAATGGCATTTTTTAATGGTTTGTTTTAATGATTACAGCAGTGGTAACCCTAGAGATGAAGAGTCAGGTAGTTGTGGGAAGTCCCACTAGAGTTAGTTTGGCTGGAATGTGCACCTGAGAAGTGTACTGGAAGGGGTGAAATTGAGTGTTGAGGGACAGTCATGAAAGCATGTCTATCTGCTTACACAGAATGAATGCTTTGTTCACCTGACTATGCTACCGTATCCGCTCCTGCTGGGGCCTCTTGTGAGAAAACGGGACTGAATATTCGGAGAAATGTCTTTGGTATTTCAGTACATATCCAAAGCTTGTGGCCCAATAAGAAGTGGCATTGGCAAAGTTATTGATCCCATATTAAAAAAAAAAGCTACGTCACATTGATAACATTTTGTTTTACTCTCTAGAGGATATCTGTGTTGTTTTGTTTCTAGTTTTTGTTCTGTTTCCTGCAGCACAGTGACAGAAATAAATACATGAGAGATGTTTTCTCATGTCCCTTTGTACACCAAGAACATCAGGGTATGTGTGTGTGACTTTTATCTAGTGTTTAACTGCATAGTTTCAGACTTACCATTTTCACCGGTATACAGAATATGACAATGTTAAACTTTGTGTGCAAAAAGTACCACATAAAACAATCAGATAAAGACATCTTAAAATGGGATAAAATCTTCCCATTTTCTTAACATTTATGGATGACAGCTAACAGCTTATACATACCAGGACACAAAAGAAAGCTTTGAATAAGCCTCTTTAAGGTATGCTATTGCTGCTGAGCTTATAGGTTTGTGTTATTTATTTGTTATTCATTATTTGAGTATACTCATTATTTTCTGGATTCATTTTTTTCCATTTTATTTTTTTCTGTACTCCTTTTTAATGGTTTAAAAACTTATTAAAATTAAGGCATAAACATTGATTTAATTTATCTTTTAATTAATAAAAATTATACACATTTTATTTTTTGGCAAATAAATGGGATTTAAACATGGAAGATATATTGTGTGATTTATTTCTTAAAATATAAAGTTTTATTTTTTTTTTTTCAACAGTAGTAGTAGTAGTAGTATCACACTAAATAATAGTAATATAGGCCTATTTCTGGCTCAATGTCTTCAAGTTAAACCAAACTTTAATTTTGATTTTAGATTTCTGTGTGTATATGATGTGACGCTAGTTTTACTCAGATGGACCGGCAAAATGTTCATGAAGTGTCTCTCAGAGCAGTTTTGGAGATGTTGTTCATGTATTTATGTCCTCATTTAATGAGACGGCAGATACTGAAATCACTGCAGAATTTATAGGGCCCTATATTTTAATGGACTGTGTTGGATTGTTTTGGAAGACAGGCTTCTGGGTACGACCAGTTGGCGCAAGCTACTTTAAAGTGATTATTACGTTTTAGATATGGACATTTTTCTTATAAAAATGCATTGATTCGCTAAAGGAGGCCTTTATTTACCCACCGGGGCCCTGTAAAGCACTTTTTATTATGGATGGATGCACTTTATTGGACTTGTTTTAGACTGATGAAGAGAAACACCCGACCATGCAATGATAAAGCTTGGAGAAGCCAGGATAATTTTTAATATAACGCTGACTGGATTCATCTGAAAGAAGGAAGTCATATACACCTAGGATGTCTGGAGGGTAAGTAAAAAAAAAATAAATTGCAAACAAACCAACAGAAGAATTGTGTATTTATCAGACAGTCTTTTCCTTTCTGCCCTGTGGAGATGAATATACAAAAGCCAGTGTTGTTTTTCTATGAGGTTATGCTAGAAACTCTGTTTTCTGTGATTATACTTTTTAACTCATTTGGCTCATTCCTCATATCTTTTAGAGGAGTTCATGACTGTAACTATAGCACACAATCTCATAATGCGCAGCACACTTCAAGGTGTTGGGCTTAATTTCTTCCTGACTGCAGTGGAAATGAGACAATAGGCTCGGTGGAAAAAAACTGCCAGCTCCAAAAGTAGCTCAATGAGTAGTGATTGTGACACAGTCTTACCCTTCTTGAACTTCTTAAGCAGTGATTACTAAGGCCATGCACTGGAGTGAGATACAGACTGCTACAGGAAATAAGGCAGACAAAGGCTGGATGAAGAGGAGGGAAGTGGCTTTGAATGTGGGGTGTTGTAAAAATCATCTGCATCTGCCATAGCGTCTGAATGTTGTATATTAAAAGAAAACAAACAGCATCGTTTGAAAAGTGAGTGAATGCCTGTCAGTTGTCATCAGGCACATATTTCCTAAGACAACAAAATATAGTAGTTATGTTATATAAAATACCTGTAAAATTTCATGATATAACTTTTTTGAAATAAATATATATATATATATATATTTAGTACTACAGCAAAAACTGCGCACATCTGTCCTGTTCTTCTGTTTTCTCTCTGGTGGTTTAGAGGTATTTTAAATTTAGCACAGAGCCATGCAAACACTCAGTTCTGGACTTTGTATATTCACTAAGAATTCCATTTTGTTTTATTGCCATAATGCATAATTAATTGTGTACAATCAATATACACCAGCTGAATCTCTATAGCAATGACAGTGCAGAGATTTTTTGCGCAGCTAGATGCCAGGTGTTTTATCTTTCTGAACTAGTGTTACAGAGTTAATGTTATTGTTAATTCACCTGTTCTTTACTACTTTAGTGCTGGTTAAAGCTCTGTGTGCCTTATAAGTAGGTTTACTAGCCATCTCTCTTTTCTGAATACAAAAACGCTGCTCAGCCTTGATTGGTGTGTTTTGGAAAATACTAAAAATATAACGACGTATGCTTCTTCTTATGTGTTGGTTGTTACTAATGGGGTTTCGTTTTAAATCTTATCATTGAATCTTTACGGGCAGCTATATTACAAACAAACAGAGATTTATTGTGTCATCATATAGTACTATCCATAAAAGCACACAGCTGATGAAGCACTTTTGTTTACTCATTCCCCATCTGTCACACTGTGTGTTTTTTACTACAGCAGCCAACTTGTTGTTTCCATTCTGTTAAATGTCTATGCTCTCCACATTAAAAACAGACATTGCGGGTTTAATCTAATGTAGGATCTTGTTTTCACCTGTTGCGTTTTTAGTGTAGAAATGCTGAAGGAGTGCAGAAGAGAGATACAAAAGGTTGGATAATCCAAATTTAAATAAGCCTCCATTACAGGAAATTCTCCAGAATTTTCCTACAGTGGCTGATTGTGGCTCAGATATTTAGTGGAAGCATAAAATTAGAACAGAAACAACATGAAAGGGAAATTAGAGACTTAAAGAGACAGTGAAGGTAAGATGAGTAGCACTGCACCTCACACCTTTTTTATTGATCAGTTCACTTTTTATTTATTTGATTTAAATAATTGTAAAAAAAAAATTCTGCTGAAAGCAACAGAATATTTGAAAAAAATCAATGTATGGATAATCATCAACAACAAAAGTATAAAAAAATCATTATTAAGAAAAGAGGAATAATGTTCACTTCTCTGAATATACTATCCTGTAAAGTGTAATTATCTTTGGACCAGATTTACTAAAGAAAATAAAGAAAGAAACTGCTTTTGTAACATTATACACTTTAAAAGCTTGGAGTCAGTGTATATATATGTATATATATTTTTAGCAAGGATGCTATAAATTGATCAAAAGTGATGATAAAGACATTTATAATGTTATAAAAGATTTCTATTTCAGATAAATGCTGTTTGATGAACTTTCTGTTCATCAAAGAAACCTGAAAAAATTCTATAATAATAATAATAATTTCTGAAGGATCATGTAACTGGAGTAATGATGCTAAAAATTCAGCTTTGAAATCTCAGGAATAAATTACATTTTAAAATATATTCAAATAAAAATTTATTAAACATTACAATTCCCCCAATCTGGACTAAGCTACAGATATTCTCTGTAAATGTATTTACACTGTAAAATTTCAAATGCAGAAATAATTTGATATGATTAATGTATTAAATATTTTGTAAACATACAGATAAGAAATGATGGGGAAAAAATGCAATGATACTTTTAAATATAAAACCAAACCACCAGTAGGTGGCAGAAAATGACTGCTTTAATGAGTGAGTAATTTAGTCATTCATTCGACTGATTCTTTCAAACAGCGGATTCATTAAAAAAAGAATGTCTTTATGAATGGGTTTCTGAATCATTGACTTGATTTGTTAAAAAACGTGGATTAAATTACTAACAAAATATCGCTGTGTTGCTCGGAGACATGCAGCAGTTCTGCTGCGGCTTTGATTGGAAGTCTTTTCATCAACGAAATTGAGCAAAAACAGTCAATATTGTGTTTAAAATGTAAGTCACATAATTTTAACTTCTTGTTTATTGAACTACTATTGTACTATTGTATAAAATCAGTGTCACATTGCAATCGTGTTGACATTCAAGGAAACACTGTGCAATGTTGCATACCTTAATCAGATATTATAAATATATATATATATATATATATATATTTTTTTTTTAACCGCAGTATGCATCTGTAATTTCTATAACAGGGCAAATTAGCTTTTCCATAAGACTGCAATTCTATAAAAGCACTGAGGGGAGTAGATAGTTCTGCAGGTGAACTACGCAATACACAAATTAAAGAACAGAACACAGGGCTCGACAATGAGCAGTGTCCAATGACTTGGAGTCAGCGTGAAAGACGCTCGGGACATTTGACGAATCTGTCACTGGCCTGATTGGTCCACTGCTGCGTCGTCACGAAAGTTTGCACGTGTTTTTAAGCCTTGTTCTTTTAAATTTCAAGCGATCACAGAGAGATGCATCTCTGACGGACAGATAGCCTACAAAAGTATGTCAAAACATCGTCCTGATGAGTAACTTTGTAGCTTTTATAATGATTAATCTATATTTAATTTATACAGTGGAGTACAGAATATTATGAACTCTTTAGACATCCGTTAACAGAGGCCAGAGACGCTGAAGGCGAACACAAAGAGGAAAAAATACTGCAGCAGGCAGAGCAAGATCACAGTTCACAATGCGGAAAATTTTGGAAATATTATCCTAAATATTGAAACGGGGTTTATATGAATGTATCTCTGAGGAGAACTGACTGTATTAAGAAATGTTTACATGGTTTCCTTTTTTTTTTTTTCATTTGCCCATGTATAATGCATTCAAAGTTGTGTTCATAAGCACTGCTCTGCTTTGTTTACAGCGGTAACCAGGAAAACGCAAAAAAAAAAAAAACATTATTCCATAAGCGCCACCTGCTGACAGAGACTGAATTTGCGTTCATTCAGTCCGTCTGCTGTTTTTCCCTAAAGCATCTTTTCATTTGTAATAAAATAATAACAATAAAATAATTTTTGAACAAAGAAATAATGTTTGAACTTTATATTTGTTAGGCTAGTAAGTTTTTGATGTCATATAAGCTTATTTATTAAAATAAAAGATAACATGGGTCAAAAACAATGATAACAGCCACTATTTTATTTTTTTGTGGCAGGGCAAGTGAAAATTTGAACCACTGGCCTGGCTGGGCCAGTAGAAAAAATCCTTAGCGTTGAGCCCTGGAACACTTTACGTGATTAAAATCTGGTTCTTTGTTTATAATTTATGTTAATTAAGCTAAAGTTTATGTCATGCAGTTAGTGGCTTTTGGCACACATGGTGTTGTATGGACTGTATTTAACAACTCCCTGTATTTATAGTACTCTAGTCTAATGTGCAGGACTAATTGTAAGACTCCTAAGCACAGGTAACAACGATAGCAATGAAATCTCTCTGTTTGTTGCTAGCAGGGCTTCTTTGACTGCAGTATCCAAACGAATCAAGGGCGGATCACTGAGAATTGAGAGAGTGGGAGTGACAGTGTTGCTGCTCATTTGCTTTAAGTTGAACTTTGCTCAACCTTGTCACGTAGCCAACAGTCTCTGTCACTCTGTCTCTGGAAACTGCCAACTGGATTACCTAATAAATGACTAGTCTTTTTAGGCATGTGACATTAGGATTTTTTTTTTATCATGATAATTGCTAAAATGTTTAGCGTAGTATTAAATTACATTATAAAAATAGGTTTTATAGTTAAACTTTATTGTTCCTCTTAATAACAAGTTATTACTAAACATTTAAATACAAATAAGCTAATAGACAAATGTTTAAGAATAATGATTCAAATAAATAAATAACTAAACGGATTAAAACGGATAAAGAACAGTAAAATAGAATGAGAACAGTTTTAACAATCTCTAGATATCTTTTTGGTCTGGCATAGTTCAGATAACATAATATCTGAATGCAACATAATATCTAAAAACATTTAAATACTGTTTGACTTTCTTTGTTTTCCATGAGCAGCGGGTGCCAGAAGCACAAAGCTGTGTAGCACTGCTTTGTCTACTGGGTTAACTGGGGTAACTGTTAAAAAATGAGGTATTTTCGGAGGGTGAATCAGCATTTTTATACATCCCACAGCGCAGCATACATTACTTGCAATGCTGTAAATTTTAACTGGCCGATGGAAAAGAAGCTAATGTGCATTTTAAAAAAATATTTTGGATAATATGGCATCTAGAATTATTACACCAATTTGTATCAGTTCATACTTTTTTGCTTTGCATATTGCATGATTTTGCTTTATTTGCATACATTGTAATAATTTGCATTTGTGTAACCTCATGAATGCTGGTGTTCTTTAATAAAAGTACCTCAGATACACAGTACACTAGTAGAGAGAGAGAGACTTTGACAGTGAAAGCCAAGTCACCATGTGATGTTTCTGTGGGGATGCTGGCGGTGTGTACAGTGGCAGCACTGCTCGCCTTTGCTCGAGGCATCACATCCGTTCAGCCGTGTGTTTCATGAACAAACCAACCCTCGCAAGAGACACTGTGTCTCGTTAGTAAACATCAGATTAGCATGCGCAGCAGGATGTGTCCTGTTTCCTTACACAAACATGCACACACTAACTCATACCAACTGGACAGTCAAGTCTTAACTGTGCGCATTAATTCACTTGTTAAATTCATCTTAGAGCTTAATGTGTTTTTGATGCAGTTAGTGTTGCACGATAGCGGTATTTAAAAAGTATTGTGATACCCTGCTTTTAAAAATGGTACGATTCCACATTTTACCAGTACTGGTAGTTTAAGAATGCATTTTAATAAAAGCCATATTTCTGCGTGTCTGCGTTAGTGAATGGCGCAGACGCGCAGCTTTGTTTACTACACACATACATGTGATGCTTGCGGTGTTTTCAGCCTTTGCCGCACCAATATATGAGTACATGAACACATTAACAATCTTTAGAATTGCTCTAAGAGTCACTTCATGAGCATTTTACCGTTTCTTTTGCGGAAACTATCATCATATAATGAAGACCCTAAAGGTCTTCACAGCAACCTGTCAAAATAAAAGTTCAGTTTAACTTGACAGTCAGAAGTGTATTAATATATTACTTAATGTAAAGATACTACTACTACTACTACTAAAAATATTATTAAAACAATGTTTAAGAAATATTTACCAGAAAAAATATTTACCAGAATTTATTTACCAGAAAATTGTAAATGCACAACACAGTATTTCTGGGGAAAAAAAGTGAATATAATAAATATAATAAATTAATTCTGTATCAAATTTAATTATCCTTTATAAATTCATTAGACATGCTTTTAATTAATAAAATGTAATGAAACAATTAAAATAGAATCCAGAAAATTAATGGAAAACAGATTCACAAACAAAACTGAATTTGAGAAAAATAATAAAACAATTTCATAGGGCCTTAAAAACATGTAATTTTTGTTACATTTTTAATAAATTGCTGTTAAATTCTGCAAGTTTCATGATTTCAATCAATTAGACATGCTTTTTGATAAATATGTTTTAATGTAACCATTAAAATAGAGTCTAGAACAATTAAAATGGAATTTAGGAAAAAAATAAAACAGATTTCACAGGGCCCTCTTTATTTCATTTGTGTCTTTGTTTTATTGTAATTGTCCTTTAGTTTGTTACTTGCATCTAGGTTCTTATTATTAATAACAAAGATAAAATAACAAAAAATGACTGTGTCATGATATAAACTGTTGTTGTGAAATAAAATTACTATATCATGAAATAAGATTTGGCTTTATACTTTCAGCTAACTTACCAATATAGCAAAGATCTCTACATACCTGTAGGCTCTCTAATTGTTTACCATAATCCTGTGTAGTGGTACTGGCATGTGATTATTATTTTATTTCTTTTATTTTTTTAAAGGGGGGTGAAATGCTTTGTTTTAATGGATAAAATAACTGTGATCTCCATTTGGATCATCTATTATTCAATTACTTTTTCTGTTGTTCTTTTTTTTTCATAGTATCGATTCAGTAGTAGTATCGTCATATTTCAGTCAGGTATTGTATCGAAGTCAAAATTTTGGTGTAACGACAACACTAGATACAATATGTTGACATGGTTTTCAGAATAACTGGAATATTATCATTTGAAACATCACAGTTATTTCCTTAAGAAGCATAAACTGTGTTAATTAAACCACTAATCAGTTATGATGTACTATTTAATAAAATGAGGTAATCATCTATAATGAACAAATATAGGCTACAGTGTGATGCAGGTTTTTGCTCCGTGACACTAAACTCAACAAGCATTCATTGAGCTGCTGAGGCCCTGTGCAGGAAGCTTATTCATTTCTAAATGATGTCTGGTTTTCTATTATGACCAAGGTCCACTCCTCGGATGCATTTCATTGGCTGAGCTTGTGTGTTCACCTGTTTTTGTCGTCTGCACTTCTCACACACTCTAATGTGAAGGTTTGGTCTGGCTTTCATTTGATGATGTTGTGGTTAGAGGTACAGGTTATTGAACACAAACTGAGCACTTACTTTATGTTGTGTAATCGCAGTATCACACTTTGTTTTGCCTCAAATATAACCTCATGCAAACCGAAAAGATGGGGTCTGGAATTTTATTGCATTACTTGTACTGGTTTATGTAATTTGTACATTTTTATTCATTCATTTTATTTATGCAGTGTTTCTCTGCTCATAATAGAGATGGCCATGGGCAGAACAGATGTGAGACACACAGGGATCTCAACTGTCCATAAAGCAGTAATAAAGACTATAGAAATACAAAGACTTATGAATGGGGGGAAGTGCAACGTGCAATATGTAAGGAATAATTGACAACGGGCCATTGAATTCTTAGAAAATTCTAAATTACACCATGGGTGTGCAAAATTTTTGAGGAATTCAGCAGACCAAAGTCAATTATTCCGCTTACACTACATTTACCACACCTCAAGACATCGATCAGATAATATGTTTCAAGATATTCGTCCGGTTTTATCCTTAAAATGCTATTGTGAGTAGGATTAGTTTCTTACGCAGCTCATCCAATGCCTCAGATGTTAATTCCAAAATGTCATTTTAGACCTAGTAATGACTTTTGAGCCATTGATAGCAGACTAATGCGGTCAATAATTAAGTTTACACAGACGGACAAGCGGACAGATGGAAAGAGAGAGAGAGAGAGAGAGAGAGAGATAAAGCTTGTGAATTACTTTCTTTGTGCGTCTCTTAAAAATGATCGGCAGCAGTGTCTCTACTAATAGTGAAACTTTAAGTTCATTTTCTTCAGGAACAGCGCCATCGTTAACTTGCTTGTAAGAAATGTCATGTTTAAGTTTTTAAGTTGTTAATCGTCAGAGCAGCACTAACAACTTTAGCACGTATGTTAACGTGTGCAAACTATGTGTGTGCGTCTGAAAGAAAATGCGCACAACGCTTTTAAAAGCTACTTAAAACTGAAGGGAAGTGAAGAAAAGAGAGAAAACTGAAACAAACTAAAAACAAACAACTGCTTGATGCCAAATTGCGGCTAATTTAAAAGTGAAAGTAAAATGTGCACGCCACTTTTACCGATGGAAAGCGAGGAAACGAAGGAGAACTCAAACAAACTAAAAACAAATAATTGCTAGACGCTGAATTGCTGCTAATTTGAAAGTGAAAGTAAAACTCAAACTATACTTGGAGAACATAATGCAGTATTGTTTTCCCTTTGATTTTTTTTTTTTTTCCAATTTTCTTTAGTTGGTCTTGAAAAGGTCTTAAAGTCTTAAATTTACCCTCATAAAACCTGCAGAAACCCTGGGTGGGCAATATACAGGTAGACACGATTAACTGATAGAAATTTGTCAACTGTTTGTACGCTCACGTGACGTTGCTGTGCTACGTGGTCACAAAAACATATTGTTTGCATGTTTTTAAGCATTGGGGTTTAAAACAAGATATTTTAAGCCACTGAAATGCAATCAGCAGCAAAAGAGAACTTATTTTGCTATATGTGCATGCTGTCTGCTCAGACTGTTTCTGAGCGCTATCAGAGAGGCGCACACACATGAAGGTGGTGCACATAGAAGCTGTGTTTTCATTACCCTTCAGATTGGGCAAATTGAAATTGCGAATTGAAAATACGCCTAATGGAAATGCGTCACTTTCGCAAAAACGCCCAAAAACCACCATGGCAATATGAAAATGGGATTTCACCAAACTATGTACTTTCCCTGGCATTAATGACAATGATTGTGACATTAATAAAATCCCATCAAAATCCATTGCCAAGACTTATCGTGAGGGGAAAAAATTATGTTTTAGTCGCAGAACATCAGTTAATGGAAACCAATGCTTTTTATCAACACTTATAAAATATTGTCAACGTTTTGCGCAGATATGTAATGGAAACGTGCCTAGAGTTGTTTTTAATGCTTTGTAGGCCTTGTTATATAGACACACTTGTGTCAAAATGCCTTTCTTTAAATGTATCCTCGTAAACACAGTAATTTAGTAATTTCTCTTTAGTTTCTTGGCAAACAGCTGAGAAACAAAACACAAGGGTTCTGGGCAGCTCTTAAAGTGACAGCAGTCATTCATGTCAGTTAAACAACAAAAGAGAGAAAATCTCTGACTGCTCTTGACCAAATCACTTTTGTATCTTTAATGAGAAAAAATATATATATTTAATTTACACACAAAAAAATGCGTTGTGTTTTAATACATTTGATTACATCACACAATGTATTTATTTGTTCTACTGTAGTTTTTTTTTTTTTTCTTTAGACTAGCATTAGATTTCATAATTCTTGTCACACTATATATATATATATATATATATTTACTGTGAAATAAAATGACTCTAAACATGATATAAGATTTTAGTTATATTGCCCACCCATACTTAAGTTTTATTTTTTTGGGTATAATTTAACGCTTTTTTTAAAAATAAATTCATAAAAGACTAGGGAATAGGCTAGAGGATCAGTGGGAATACATCAGTTGTGCACTAAATAAAAGTGCATAATGTGTAAAAAAAGAGTGAACTTTATTTAATTGTTTTCTCAGAATTTTGATTACACTACAGGCTGCCATCATAAGGTGAGAGTATATATGGTTCATTCAGTTTGAAGGGCGATACAAACTCTTTTGGGTTTAAGGGATTGATAATTCACAGGAAGTGAAGAGCAAAATTTACCCACCAGTCATTATGTATCAAGTAATTTTTAATAAAATAAAGGTGATGAAAAGATAAGACTGAGCTGTTATTTAATTTAACTAGTCACAGGTGTTGTTTGTGTGTAGTTGTTTGAGCTTCTCTGTGTTGTTTTTAATGAGCTTCTCTTTACCAGCGTGGGGAAATGCTGTGAACTCTAAAAAAGCCCCTGTGCTTTTCATTTCAGAAATGTTTACAATAACTCAAATGTGAAAATAAAGTGAAACTGAAGCGCTTTGTGGTCCCAGCGCATGTTGAAAGCAAAACACATTCGCGGACATGAAGCGAAGGGACTTTGACCAAACTCAAAGCTTGAAAAATTCAAAGTGTGGTGCATGCACATACTGTGATTTGCTCTGAGGCTACTGAAAGCACTGTATCACGAGCCCCATGCGTGCATGCAGTAGGACAGAACAAAGCAGAGCCCATGCACTTTGAAGCATGCAGTGCATACAGACTATTTTTAATGAAACTGCAGACTTTTAAAACTGACATGGCTATATCACAGTTTTAGTTATTATGTGATTAATTGGGTGGCCTTACTACTCCTCTGCTTTGTGCAGTCAAAATCACATCAGTGCCTGTAGGAGCAGTGCTCTAAGCATCTTTTCAGGGTGTGACTGTGGTGCATTGGTGATTAAAACAGCAGCCGGCTGTGGAGCCTGCTTACACGGCTCTTGGGATGAAGGAAACCGTAGCAACAACACTCCATATACTCTCTGGATTTCAGGAAGTAGAAACAGAAAAACTCTGCTAAACAATAGAGCTTTTTGTATGCTTGGAAAATGTCAAAAATCCCCAACCAGAGCAAGTTCTGGTTTGCAGTTTGTTGGAGGTTGGTGTCTTTCTGATTGTGAGTCACCACACATGATAGTCAGCATTATGAGTCTTGAAATTATAGAAACTTAAGTGTGTTCTAGTGATGCCAGACACTTTAGAGTATCAGATCACTTTCTGATTTAGCTGAAAATAAGTAGTTGTGAGCAGTTTGTATTCTATATATAGAGAGCAGATGGTGTTGAAGGAAGTGCTTGACTGATATGATTTTCACTGTTATCTTTTCTCACCGTGCACAGCAGTTGACTGGGTGCAGTGTCAGATGCCCTGCAGTGCCTGATGTGCTCTGTGTATTGACGAGCAGTGACAGAAAAGTTCAGTTGTTTCATATCTAGAATTTTCTAATTTAATTATTATATAACTTGCTGAACATGAGTGAACTTTACCGCTTCATGTCTTGAATTGTTTGTTAAAGTGATTTACCTCTCTGATCTTATGATGAAAACATACCTGTGGGAGCTTTTTCGCAAGACAACGGAATACGCACCAATAAGTACATATTACTGCAGTTTCCAACAGAAATGAACACTAGAAGCGGTAAAACAGTGAGCATTGTTTTTGTACACAGTTATTATTACAGCTCCATACGTTTCGCTTTCTAAACTTAACAAGCTTGCTCAGTTGCTCAGCCGGCACGAAATTAGACTTACGATATAAAATCCTTGGGTACGAATTCCGTGAAAACATGGCTCACGATGAAAGAGCTAAAAGGTGAGAGATTGAAAAACAAGTTAAAATGGCATGCTTACGATTACGTTTTTACATTCACTCGCTTTTGTTCATACCATCGGATAGACTGCTAAAAAATGGGTCTCGGTTCGCTTCCAAACAAACTCTGATGTGGCTCGAATTATATATGAATGCAACACAGACCAAATACTTCTAAACGAACCAAAAACAGGAAGTAATGACAAGATGCGACACTATGCTATGCTACATGATTTCATGAAGGGAACAAGCGGTGTATCCAAAACAAAGTGAGCAGAGGACAAATGTGGAGCAATGAGGTGGTAAAGTGCCTTTTATGAGCTCTTTGTGAGCTTGCAGGTGGTAAAAAAATTAAATCATATACATGCAACAATGAACGCATTTAGTCCAGCAGACGGCATTGCGTGTGTTCGACTTAAAGCAGCGATGAGCAGACCGATCAGTGAATGGGTACTTTGATGTAATACACCTGCAACGCACCTTTTCTTTTTGTTTGGAGTAAAAAAAACGGAACTTTCTTTTAGCGCCACTCAGTGGACATTTTACATTGAATATGTTATGAAACGTACATGGCGGTATGTATTTCACATCTTGCGGAGAAGTTCCCACAGACAATTTTCGTCATAAGATCAGGTTGTGACTTACATGACTATTTAGTAGTGTGCTGTTTACTTTACACTGGATTTAACCTTTTGAACAGTTATGATTAACTGCTATAGGAAAAAATTATAACTACTGTGTAAGTTAGGTTTCACTGTATTCTGGCAAGGGCTAGGCGATATGGCCAAAAAAATGATCACAGCAAAGAATTTCATGTCAGTCGATAATTTTCATGGTAAATTTCAAGTTTTTATTTCTTCTAAAGATTTTTGCTTCTAAGTAAGTTGTAGAAACCAGACTGCTAACTGTGGTTTTAAATAGTTAAATTTTTTACACTTTTCCACTCATTTTCCCTTGACAAAATAAATCTTTATATAAAAATTAATTTCTTAGATTCTGCATGTTCTTAATAGTGATATTGTTTCAGATTCTGGAAAAAGATTTGTGTTGCCTGACTTTGACTCATATCTTCAGCACAGTTTTCAGTGCAGCCTGCAATATTAATAATATTGCATTTTTTTGTCAGTTAGAAATGCACATTTGACAATAGATTTAGTTGACAGTAGTAGTAACTTGAGTTAGGATGCAGATGCAAATTCATTCATTATCAAAAACTGTAAACATTATAGTGTACATTTAGGTCATGACAACCACAGTTAAAACCACACATATAGCACCTCAGTACAATAGTAAAATATGACTATGATTTCTAGGTTCTCAAACTTTTGTTATCATTTTATTGAGGACAATTATAAAATAATGATATAACTATCATTATTCTGTCGCACAGATCTAATTCTGACACTGCATTCTTACACTGATTTCACTGTATTCTGTCTGTAGGATGTGGATTGGAATAGTAATTGACGTGAACCTGAAATAGGAGATAGACAAAAGATTAATAAAATGGGGAAACTGAACAGAACTGTGGTTCCCAGATTGTACCACAGCATGAATGATCCATGCTTGACCACTGTTTACAATTTAGCCATTTACTGTGTTATTTACACTGGTGTAGTGTTTGTTGCTTGCTTAAGCTGTGTCATGCGGTGCAAACAGCAGCTCTGCCCCTGTATGGTTACCATTGTCATAGTGGCGTGTGTTCACACAATGAATCTTTTTATTCTGCAGAATGCAGATTTTTTTTTTCCAAGCAAATATTTCATGAATTTAAAGCAGAAGTGATGAACCAACAGCTTTCCCACAGTAAAAGCTTTCACACTCTGATTTCTCATAACTTATATGGCATAGTTACTGTGAGAGAGATAAGCGCTCTATAAAACATGAGAGAAAATAATGCAGCTTGGCCCAATTATCCATGTGGCCCAATGGAGTTGATGTGTAGCTACTATAGAAATATGTGACCCTGGACTACAAAACCAGTCATAAGCATAAGAACCAGTCGTAACCAGTAAGTAGCATGGGTATATTTGTAGCAGTAGCCAAAAATACATTGTATGGGGCAAAATTTGTCTTTTATGCCAAAAATCATTAGGATATTAAGTAAAGATCATGTTCCATGAAGATATTTTTTAAATTTGGAAATATATCCAAATTTAATTTTTGATTGGTAATACGCATTGCTAAGAACTTTGACAACTTTAAAGGTGATGTTTCTCAATTAGATTTTTTATGCTTTTGCATCGTTGTATCTGGGCCAAATATTGTGCTATTCTAACAAACCATATATAAATGGAAAGCTTTTTTATTCAGCTTTCAGATGTTTAAATCTCAGTTTCGAAAATTGATCCTTATGACTGGTTTTGTGGTCCAGGGTCACATATTAGATATGACTTTGTTTAACTAGATTGATTCATTTAACAGGTGCGGGTGAACCTAACACAAAGGACCACAAAACCTTTGTAACTTTGGAAACAAGGTGTTTATATTTCATCAAAGTTGAAATAAAAATACGTTTTTAAACTATATTTAAAACCGATATATGATGAAATGCTTGTACTGTATGTGAACTTTAGTTTGTCAGTAACTCTAATTGGGTGGGCCCGCCATCATTCTGTATGAACAAGCACCACTCTGGCCCTTATGTACCCTTGTCCCTGTTGTGTCTGTATGTGTGTGTGAGGCTTATGCGCTATTTATACAAGCTCCAAAACAACTTGGACCACCTCCTTGCTGTTGTCCTCTGCAGTTTTGAAATGCTATTTTTAGCTCCACATGCAGCACAAAGACGTTCATTATATCCAAATATAATATGGGCTCTGCTATCCAAATGTTACCTATTAAACCTACATGCCAAATCCCACTGGATATTCGGCACTACTGATCTGAGTGTTCATTGACTGAGACTCATAAACATAATAAATCACAAACTATTTAAAATGAAAATGAAACTTCTAGAGCTATAAGGGATATGTAAAACTTTGCCTTTCCCGTGAATCAGACATGTCTACGCCCTGCTAATGAGGAAAGTTTCCTGTTGGCTGTTTTCTGCTTCCTCTCTGATGCTTCATTTAGCAGCTTCACAGAGACCGGAGGCCGATTGCTTTATTTGATAGTGACTGTTAAATACAAACTTTAACATGACCTCATCAGTGCAAAGGATGAGGAGTTGAGTGTTCTGCTTCAGCTGATAGTAGGGTCAGTCTGAGTAATGATTAGATAATAGCCAGCCCATCAACTCCTCTGAGGAATGAACAATGATTACAGAAATCCTCTGCTCCGGTGATAAAGGAATGCACGTCTGTTTAATGAAAAACATTAGATTGTAAAAGCTTTCAAAAGCAGCAGGACGTTATAAGGTGTGATGCTAGCTATTAATAAATAAATAAAATATGTCAGTGTACAAATCTAAAAGATGTTGTAAACATTAGTTTAGTGCCTTTTAGTTTTAAAAAACTGAAAAAAGAAAATGCAATTAGTCATGCTCTCTGACCCATAAAGAAATTCATGATTCAAGCTTGATGTACCATCGTCGCTATGCTTTTGCAGACAATCTGGCTCTTCAAACCACACTTATTTAGAGCTGGCGGAGCAGAATGGGTAAGAAGCCGCTCACACAGGATGTGTTCTTGTTTTAAAAATCTTGTAAAGTGTGAAACAGAAATTGCTGAGGTCTGGCCTTGAGCAATATAGCTGATTGGTTTGTTGCTAGTGAACATTTTGAAGTGACATGCAGGGTTTTTTTTTAGCTATTTTTGTTGATAGACAGTAATAAGAGACAGGATAGGAGAACAAGGGTAGGACAGAGAGCAGGACAAGGACATTAACACGACCCGGGTTGGACTTGAATCAGATATCCCATGAGCTTGGATTAATGGTGTGTTCACACTTGTCATGTTTGGTTAGATTAAAACGAGTTCTGGTACAATTGTTCTGTTAGTGCGGTTTATCATGTGAACGCTGCCATGCGAACCCTGGATGTGATTTTCCTTTTGTTTGGAGTGTTTGGTGAACTCTGTCACGAAATATACATCATTTAACCTGACGAATCAGGTTGTGAACGCATCACTATGCCTTTAGATAAGGTATCTTTAGGTTGGCTGCCAGTGTGAACAGTAAGCGGACCAGGACCAAATCAATATCCTTTTTGGTCCGGACCAAATGAATCAGACGAACTGAACTGTAAGTGTGAACACACCTTTAAAGTTCACCCAGTAATGAAAATTGTGTCATAATTTACACTCATGTCATTCCGAATATACATGCCTTTTCTTTCCTCTGTGGAAAAAAATGTTAGCAACATTCTTCAAAATACGTTCTATATGTGTTCCATAGTAGATAAAGTCATACAGAAGTGGAACGACAAACAATGAATTTTAATTTTTGGGTGAACTATCCCTTTTTTTAAGTGTAAAAAAAAATGAAACAAATGCTGTCAAAATTAGTTTGTTAATACAGTCAGGTAAAGAGGAAATCAATCAATGTTAAAATTGTTAGCTCTCAGTTATGCTGTAATGTTAAATGGCTATAGTAAATGCTTAAATATTAGGAAAAAAAGAACAATTTCCTAGAGACATCAGTAATGTTGGTATCAGTGATACTCACCTTTAGTCAAAAAAATATTTAACAAATATTAAAAATATACTGTCTTTATGTTTTTTCTATATTAGTTTGAAGATTTTATGTGAAATTACTGAAATGTAAAAGTATATTTAAACTTTAATGTTAGGTTGGATTAATTGCGATTATTCATGATTAATTTTCAAAAAAAAAAAGTGATTAATTAGTTATTTTTAAATGTATTATTTTTATTTCTAAATTATTTTGAAATATTTTTCATTTTGAAATCAACTGACAACACTTACAAAAACATTATAAATAGTGTTTTCCCTGTGACAGAAATTTACCCCATAGTTAATCTGTGATCTGAAAGGTAGGCTATATTTTTCAAGTCCTTAAAGAGTGTCCTTACAATGCAACTTCCTGATTTCCTAATTTCTCTAGCAATGTATCAGGAATAAAACTGCCTTAGAGTGCCTGATATCCAGCATGACACTGACTGAAATCCCAGAGAACAAAAAGTCTGTCAAGCATTAAATTGCAATTGTTTTAAAAATAGTTTTTGCAGTATTTTTTTTCTATTGGCATTTATGCTCAAGGGAAAATGTACATTTCAGTAGTTGAGTCAGTTTTTTTGAGGTGTGTACTGTTATCAAAAGCATGCCATTTTCCCACTTTAAAGCAAGATGTTTTCTTCTGCTCAGAAAAAAAAATCAAAAATATAAGAATAGACAAGACTGTGTAGCTGATTCTTTAGACTTTTTTATTTTAAAGCTTTTGGGAAAATAATTATAAAAAAAAGCTTAGTTGGCTGACTGTTAATATGCTTGGTTGACCAACCAAAAAAAGTCTCACTGACCCATTAGTAGTGCTGTAGGCTGATGTCGCTGTAACGAATGCTATTATAGAAAATGAACTGCAAGAGTGCAAAAGGAAAGTATATTGTCAATTGCGGTAACCAACATCTTTTTTCATAATTATTTAGAGAATTAGCAGAATTTAATCCATTAGATCTAGCACCAGTAAGCGTTGCATTTATGTGTTTGTTTAAAATGAAATGAAAATGCACTGTGCTGGAACCAATGTTAATGTAGCCAGTCCAGTCGGGTCATTATGTAAATAGTTTTTTAATAGTTTGCACACTTACATTAGTACATTTGTACATTAGATTGAAGATGCTACACTTTTTCTGATCTGTGATAGGCTTTTTTTTCTTTATTTGATTGTAAATCACTATTAGAAAACAGCAGGAAGTGCATATTTACTCCAGGGAAAGCTAATGAAGCTTTCACTCATGTTTGGGAAAACCAAGGGCAGGGACTTGAACGTTAAACTCATTAGACTTGCAAATTTCTAAAATGTAAATGCTTCTCTGGCAATTGTCTGGTGTATGTTGGAGATTATGCCCTCACATTTTCAGCCTAAACAGATTTTCTCATAAATTTGTTCTCCATTTGCTCATTCTCTCTCGCTCTCTGTTCTGTCGTCTCTGTAGTTTGTCCTTCTCTGGCTCACATTAAGAGGCATCACATTAAAGGGAAGCTCCATCCAAAAATGACAATTGACAAATAGGCAAGTCATGAACCTGGATATGATAATTGGCTGGAATGTTAGTATTCTCTCACACACTAATCGTTTTGCTTCAGTAGATATCAATTTATCAGCTTGGGTTGTGTGGATTACCATTTTATTTGCTGTGTGTGGTTTTTGAAGTGTCAGTTTTGGGGGTCCCCTTCCACTTACATTGTATGGAGAGTTGTATTATTGTTCTGAAAATCTTTGTTTGTGTTCATCTGAAGAAAGAAAATCATACATCCAAGATGTTATTGATGGGAGAATTTTTATTTAAAGGACAAGTCCACTTCCAAAACAAAGATTCACATATAATGTACTCATGCCCTTGTCATCCAAGATGTTCATGTCTTTTTTTCTTCAGTCGTAAAGAAATTATGTTTTTTGAGGAAAACATTTCAGCATTTTTCTCCATATAATAGACATGCAGTTTAAATGTGGCTTCAAACGAACCCAAATTAGGTTGTAAATGATCCCAGCCAAGGAAGAAGGATGTTATCTAGTGTAACGATCGTTTTTTTATAAAACTAATACAATTTATGTAATTTTTAATGTCAAACCCTTGTCTTGTCTTACTCTGCCTGAACTGTTTTTTTCCGGTTCATGACAGAATATGTCAAAAAACGTTCTCCCTCAACTTCAAAATCGCCATATATCGCTGTTTTACCTTTTTTTGATCATCTTCACATGTTCACTTTGCAAACACTGGGTCGGTACTTAAGCAGCAATGTAGGATGATTTGAAATGATTTTTGAAGTTGAGGGAGAGAATACAATTGGAGTTTTTCGACATACCCCAACTGTCTTGAGCCAGAATACACCGAGTTCATTAAGAGCAAGGCAAGACAAGCGTTTGAGATTAAAAAGTATTTACATTGTATTTTTTAAATGAAAATAACCAATCGTTTCACTAGATAAGACCCTTCTTCCTCAGCTGGGATCATTTACAACCGCATTTGGGATCGTTTGAAGCCGCATTTAAACTGCATTTTGGAAGTTCAAACTTGGGGCGCCATTTCAGTCCATTTTATGGAGAAAAATCCTGAAATGTTTTCCTCATTTCTTTACAACTGAAGAAAGAAAGACATGAACATGTTGGATGACAAGGAAGTGAGTACATTTTCTGTAAATTGTTGTTCTGGAAGTGGACTTCTCCTTTAAGGGTGGAGTTCCTGATCCTGGTCCTGATCAATTCAAGAGATGTCCAAAGAAAATAAACATTAACTAATGAGAGAGAGAGAGAGAGAGAGAGAGAGAGAGAGAGAGAGAGAGAGTGAGAGAGAGTATAGTTTCAGTTTTGGCAACTAATTAAGCTATTTGTAATGGATTTATTCAAGGTGACCTGAAATGTGTGCTTTCTCTTCAGATTACTTAATGGGCTGCAACAGATAATGATTTATGGATGAATGAAAATATATGTTGTCCTTGGTGATGCTATTGCAAGTAGCTTTGTCATTATGTCTTTACGTTACAAATCCTGTGCTTTAAACAGGAAATTAGTTGAATAAAGAGCCTTTATAATCAGTATTTAATATCAAGTGTTTATTATCAAGCCTGACTTTACTGCTTGATTCTTAATAATATTGCTCTTTTCCATTTCTTTATGTTCCCATCACTGAACTAATGTCTTCCTCTGGATAAACGTCATTTGTTTAGTGCTAAAACAGGATGTTAACCAGCAACTGGGGGCTGTACGTAAAGCGTGCGTTGTTGTCCCTGGTGCAGTTCACCTCTCACCATGGAGAAAAGCTCTTGTTATTGTCAGCCCTGGACCAAGAGCTGTTCACCCATTATTAATTCACTGGGTCCTCAGAGGTGAAACGCAGGGCTCGGTTTGCCTCTGAGGGATCTGGTGACTGCATCATCAGCTAGTGCAGAGTCTTTGTATGAGAAACAGAGTGTGAGAAAAACAGATATGGTAAAGAAACCCAAATAAATCCTCTGTTGTCTGTGATCACTACTGATAAAGAGCTATAGGAGGATATAGCACAGTGGATTTCAGAGAGTGAGTCGCCCACCTTCCCCAGGAGGGTTCCAGAGCAGTCACAGAGAATGATAAAGTAAAAGAGAACAATCTTTATTTAAAGGCAAATGAATTAATACTGCTGCTACTGATAGGTAAATCTTTCTCAACTTAGTAGGCTATGAAATTCCATTACCATAGCTGCCTATTCAAAAACAAGTTGTTTTCTGAACTTCAAACAAATAAATACAAAATAGAGGTTATATTTTTGGCAACCACTTGAATAAAAACTGGACTAAAGCACATCAGCGAAAAGTTGACATCATTTTAACAGGTCTGTAGCGAACTCACACTACCATTCAAAAGTCTGGGATCAGACTTAAGATTAAGATTTTTAAAGAAGTCTTTTGTGCTCATCAAGGCTGTTCATTTGATTAAAATACAGAAAAAACAGTAATATTGTGAAATATTATTGCGATTTAAAATAGAAGTTTTCTGTTTAAATATACTTGCAAATAGAATTTATTCCTGTGGTGCAAAGCTGAATTTTCTGAATCATTGCTTCAGAGATCAGTGTCACATGATCCTTCAGAAATCATTCTAATATGCTGATTTATCATCAATGCTGGAAACAGTTGTGCTGCTTATTATTGCCTGTGATACTTTTTTTCAGGATTCTTTGATGAATAAGCATTAAAAAGAACAGCTTTTATTTTAAATATAACTATTTTGTAACAATATACACTACCGTTCAAAGTTTGGGGTTGGTAGATGTTTTCTTTTATTCTTTGTTTGAAAGAAATGAATACTTTTATTCAGCAAGGATGTGTTATATTCATAAAAAGTGACAGTAAAGACGTATATTGTTATTTTATTCTATTTTGAATAAATTCTGTTCTTTTTAACTTTCTATTCATCAAAGGTTCCAAAAAAAAAAAAAAAAAGCAGCAAAACAGTTTCCAACATTGATAATAAATTTGCATATTAGAAAGATTTCTGAAGGGTAGTTTCAAACTTAAGACTGGAGTAATAGCTGATGAAAATTCAGCTTTGCATCAGAGAAATAAATAACATTTTAAAGTCTATTAAAATAAATTGCAATAATATGTCATATTGCTGTTTTTTCTGCAACTTTGATTAAATAAATGCAACTTTGAGCGTAAGAGACTTGAGGTGAGACGCTGCAGGTGAATAGAATAAAAAAAAATGAACTAATATTTATCACCTTACCCATTTAATTGGCTAATCAGTGATGATGTTCTTTGATAATGTTAGGCTGCTTTTAGCCTTATGCTGGAGTTGGTTTCGGGCAATGAAACTAAGTATGTAAATAGTTAAATGCGTTAGCACGATAATATCGTGTATTGGCGATCTTGCAGGCTGATGATACCATCACCCAACACTACTGTAGCGTATTATTTACTCACCCTCCATGCATCCTAGGTCTATATGACTTCCTTCTTTCAGACGAATGCAATCAGAGTTATATTAAAATTTATTCTGGCACTCCCAAGCTTTAGAACGGCATAGACAGGTGTTTCTCCTCATCAGTCCAAAACAAGTCCAATAATATGCATCCATCCATAACAAAAAGTGCCTCACACGGCTCCAGGGGGGTTAATAAAGGCCTTCTGTAGTGAATCGATGTGTTTTTGTAAGAGAAATATCCATATTTAAAACGTAAGAATCACTTTAATCTAGCTTGTGCTAACAGTTGTACACAAAACTTGCTTTTTTGACAAGGGGCGTGGCAGAACTGAAATACCGTCTAAGCTGTTCGTCAGTCGCAACACAGTGGGATAGCTAACCAATCACAACACATTCCGTTTTTTTGGAAGGTGGGCCTTCATTAAGCCTGGAACTAATCGAGCCTTAGGTGTCAGGCTGGGAGAAATGTATTGTAATAATGTAAATTATGTTAAAATTAATGTGTTTTTCGAACCACCAAGCATGAAAGCATGTTCTAGTGTACCCCCAAAACAAAATCAAGACTTTGTAAAAGAGCATAATAGGACCACTTTAACAGTGTCTTTTGGATGTTTTCTTTCCACTAGCCTGAAAAAACACTTTATGAAAAAACAAAAAGTCCAAAATCAAAATGTATTATTACAGGTAAAATTACATTTTGCCTAATGGTACTGTTTTCCCCTCACCACTATTTGTTATGTGGAGACTTGCATCCTATTTGAAGGCTTTTTTTGCAAAAGACTTTGCAGGTATGTCTTGTTTTTCACATTTATTTATTTAATTTTAACTGAAATGAAGTCTGTGTCTGCAATATCTGTATCTGTAATAAATCTAGGATGCACAATTTGGTATATTTTGCCAGAGGAGAGTTTAAGTTTTTGAAAACATTTATCAGAACCAAGATCATTGTTTAATCATTGTTCCCTTTCAAGAAGTGTTATCTACATTTTGACATTTCTAAATTATACTTTAAAGGACAGTACTACTCGATAAGCTTTAGAACAAGTTAAACAAGAAACCACAGCAAGAGATGAGGTTTTAGATATGTGTAAACCGTAGAATTTATCCAGACTTATGATCATATTGCCAAACCCTATGGTGTAAAATCAGAGGTTGTGCAGCAGTTCATTAGTATAAGTAAAAGTTCAGGGCAAATACCTGTGTTTAACAGTGCACACAAATAACAAAATAACAGAAGATGTAACACAAAGCATCCTAATCAGGGCTCAAAATTAACTTTTTTACTTGGTAGCACTGGTGCTCCCAACTTCAAAAAGTTAGGAGCACCAAAAAAAATTTAGGAGCACCACAACTGCCAATTGAGCAGAACAGCCAGCACTGGGCCCGGCATTTCTTTTTAGTAATGCACCGATCTTGATTCTTCATGGCCGATTCTGATTGCCGATGTTTTTACAAGCAATGGGCTGATTCTGAAAGCCTTTTTAAAATATTTATTTTACGCCTTAAGCAAGGGACAAGAATGAATAAAAATATGAGTACATAAATAAGATGTTTATTTTCTCTATTACATGTAGAGCCAATTGAATTAGAGGCAACCACTGCATTTTTAAACAATCTACAGTACAAATAACAAAAAATAAACGACACAGTTCTTTCTTAGTCGTATTAAGTGCAAAAAATAAATGCAGCCATAATCAAAGTAGGCTAGTCTCTCAATATTTAAAGTGCAAATAGAGACCGAATTTTTCAAGCATGATACAGCTATAGACAACTACACAACCTATTATAGGCTACAGCCTATAATAGCTATGTAGCCAAGTTTGCGCACACTGGGGAGTCTCTCTCTACGTGTGGTATTAAAATAGCTTTTGAAGGCGCGTGCGCGTTTTACTTTCGGTTTCGTTTTAACGATGGCGCGAAACTCTCGGCGGTGCTGAGCGTGCATTCTACAATAAAAGACATTAATTTAACAAAACAATTTAAAAAGTGGGGGAACACAATCGGGATTTTGAAAAGTGTGTCCCCAGTGGAAATTACGCGCCTGCGTGAGTTATGATTTGATGTGAATGTATGCCGCGTTGTACAGTATGTTAAGACGGAGGCACCAGAATTGCGTCTGACAGAATGTGCGCTGTAGCACGAAATATAGTATATTTCTTCAAAAGCAGATTGTGGAGACATTTTAATTGTCCACAATAAAAAATCGTCATATCATACACCCCTAATTTCAATGTAGTTTGTGCAAATCCGGTACAGAGGTTGGTTAAGAGAGAGAGAGAGAAAAAACGGCCGGTTCCGAGTTTCAGTGGAGCGCAGTGTCAGTGACAGGGAGTGATTGACGGCTAATATCTCAATTCTGCATTAAAGTTAAGAATGTAAAGATCAAGTTTAATTAGTTATGTAATGTTGGAGATAACGGCGAACCTGTCACTGTATCAGCTCACAGCAGTCTGTGCAGTAGTTAGGCTAGCGAAAGTTTTGTAAAGGAATGAAAACAAGTCGCACCACAACAATTTCTGGCACTCGCACAAATGCTTCCAAATATATTTTGAGGTCGCACCAAGCCCGTATTAACCATACAGGCAACTGGGCAATTGCCCAGGGGCACACGACATCTAAAGGGCCCAGGACAGCAAGGGCACGAGCAAAATACTGTATCTGTAATCTCCCGCTTTATATTTAACAAAGTGTCCACCCGGGCTTTTGCGCTGCACAGAGGTATGCTGCGCTGCCTATGACTTTGAACGTGAGTTGAGAGCGGTTGAGAGTCAGTCTCATGCGGACTGACCAATGAAGAGAGGGCCTCAAGTTAAGACCCTCTCCTCATTGGTCAGTCCGCATGAGGTGGGTCAAAGCTTACGCCGAGCCCGAGCGCGTTACGTGACGTCAGGCGTTGCTACAACAGAAAAAAAAATCAGACACAATGGAGAAGCTAAGTGGGAGCGCGAAGCGAAAATTAAAAAAAGGAAAAGGACATCAGAAACGCTGAAAATTTAAAGTATATACCTATATACTCAAATTCAAACATGCACTTCCTCATTATTTAGGACTAAAGTTGTGTGTTTTGCCAGATTATATAGCATTTATTTTATCTTGTCTTCTTCAGAGAAATTGTTTTGTGTATTTAGTATTGTGTAGTGTATTTATGTAGCACTAAAATGTTTAACTGGTTAATTGTGCTATAACATGTTGTTGTTCTATTTTAAAATAAGTTAAATGAGCTTAGGATCAAAATGTTTATGATCAAATAGTGATACTGCATTTTATTTTTTATTTTTTCCTTGAGGTGCCAGCTTTATGAAAATGCTGTAAATTGTTGTGGAGGGATAACTGGCAGATTTCAAATTGTTTGTGTTGGACTAATAACTTGATTGCCTTGTCTTCTGTGATAGCTCTATCAATTCCATACATTTCTATTGGGAATAAGTGTTGTTAAATAAACAATGGTTTGAAAGTGGTTGCTTATCTATTCATTTTTTGTGAAAATGGAGGATACTTCCCTCCCTCTCAATGTAGTGGGTCAATTTTACCAGATTATACACAGATGCTGATGTGTTTTGTTTTCATAGCATCATATGTTAGTGAATGTCTTTGATAGGGGACATAGTAGTGCATTTGTAGTTCTATGAGCATTTAAATATTTGTAAATCAAAATATGATGACAGTTAGGATTTGAAGTATTGAGTATATTTACTGTATATTACAGTAATATATTCTATATATGACCATATTATGGTGATCCTGGGGTCGTGATGATGGGGCCCTTGAATATTGTTGCCCAGGGTACAACAAAGTGTTAATCTGGCCCTGGGTCGCACAGATTAAATTTTGGGAGCATATGCGACCAAAACGGTCGCAATTTCGAGCCCTGCTAATGTACATTACTGATAACAAAAATTAGAAACTAAAGGATTGATATGAAGTATAATCTTATGTCGTGTATCATGGAGGATCTTCTAGGAATGTTCTTTTATTGTAACACTGTCAATTTTATACAGTGATTCATATTTATTTCTTCCAAAAACCATGGATTTGACAGTATTTTACAGTAAGCTTACACATAACCTTTAACCTTTTTTTGCAAAAATGTACAGATTTCTTTTTTCAGTGTACCGTCTGTTTTTAGAGCAGTGTAATGCTATTACTAGACAGTTAAAACATTAAAGTAGGTTTCTTTTATCCATTATAACACCTCTGACAGTTGTTTTTATTTTTGAAATTCTCATTAACATTGACTAGCTTCCTTGATGTGTATCTCTACCTGCTGATCTTTTGCCAATCAGGTGCTTTATACAAGGTCGACATCAGCATCTTCCACTTTTCAGTGCGTCCTCTGTGAGCTGATACCATCCTCACCCCAAAGTCACATTCACAGCCGTTCAGTCTGTGAGGTTGTCAGGTCCATTAATCACCTGCCTGGTGGCCGCAGATCTATCTGAGTGCCGTTCTTCGTGCTGCCTGCCACACAACGCAATCAGCTCCTCTTCCCAGAATGCAAATTTAAAGGGGGCGGTGATATGTTAGCCTGTGTTGGTGAAGGGAGGGTGATTTTAGAGGCCAAACGTGAGGCGAAATGCAGGACCGCCAATCATATGCATCCATGTTTTCATTAATTTTCATATTTTTCCATTCGCACAGTAATCTATCATTCAGTGGGTTTGATGGAAGAAGCCCAATGGGGAGGTGGCAATGTGTGCGTGACTGATCATGCCTTTTATCTCCTGCCTTGTTAGCCTTTGTTGCTGTAGACTGACAGTGAGACCCCCTCTCCTCCCTTTCCTTTAATTCACCTTCAGTCATTTTAATGGGACAGTTTCTATCCAATAGCCTATGGATTTATACTCCACTCCAGTCCTTGATCAAATTGTGGTCATGGCCTGTCTACTGGAAAATGACAGCAATCTCTTCAGACCCTTATAACTATAAGATGACCGTGTCTACCTCCGCAGTATTACTCCTGACATCTGCATTGTTTTTCTTATCTTGTGCTATAAAGAACTATTCAGTAGTAAAAATGTCTCACCAGCTATTACGTGCTGACAAATTATTGCATTTTATGAGCCGCACAGTTTATTTAGGGTCACAAAGAAGGTTATTTGTGTTGTTTGCAAGACCCATACCCATATAAATTGGGGTATGCTTTATTGTTATAGTTACAAAGATATATTATATATATTATATATATTGGTCATTCTGTGTCAAATCAACCAGATTAAAAAAAAATCCCAGCTCAAATTTTTGATTTTGCTAATATTTTTTTCTGAAGAAAGATAGACATAGTGATGAAAGCCAAAATAATAAATGTCATGGATGAATATTTACTGAGTAATCCACTGTTTTGTAGAGGGGGGTCAAAATGGCAATTTTCACCTGAGATTCAGAGCCAAATTACAGGAGGGTAAAAATGACTTGAGAAAGATGGCAGCATTATAATATTTTTTTGTTTTGTTTTGTTTTTCTCCAAAGTTTGCATTGAGAAGTTCTGTTCCCCATTTTTTAATGATCATTTTATTTTATTTTATTTTATTTTATTTTATTTTATTTTATTTGCCCAACACATTATAAACTGATGTATCCCTAAAATATTTATTCACCAATTCTAGGTTTTACAGGGTCGATGGCTTTTGTTTGTGTGAAGTGTGTGGCATTCACTCATGATATCATCGTTTCAAGGTTAATCTTGGTTTATGGTTCATGTCTGTGGAGCATCTGCCATTGTCACGACAGTGGGCGATTACAGTAGTGCTTTCTAGCCTAGGGGTCATACCGTCTTATGGGCGAGGGTTAAAAGTGAGGCAGTGTTGGGGTAAGGTGAAAACCCTGTCGCAGTAATCCAGTTGTAGAGAGGGCTTTTACATCCAGATGCTGACAGATGTTTTACAATGGGATTGGCGGGAATTGCAGCCCTGGGATTTAGTTATCCGGATTTAATGTCAGGAATGAAGCCAACATAAACTGATAGGTTGCCAACATAGAAAGCAACTCTAAATATTCCAGCTATTACTCAGGTCCATTGAACTTTTTTATATTTTAATTTTAATTTAATGTGAATTGCTTCTGCAGTGTCGAAAGGTACTTTTCCTCAGCTGCTGGATTTTATTTGCATTTTGCCCTTGCATTTTGCCCAAAATGACTGTTAGTCATTTTGTAAGTAATTTATATTATATGTATTTTTTGGGGGATTTGACTTAATTTGTAACCGATTTTAATTGTCTCTTTGCAGCTGGTCGGGGGGCAGTTTGATCTGGAGATGAACTTTATCATCCAGGAGACGGAGAGCATCATCTGCATGGTAGAGCTCCTGGATAAATGTGACTCCACTTGCCAAGCGGAGGTATGGAGTATGTTCACCGCTGTGCTGAAGAAGAGCTTGCGAAACCTGCAGGCCTGCACAGAAATCGGTCTCATCCAGCTGGTGCTTCAGCGCATAGACCGGGCCGACACCATGATTGCAGGTATGTTAAACAAGGAATGAGACATCCACCTTTGTAAATAAGTGACACTCTAATACAGGCGAACGTCGGTCCTGGAGAGCCGCAGCCCTGCAGAGTTTTGCTTCAGCAGCCCTGCAGAGTTTTGCTATGTTAAGAAATAATACGAGGAAAATAATTAATAACTAATAATTATAAATGTTCTGTAAAAACAATGATGCAAACATGTTATATCATGTTATACAGTACTAGTTCTTCACAGTTTTTTTTATTTGATTGTGCTGGTTTTCCATTGTTTTTTCTATGTAAATATGGACGCGTTGGACTGTTCCACTCACGTTTCTTGCAGCATCTCATGCATGAAATGGCATTCTAAAATGTTGTACTCAAGTTAAAAGTAGTTCACTTCCATCTTCTTGCGTGTTTTTCCTATTCCACTGCCTGCGCCGCATCTTTGTCATCACAAAAGTGTTTTCTGTGTGAACGCACCTAACGATATGAGTGCATCACATGTGACCAGTTAATCACGTGCACTGACATGCGGTTGGATCATTTTTTTCTCTTTAGTGTTATCACATTTTGTATTATTTCTATTCAAAATTGCGATTCCTCGATTTCTAAAAAATAAAATTGTGGCAAAACATTAAATTCTAATCAATCCATAAAATCTGAAAAAGCTGAAAAATCGCCCAGCTATATAGTTCTTCAGCTTTGCAGGACTGATACTGATACAAAACTTACATAGGGCTAATCAGCCACAAAGCTCAGTTTGGCATGTCAATGCTTTCCAAATACAGATTTTAAAAAGATGTATATATTTTATAGAGATTTAAATGTAGTTGTATATATGAAGATTTGATTATAGCTACAACATAACTGTTTTAAAAAGTATAGATGGTACAACTCTTTAACACTTGACATTGTGCATGTACAGTTTGAGTGATTTCTTTTTTGTCTTTGGATCATGATGTATCTTAAAGGTTTAGTTCACCCAAAAATGAAAATTCTGCCATTAATTACTCACCCTCATGTTGTTCTAGACCTGTTCATTTCCGTAACACAAATTAAGATATTTTTGATGAAATCTGAGAGCTTTCTGACCCTGCAGAGGCAGCAATGCAACTGACATGTTCAAGGCTCAGAAATGTAGTAAAGACATTTATAAAATAGTCCATGTGACATCAGTGGTTCAACCTTAATTTTATGAAGCTACAAAATACTTTTTGTGCACAAAGAAAACAAAAATACCGATTTATTCAACAATTACTTTGCTTCTGTGTCAGTTTTCATCGTGTGTTCATGAGAGTACCACAACACATGCGTGATAATTGCATGAACGTGGTAATTGCTTTGCTGTCTATGCAGGATCAGAAAGCTCCTCCGATTTCATCAAAAATAGCTTAATTTGTGTTCCAAAGATGGACGAAGATCTTACAGGTTTAGAATGACATGAGGGTGAGTAATTAATGACAGAATTTTCATTTTTGGGTGAACTATCCCTTTTAACTCCAGATTGAACACAGGTGCTCGCAGCTATTTTGCATGTCCTGAATTCTTTAGCACTTCTGCTGAATGCTGAAGCACAGGCAAAACGTCTCTGATGCTGCAAAACATTAATATTAACAGCATTCTTATACAATTTCTGACAAATTTAATATTGGTATTGATCGTAAATAGTTTAAACTGAATTCAGTTGTCTCTCAAAACCAGTATTTATTTTATATTTTTTATTTTTTATTTTATAGCTGTAATGCAGTATTCACCTCATGTTTCTGAGTTTATGTGTGGTGTTTTTCAGATCTGCTGGTGGACATGCTAGGTGTGTTGGCCAGCTACAGTATCACAGTGAAGGAGCTGAAGCTGTTCTTCAGTAAATTGAAAGGAGAACAAGGCCAATGGGTAATGGTCTTCTCTTTCCACCTCACACACAGTCACTAGATCGTGACCTCCAAGAAATAGATATATTTTTTTAAAGTACTAAGGCTGTCAGTTGTTTTAAATAAATGGAAGCTGGTTTATTATTTAATTTTTGTTATGATGTGCTTTGAAATGTGCTTTGGAACAATTTACTGTAATTTTTTACAAAATTAGAAGTACGCAAAATGTATGTCCTTGTCCTCCATTCAGTCTTCAGTGCGTGAGGGAGATGTTGAGATAGTGAAAAGGCAAGAGGGTTTGATGCATTAGGCTGTTTTTCTGTACTGGGGGACTATGGCGGTACCATTGATCAGAGCTTGAAATAAACACGTCAGAGCAGTAGTAGAGCACACAGTCATGTGTGTCTGTATTTTACAACATATGGGCAGAAGCTATTGTCTGATGTACTCAATGCTAATGGACCAAATACGTCTTGGTTTGTAATATGTTTTAGAAAATAAATCCATGTCTAAATTCAGAACATGAGTGGGATTTAGATTAACCAAAATTATTTGTGACAGAAATACTGCAGTCAGTCTGTAACAGGTATTTATTTGTGTGGATGTTTGTGTGAGTTTTTGTTCAAGTGGTCCTAATGCTGTTGCTTTTTTCTTTTATCTGTTAGCCTCCTCATGCTGTCAAGCTGCTGTCCGTGTTGAAGTGCATGGCTCAACGAAATGGCCCAGATTCCTTTTTCAGCTTCCCAGGAAAGAGTGCTGCGGTGAGACCATGACCCAAACATCAGTTCAAATCACCGTCCTTAAACTTAACATCTGCCTCTTTACACTGTAAAAACATTTGTTGTGGTTTTTGAATTAGCGATTTGAAAGGTACAGGCCAGAATTTCTCTTTTTTTGGACTTGGATTATATATGTGTATTCAATAAAAAAATCAAACTTTTAAATGCCAGTGTTGATGAAATACAGTTTGAAGAGATTATTTTTTTCTAAAGTACTGAAAACTGACCTAATTGAAAAATCAACCTGTCTGTTTACTTTAAAGCTGTATTTGAGCATGAGATCTGCAGAAAGGTCTTTTCACTGCAAAATGTTTGGATTAATTTTAACTCAAAAAAATCTCACTCCCTCTAACACACTGTGTGTGTGTGTGTTAGAGCACAAACACACACACTTGTTTCTTTCAAGATTAGGAGACATTAGGACTTTAAAACTTTAAAACTAGAAGAAAAAAAATCTTCAAAAGGCCTTACATAACCAGTCTTTCACTTAGTTATCCAGATATTCCTAGATATTGTGTATATTGAATTAAACTTGTCTTTTTTTAGATTAAAGACAAGCAAATTTCTTGTTTTGAAAGAAATTTGAGAAAAACAGCTGATAAATATTTCAGGATAGACTTATAATTTTTTCATATCTTACGTCCTGTGTGTTTTACTACAGACGCTGGTTTTTGCTTTGAGCTCAGTGTTAAAATTTACATTAATTTTTTTTTCTGTGCATCAAGAGATAACAGCAGTAAATGCACACTACCAGTCAAAAAGTTTTGGAACAGTAAGCTTTTTAATGTTTTTTAAAGAATTCTCTTCTGGTCAACAAGCCTGCATTTATTTGATCCAAAATACAGCAAAAGCGGTGATATTGTGAAATATTTGTACTATTTAAAATAATTGCTTTCTATTTAATCTAATTTTTTCCTGTGATCAAAGCTACATTTTTAGCATCATTACTCCAGTCTTCAGTGTCACATGATCCTTCAGAAATCATTCTAATATGCTGATTTACTGTTTTGTATTATTATTATTATCATCATCATCATCATCAATATTTAAAACAGTTGAGTACATTTTTTTTTAGGATTCTTTGATGAATAGAAATTAATATTTTATTTAGCAAGGATGCTTTAAAATTGATCAAAAGTGATGATAAAGACATTTATAATGTTACAAAAGATTTCTATTTCAGATAAATGCTATTCTTCTGAACTTTCTTTTTTTTGAGCAGCAAATCAGAATATTAAATGATTTTTGAAGGGTCATAAAGGGTCTGAAGGGTCATTAGAATGATTTCTGAAGGGACACTGAAGACTGGAGTAATAATGCTAAAAATTCAGCTTTGAAATCACACAAATAAATTACACTTTAAAATATATTTAAATAGATTATGTTATTCAAAATTTCAAAATATTAAAAAAACTTTACTGTTTTTGCCATACTTTAGATCAAATAAATGCAGGCTTAGAGAGCAGAAGAGACTTAAACAAACAAACAAAAAAACACTTTTGACTGCTATATGTATATATATCTTTTTTGATGTGATGCAGATGCAGATGATCCAACTGCCTGTGTGTTTGCATATTTTTATTAAAAATCAAACCATCATCCTATCAGCATTAGGGTCTTGATGTTTTAGAAGGCATGTGTATGGAAGTCTTCCTATGTTGTCAGTGTCCACCTGAAACGGTGCCAAATGAATGCCATCATTTTAGGAAATACTTTGATTGGATGTTGTTTGGTGTTTACGTGTTATTCCAGCACAGATAGGATGCTGACTTCAGGAAAAAATAGGCTTCAGGCATTGCACTTGCCTTCATTTTTCATCCATAACCCACAAATATGACAGGAAGTCTTCAGTGCACAAACATACACAACCGTTTTGAACACACCCCTTCAAAGATACTCATTTTTTTTTTTTTTTTTGTTGCTGCTTATGTGCTATTCTGTGTGATGCTTGGGTTATCTAAAACAAGACAACAAAATAAAGAAACGTAACTAAAAAATGTTTTGTTTTTTGTATCATCAGGCTATTGCACTTCCACCTATTGCAAAATGGCCATACCAGAACGGCTTTACCTTCCACACCTGGCTGCGTCTGGATCCCATCAATAACATCAACGTTGACAAGGACAAGCCTTATCTCTACTGGTGGGTTTCACACAAACCTGTAATGTAAAATACAACACCTCAATTCAAAATGCTTTCTAAAGAACCAGACACCTGTAGTACATAGAGAAAGATTAGCAGACTACTTTGTTTGTCTAGAAGGTGCCATAAAAGTTAAAATATTGGTAGGTGGTTAGATGAACAATAAGAAAATTCTGTAGATTTTCCTCTTTCTCTCTGTCTAGCGTTTACACTTCTCAAGGGCAGCATTTCACAGCCTTCTTGTCCTATTTTCAGCTTCTAATTAATTTCAGTCAAAAATGTAATTTATGCAAATGGAGCTATTTTGACTCACCAAACGATAATTGACCCTGTAAGAAGAACTGTAGGATTTACACTTTTCACTGGGCTGAGATTAACTCTCTGCATTACAGGCTTTCTTTCAAAATGTAGGTTTGTTCAGTTCATCCATCCATCCGTCCATCCATCCATCCATAATATCCATTCATCCATCCATCCGTCCATCCATCCATCCATCCATCCATAACATCCATTCATAAATTCCATCCATCCATCCATAAATAACATCCATGTGTCCATCCATACATAACATCCGTCCGTTCATCCATTCATAACATCCATCCATCCCTCCATAGCATCCATCCACAATAACATCCATTCATCCATTCATCCATTCATCCATCCATCCATCCATCCATCCATAACATCCATAACATCAATAACATCCATCCATACATAACATCCGTCCGTCCATCCATTCATAACATTCATCCAAATACAACATCCATCCATAAATAACGTCTGTCCATCCATCCATCCATAACATCCATCCATACATAACATCCATCCATACATAACATCCATCCGTCCATCCATAAATAACATCATCCATAAATAACGTCCACTCATCCATAACATCCATCCATAAATAACGTCCGTCCATCCATCCATACATAACTTCCGTCTGTCCATCCATCCATCATAACATCATCCATAAATAGCGTCTGTCTGTCCATCCATTCATAACATCCATAACATCCATCCTTAAATAACATCCGTCCATCCATCCATAACATCCATCTATAACATTCATCCAAACATCTGTCCGTCCATACATAAATAACATCCATCCATAACATCCGTCTGTCCATCCAAAATAACATCCATCCATAAATAACATCTATAAATAATGTCCGTCCTGTTTATCCATCCATCCATCCATCCATCCATAACATCCATCCATACATAGCGTCCGTCCGTCATCCATAAATAACATCCATCCATCCATCCATCCGTCCATCCATCTATCCAAAATAACATCCATTCAAAATAACATCCATTCATCCATCCATCCATACATCTATCCATAACATCCATCCATCCATAACATCCGTCTGTCCATCCATTCATAATATCCATAACATCCATCCATAAATAACATCCATCCATCCATCCATAACATCCATCCATCCATCCATTACATCCACAATAATAACTTTAGTTATCCATAAGATAGATGTACAAAATATTACAGTATCTTCATTTTTGTCTCAAGGGCGAGTAGATGATAATGGCATTTTTATTTTGAGTGAAATAACCCTTAAAAAAACTACTATGATTATACAGTATAGACACCCAATATGTAGTAAAGGGTAAGTTCATTATGCACATTCAGTTTGTTTTTGGTTCTTCAAACACCTCAGGTACTGATATAATATCAAATATTTTCTACTCAGGGTGAGATAATTAATTACAATTTTTTAATATGTTCACAATAATCGTTAGGTCAAGGATGACAAATATTCATTCATAAACAACATACTGCTGATGGCTTGCATTGTATTAAACAAACAACATAGTAAACAAACAAACAGATTTTCTTATTTGTTTTTTAATAATTTATACATAAAAGGGTTAAAACTCTTTCTTTTGAAAATAGTGTTATATAGTATAAACGTGAGAACCCCTCACCTGAAATGTAACTTTTTTAAAATTGTCTATTTTTTTCATCATCCCCAGCTTCCGGACCAGCAAAAGTTTGGGCTATTCTGCACACTTTGTTGGTGGATGTCTGATTGTGACCGCTCTAAAGTCCAAAGCCAAAGGCTTCCAGCACTGTGTGAAATATGACTTTAAACCCCAGAAGGTATGTTTTTTTTTTAAACTTATCAGTTTATGTACACTTTTTCTAAAGTCTTCATTTTTACCTCTACAATGTACAAGGAAAGCAAAGTTGATATATAAAAAGGAGGGTTTGTGCTGAGGCCAAGTCATGTCTGAGGATTTGCAAGAAGAAACTAAATCCCTTCCCTGCTCAGATTCCATATGCCCCCTGGAATGGGCAGGCATCCTCAAATACACCTTTAGACTAGAGATGGACAACTGCCACAAAGGATTATCCAACAAAACATGCAGACTTACACACACACATAAATACACACACACAAAAAAGATTAAAAAAAATTTAATGCTATTTACTTATTTTTTAATGAACAGTCCTTTCCAGCAAGGAAGTCTAGTACTTATGGGGCTAATATGACTTAAATTCACATTTCTAATATCAAAAAGCATGGGTATGTATTTGGCCTATATTTAGAGTCCATTCCATTCCCTCTGGAGAGGTCTTACCTAAGGGATAAGCACCTTCATTGGCTTTTCCCACCATTTAATGGAAATTCAAGATGATCTGGGTGAGGTCATTGCTGGAGGGTGTAAGTGGACCACAGTATTATAACTGTGGCGAAGTTAAAAACGCATCTTTAGTGTCAGAAGTTTGCTGGTGGACCACATTTTTCTATAGACCAGGGTTTTTGAAACTAGGGTCTAAGGACTCACAGGGGACCCCAAGGGGTTGCTAAAGGGTCTGCAAAAGATAGGAAAAATATATTGTTAGGGCTGTCATAGTTAACATGCACTTAAGATAATAATGAAACACAATATTTTTACGTTCTTATTCAGCAAATTTGGTTATATATATTTAAACTAAATCATAATTATATTGTATGGATACACATACAGTTAAAGTCCAAAGTTTACGTACACCTTGCAGAATCTGCAAAATATTAATTATTTCACCAAAATAAGAGGGATCATACAAAATGCATGTTATTTTTTAGGTAGTACTGACCTGAATAGGATATTTCACATAAAAGAAGTTTACATAGTTTACATATAGTCCACAATGAGAAAATAATAGTTGAATTTATAAAAAAATGACCACGTTCAAAAGTTTACATACACGATTCTTATAGGAGAAGTCCACTTCCAAAACAAAGAATCACATATAATTTACTCACCTCCTTGTCATCCAAGGTGTTCATGTCTTTCTTTCTTCAGTCGTGAAGAAATTATGTTTTTTGAGGAAAACATTTCAGCATTTTTCCCCATATAATGGACTGGTGTGGTGCCCCGATTTCGAATTTCCAAAATGCAGTTTAAATGCGGCTTCAAACGATCCCAGATGCGGGTGTAAACAATCCCAGCCGAGAAAGAAGGGTCTTATCTAGAGAAACGATCGGTTATTTTCATAAAAATAATACAATTTATATACTTTTAATGTCAAGGGCTTGTCTTGTCTTACTCTGCCTGGACTGTTTTTTTTTTTTTCTGGTTCTTGACAGTTAGGGTATGTCGAAAAACGTCAAAATTGTCCTATATCGCAGTTTTACCCTTTTTGTTAATGGTGTTTGATCTTCTTTGCAAGTTCACGTTGCAAAGACTGTGTTGGTACTTCTGCAGCGATGCAGGATGATTTTGATAAGATTTTTGAAGTTGAGGGCGAAAATATGAGTTTTACACAGAGAATACACAGAGTTCAGGGAGAGTGAGACAAGACGAGCATTTGAGATTGAAAAGTATTTAAATTGTGTTTTTTAAATGAAAATAACTGATTTGCTAGATAACACCCGTCTTCCTTGGCTGGACTTGTTTGCAACCGAATTTAGTGATCGTTTGAAGCCACATTTAAACTGCATTATAGAAGTTTAAAATCGGGGCACCATAGCAGTCCATTATATGGAGAAAAATGCTGAAATGTTTTTCTCAAAAACATAATTTCTTTACGACTGAAGAAAGAAAGACATGAACATCTCGGATGACAAGAGTGTGAGTACATCATATGTGAATCTTTGTTTTGGAAGTGGACTCCTTTAATACTGTATTGTTACCTTAATGATTCACAGCTATTTTTTTTTGTTTTGTTTTGTTTTGTGGTAGTTGTTCATGAGTCCCTTTTTTGTCCTAAACAGTTAAACTGCCCATTGTTCTTCAGAAAAATCCTTCAAGTCCCACAAATTATTTGGTTTTTTCAGCATTTTTATGTATTTGAATCCTTTTCGACAATGAATGTATGATTTTTAGATCCATCTTTTCACACTGAGGACAACTAAAGGACTCATATGCAACTATTACAGAAGGTTCAAACGAAGGTTCAATCGAACAGAATTAAGTTTACTTATGAAGCATCAGGTTGCATCAGCATTTGAACCTTCTGAAGGGGATAATCATATTTTGGGGTCAAAAAGTTTAAAACTCCCAGCTATAATGCTCTCTTGCGATACTGATATTAAATAAAAAATGACATGCTGTCCTTTTTATAATGGCTAATTTTATTTTTATTCAACAGTGGTATATGGTGACCATAGTGCACATCTATAATCGCTGGAAGAACAGCGAAATCAGCTGCTATGTGAATGGAGAGTTGGCGTCATATGGTGAGATCACCTGGTTTGTCAACACAAGCGATGTAAGTACTTTCAAAAGGTTCTGTTATCTTTCCTTGCTCTGTTTTTTAACAGCAGTTAAGCTTGAGGCCTTGATTTTTTTTTCTCCTGAAATATTTCAGTTCAAAGCTTGTCAATATTTTAGCAGCTACAAATCCCAAAATACCCACAAACTTTAAAGGATGAAACAGAACTGCATAGACGGCAGAACAATAGCAAAAGCTAACATTTTCTAATACATGTGATGACATTTAATGTGATTATTTAGTCATGTGTTGTGTTTTCCTGTACAGTGAGGTCTAGATTTTGAAACGTCTTTTTATTAAAATCATATGATTGGAATTTGGTCAGTGAGTGTGCAGGACATGCAGGCTTTTCTTTTGAAACTGTGAATCAAAGATGACCATTATTAGGCTGAAACAGTATTGCTCAAGGTGGTGTCAGAATGATGTAGTTAATGTCTATTTATAACAGTTAAAAAGCAGCATTGTATGTTGATTGCTTATACGGTTTATTGGTTTTTTCATTGTATGCAAAGGGGCATACTCACACATGGACAGATTATCATTTGTGTAAAATGACTCTCAATAAAAAGCCCCTTTTTAAAACAAACAAAAAATAACTGTAATAGAGTAATAGGTATAATCAATGTACAGAATAGTTGATTGAAGACCTGTGTATCTCAAGTATGATGCGAGTAAATAACGCAAAGTACTGTATAAATGTTGTAATGTTTTATAGTTTGGGGTCAGTAAGATATATTTTTTAAGAAAATAACACTATTATTAATGCTTTTATTCATCAAGGGTGGATTAAATTGGTCAAAAGTGAGTGTAAAGACATGGATAATGTTACAAAAGATTTCTATATCAAATAAATAAAAACCAAATTCATTAGTGAACCAGCACCACACTTAAAAACATTGTGATGAATTAAAAAAAAAAATTGAACTAAAACTATTTCCCCTCTTGTTCTTTACAGACATTCGACAAGTGTTTTCTGGGCTCATCAGAGACTGCAGACGCTAACCGTGTGTTCTGTGGTCAGATGGGGGCAGTGTATCTGTTCAGCGAAGCTCTCAGTGCTGCTCAGATATTAGCCATCTATCAGCTGGGGCCTGGATACAAGGTGGGCCCCTTTTCCCTGCCTAAATGCTGTCTATTACAGATGCTAAAAAAAATTCTTGATCAAAATTCTAACCTGATGAGGTAGCAATGTTGTCAAATCACATACATGTACAGATATATCTGTTCATGAGATTATAAAGGGTAAATACACCCAACTGCTGCTTTACTCCTCTTTCTTTTTCTTGTTCTTTGTTTTATTGAATTTACTTAAATGATTTTGAAACACTTATTACTTTTAAGCAGCATGCAGTTGTTTTAAATTTTTAAGGCAGAGGCTGTTTGCAAATAGATCCTGTTTACACCAAGTGCAAATAGCAATAAAGGCTATTTACACTAAGTGTAAATAGCGATTATATGCTATTTATACTAAGTGAAAATAGAATGTTTTCTTAGCGATAGAAGCTGTTTACACAATATGCAAATAGCAATGGATTTGACTTACGCTAACAGTAATATTTTCTCTGCAAATAGTGAGATATTCTATTTACAGTATGCAACAATAGTATTTTCTTTGCAATAATATTGATTCTATTTATACTACTTTGTGCAGGTGGCAGATATTTTCACCTCAGTATTGTAGTACATTATATTATCATTTTTATGAACAAGTTCGGCAAAAGGCAGATTCGAACTCGGGTCGATCTCATCAAAAAGTCACTGCTATGTGCTTTACCAACTACACCACTGGAGCTGTTGTTTAGCAGGCATCTTTTGTAATGTTGACAAGTCAAACCATGTTTGTGGGCCGAGTTAGTGTAAATAGCCTCCGCAAACAAAGCAGGCTTTTTTCTCTTAGTGTAAACAGACAATCCATTTTATTTAAGCAATAAAATATAATCATACTATTCAGCACAAATTTAATGCATTTTATTTTATTATATTTTAAGGATATCTCAATTAAAATAATATATTCAAATAATTATTTAGATAAATTCATTTAGAATTTGTAAAAAATATATATTTTAATTAAAAGAGTGTGTTAAAGGGGTCATTGGATGCAAAATTCACTTTTACACGTTGTTTCAACTGAAATGTGTGTTGGCAGTGTGTGCACACAACCACCCTATAATGATAAAAATCTACCCTATGTTTTTTTTATTTTAAATCCCGATAAATCATAACCACTTTCTTAGCTGTTCACAGATTCTTGGCAAAATGACGTAGTTTTGCACAGGCCCCTCCTACGTCTGTCTACACTGGTGTTTTAGCATAGACCCGCCCTGAGTGAGCTGAGAATATATATTCATAAAAATCAATTCACGTGCACAAAATAAAAATATATATTCATAAAATACATTTCACAAATGCAAAACCCAATTCACAGATGTACATCTGTGTCCAAAATTTTTGAATGTTTAAAATTCACGAGTTTATCATGGGCTGTGAATGTGAATCGCCATGGATTTGTGTGTGCATATTTGAGACTTTCCTTGCAGCTAACTCCTCCCACGCAGGCCACTCGTACTCTTTAGCCAATCAGATTTGAACCTGTCAGGCAACCAATCATAACCTGCTGTGGGCGTATGAGGCGCGTGCCCCGGGTGTGCCTACCTGAATGTTGCGTCATCAGTGCAAGACCATGGTTCATGTTACGAGCTCATCAGTGGTTTGTGCAGTTCGTTTTATTTCAGTTAATTAGCCAAGTAAAAGTGTATTGTTTTATTTTTGCATGTTTACTTACAGCTTGGAAGTAAAATTGGTCGTTGAGACATGCTCGCTAATGTGAACAATGTAAGCTAGTGGCTGCTGTTTAATCCAGAGTGTGATATGATTTAATATTGATCAATTCTTATGTTTATTTAATAAATAACCGTCATCATCATAGCTTTATATAATGATGAATAAACCTCATGAGAACTCAGTGTGTGAATAACGGTGTGTTTGTACTCACCATTTGTGCATAAGGATGCAGTGTTCAATTAAAACACACTAACTGTTTTACTTGCAATTTTTAGGATTTAAATACTTTGGCACAACATCTAGATGTCAGTTACAGATGTCTTCATTCACCTTCAAGTTGATCTCTTTTATGTACTTTACGTTTATGTAATCAACATTCATTTACTTTTCACATTATATTACTGTGATTAACCATTGTTAATGTTTAATCTTATGTTGCATTGTGTATTGTAATCTCAAAGATTTTTACATCACTATGATTTTTGTAAGCTGCAGTTGTATTTGCTTGGTAACAGTTGTGGAACTTGTGCTGGTCAGACAAAGACTGATCATAAAGAGGAATGCAACAAAGATTTTCAGTAATCTTTATTCAGTTATTTTATCACTTTATCTCATGCTTTCTGTTCTTTCAGTATCTGCATCTCTTGTCAAAAATGTGAGTTAACATGCCAAGGTGTTAACTGCTTTGAACATCAGACCAAAACCTGGCATGTCCTGACAGAGAGAGATAGTGAAGACTGAATCTAAAACATTTGATTCATGAACTTTTCACATGATGTATTACACTGATACATGTATCTATCATTCAGCCATAAAATGTACTTTAAAATATTGCTAAAGACTCTAAATGGGACACCATACCGACCATCCTGGTTTTTAAATAGCCTTTGACTGGAGAACTTCTAGCAGAGCAGCAAACTGGTATCAAGACTGGTATCTCAGACTTGTGTGAGAGACATATTCAGCTGTGCTACGTTGTACTCTATAACTGTCAAATCATATTTCATGTTACAGGTGCATCATAATCATGGTCAGGTCATTTCATGGACATTTAATCCCAAAGTGTTTAGAAAACTTAAATAATCTTTAATAAATCGCATACAGCAAATGTAACAACTGATTAGTTCTGAATGTTTTAATTCTAACATAAAACCAGAACAATAACAAGAACATTTAACAATGCTTGAACATGTACGAAGTTACAAAGTTATGAACATGACTTAAAAAAAAAATGTTGAAACTGTCAAAATGGATGGGTTGCAACATGACTGTTTTGAAAGAGTTACAGTTCCAAATGAAACTTCTAGATTCACATCACCTCATTACTTGTGATAGAGGATGAAGTAGGAACTGTAGGGTCATGGGTTGTCTCAGCAAGTTGTACGTCATCTGCCTCACAATTCTGAAATCTCCAGTGTGTGCATGTTATCACATACATCGTCATCAGTTGAACGCATGAATAATGATTCTTTATTAAATAAACATAAGAATTGATCAACATTAAATCATAACACACTCCGGACTAAACAGCAGCCACTGGTTTACATTGTTCACATTAGCAAGTATGTCTAAACGACCGATTTTACTTCCAAGTTGTAAGTAAACATGCAAAAATGAAACAATACACCTTTACTTGGCTAATTAAAGGAGAAGTCCACTTCCAAAACAAAGATTCACATATAATGTACTCACCCCCTTGTCATCCAAGATGTTCATGTCTTTCTGTCCTCAGTCATGAAGAAATTATGGTTTTTGAGGAAAGCATTTCAGGATTTTTCTTCATATTCTTCATTTCTTCATTGGTGCCCCGATTTTGAATACTTTTGTATAATTTTGAAATTTGAAATTTGAAATTTTGAAAATTTGTATACTTTTTAAGCACAAAAGCTCGTGTAGCACTAGCTCTGGGATGCGTGTTCACAACGCTGTGTACTTGCATCAGGTCGAAAGGTCACGCGGAATGTAGGCGGAACTACAGACCCGGTGTTTACGAAGCGAACGCACAAAAACTAAGGAAGTGCAAGTCAGTCAAACGCTGTTTACAAATAAAAAGGTACAACGATGTCGGATGATTCTGAAGTTAGAGGAGAAAATAAGGTGGAGTTTTTCATCATACTCTACCTTTTTGAGCCAGAGTACACAGACGATGAACTTAGACGTGATTCGTTGTGTCATGGATGTGCATCCCAGAGCCTGTGCTACACAAGCTTTTGTGCTTAAAAAGTATACAAAAAAAAAAAAAAAAGACCTATCGTTTCACTAGATAAGACCCTTCTTCCTCGGACTTTAGAGCCCTTTGAAGCTGCATTTAAACTGCATTTTGGAAGTTCAAAATTGGGGCACCAATGAAGTCCATTATATGGAGAAAAATCCTGAAATACTTTCCTCAAAAACCATAATTTTTTAACAACCGAAGACAAAAAGACATGAACATCTTAGATGACAAGGGGGTGAGTAAATTATTCGTAAATTGTAGTTATGGAAGTGGTCTTCACCTTTAACTGAAATAAAACGTTCAACTGCACAAACCTCTGCTGAATCGTAACTTGAACCGTGGTCTCGCACTGATGATGCCACATCCAGGTAGCCACACCCAGGGCACGTGCCTCATACGCCCACAGCAGGTTGTGATTGGTCGACTGATAGGCTCCAATCTGATTGGCTAAAGAGTACGAGTGACCCATGTGGGAGGAGTTCACTACCAGGAAAGCCTCAAAAAATGCACACACAAATCCAAGGTGATTCACATTCATAGCCCATGTGAACTGGTTTTTGTGAATATATATATATATATATATATATATATATATATATAATTTTTTCATGCACATGAATTAGGTTTCATGAATGTGAATTGGGTTACACGTGTGCATCGTGTCTTTTGCGTGAATTATTTTTGAGACCGTTTTGGCTCCATATTTTGTTGGATGTAATAGCAGATAAGATTTTTTTTTTTTATAAATCTATGCAAATCGCCTTTCCAAATAATGTGCTTGTCAGCAAGTTCCACGACGAGTGCGGCTAAAGTTTACTGTCTCAGAGAACTGATCGTGACCCCATGGAAGAGAGGGGCGGGGTGAGCAGAGCTCATTAGCATTTAAAGGAGACGCACCAAAATGGCTCGCTGTGAAGAGCAGTTTTTGACTACGTTGACGAGAAATTTTAATCAAAGTATATTATAGACCCTAAATAATCACATCAACTTGTGGAAAATGAGCATCCGATGACCCCTTTAAACATATTAGTATTCGCTGTGGTCTAAGAATTGAAATGGAGAGTCAGTAATTCAAGTATTGAATACTAAATACTATTTACTCTTCACTGATATGATAATTTCCTGGAACACATCAGGCATCTTTATCATTCACATCATCAGTCTGTCTGTTGCACTTAAACACTTGTGCTTTTATCAAGTGTCCTGATGAATCAGATTTAATTTAATGCTTTTCACACACACTTGAGAGCGCACAGCAGGGTTTTGCTTAACAACTCTTTCCCTCTGATTGATGCAGGGCACTTTTAGGCACAAGGCAGAAAGTGACCTGCTGTTTGCAGAACATCATAAGATGCTGCTGTATGATGGAAAGCTGTCTGCCAGTATCGCCTTCACCTATAATCCTCGAGCCACTGACGCTCAGCTGTGTCTGGAGTCCTCGCCCAAGGACAACGCCTCCATCTTTGTGCACTCACCACATGCGCTCATGCTGCAGGTACGCTCTTCCTCTTTGTCTCTTCATCACACCTGGTTCACCATCCCCGCACAGCTGCTTGAAGACACCTGCCCTGCCAGACTGCTGTCTGTGGGCGAATTAAACTAGCTTATCACCATTCGTTAACATAATTAACAGTATGAGCATTTTATCATCCCGCTCAGCAAAATACGGCCCACACCTGTGCTGCATCCAGCACTCCATGAGTTCTTAAAAACACTTAATCTAATCTGCTCCACAATGTTATTAAAGGAGCCTACAAGTTTTTTAAAGGGTTAGTTCACCAAATAATGAAAATTATGTCATTAATTATTCACCCTCATGTCAAACCTGTAAGACCTTCGTTCATTTGGAACACAAATAAGATATTTTTGATACAATCGGAGACGTTTCTGACCTTGCATAGAAAGCTGCACAACTGCTACGTTAAAGGCCCAGAAAGGTAGGAAGGACATCGTTAAAGTAGCCAAAAATAAAAATACAATGCTGTCTGTGGAGGGTCAGAAAACTCTTCGTTTTTTTTTTTTGTTACTTAAATTATTATGATTGTGTTGGCAAAAAACATTTGCAGAACAAATACAAATCTTAACTGAAAAGTTGTGTTGGCAAGCCCTGGACTTGATAACTGAATAATAGGATATATTCTGTAAAATGACCAATAGGAGCAGTAATTTAGCCTAACTTTTTTTTTTTTTGGGAGTAATTAAAGGTTTCTTAAGTTCTGATGGCATCTTCACATGCTGAACAGATGAAGTAGTTCTCCCTGACAATGGTTTTATGAATGTGCCATCTGGGAGAGCACTGGTCTGATTAGAGGCACATTAAGAAGAACCTCACAGCTGTCTTTCTGTATTTAATTATACCCACCCCCCTTCTTCATGCATACAGAGCAGATTTATCAAATAACCTTCTCATTCAAGAATAGCTGTTGCAGAACAATAGAAAGATGACAATGATATGAATTGTGTTGATCAGAGGGTATCTGTGTTACACAACAGTGACGTAATGCAACAAAGTTGGAAAACAAACCCAACATCAAGCCTTTCTATGTTTCAGGACGTCAAAGCTGTGGTGACACACTCGGTTCAGAGTGCCATCCATTCTATAGGAGGAGTTCAGGTCCTTTTCCCCCTGTTTGCACAGCTGGATTTCCTCCAGCACAGCGGTGACGAGTTGGACACCTCCGTATGGTGAGAACACATCAACTCTGCCTGGGGGCGAAATGAAAATTAGGAAGGGGATTCTCGGTGGGAAAAAAAGATTGAGCTCTTCTCAGTTTTAGCCTGGCTAGGACAAGCTGAAAATTAAGTTAATGTTGTCTGTCCTAGAGTTGTTAAACCCAGTAGACACACAATAGCAGCTTTTTAAGGAGATGTTTTCTCATGGTACACAAAGCATTAGTCTGTTTTTTTTACCTGAAGGTTTGGTCCTTGAGAGGTCAGTGCTTAATGTTCTTCACCGTTGTTTTGTGTGAACATATCATTGAGCAGGAGCCAATATGAAGTTAAATATTTAACCATGATTGGCTGTAGTACTAACAAATACCTCAGTCAAGGATTACAATACTTTTTTCTTTCCCATTCTCAAAATGACCCGTTTGATCAGTTGTGTTGGCGACAATAGCAAGATATTTTTGCGTCATCACTTTGTAGCAGCTAATCTCGTTTGATTGAGCTGTCAAATTTAGGGCTGTCAAGTGTTTTTTAATCTTATTAATTACATGATGTGCCGAATAATCTACAGTAAGTAAGCACGAATTAATCAATTTGAGATTATAGATAACTCCCCAAAATATAATTTTAAGCCACTATTGTGTTAGATGACAAAAGCATTGAATAGACATTACAAAAAGTAGCTTAGATTACATAGAATTTATTACACATAGACATTCAAGTCTACACTGTGGCCATAACGTTGTTTTCAGCAGCTGCATTTGAAGTGACATTTAGGTATATTTACTGTAAGCAGTCTGTTCAGAGGTGGCACAAACATTTACACTGCAATTAGAATTGCATAAATAATGCTGTGAGACTAATGGGTTTTAAATGTCCAGCCAAATTGTGTTCAAAAGGCTGATTCATTCAGAAATGAAGCAAGTGACTGTGTATATAAATGGGTCACTGAATCATTGGCCCACTTGATACATTCAGAAACATAGATTCATTTAGTAACAATACACTGCTGTTTGTTTTTCAAGTACATGCAACAGTTCTGTTGTGGCTTTGTTTAGAATTATTTTGTTGGTAAAAATGAGCAAAGCAAAATAGTGACAATATTGTTTCTAAAATGTAATGTATAGTTATTGTGTACATTTTGGGGAAAAACAGCATTCTTGCTCATGTGATATTGCTAAACTATTAATGATATAATGATAACTATTAAATTATATAAATATAAGACAAAAACTCAGGGTACATCATCGTCATTCTGCAACATCAGTTGTAGTGTAAGATGACATACAGGTTAAATTTGTTAATTTTTTTTTGGATAATTAATCGCACCAAATGAATGTGTCAAACTGACACATTAAATTCACTTTGTCCATAGAACACACACACATGTTTGTTTTTGTGAATTGTGGGGACTTTCCATAGACTTTTCCATAGACTAAAAATGAAGTTTTTATACTGACCAAATATTATATATATATATATATAGTCTATCCCCTAACCCTAAACCTACCCCTTACAGAAAACATGTTTGCATTGTTACATTTTCAGATAAACATCATTTACTATTTTTAATAATTTTTTAACATTGTGGGGACCGACAATGTCAAAAATTTCAGGTTTTACTATCCTTGTGGGGACATTTGGTCCCAACAATGTAGCAAACACAAGTACAGGCTGTTTCCAAGCAAATGCCCCATAAAAATTTTACATTTTAAACATTTTATTAATTTTTGTTCCACCGAATCTCAAATCTCATTTGAACTTTGAAACATGGAAGGTCATCTGGGCTGGTAGATGCTCTCCCACTTTGCTCTTCCACTCTCCCAATCTAATGACTGTCTATCTAAATAAAGGGGAAAATGCGAAAACGTTTAAATGCCAAAACCTGTTTGTCATTTTGATTTCAATGAAGAAACACCAGGTTTGAATGTGCTTAAACTTAAAAATTCAGCCTGTTCATCAAGACTTACTGTATTAACACTTTTTTACTTGTTTGGATTTTGACATCCTCTAGTCACTGTCTTACTTTAAGTCTATTCTTAAACTAGATCAGGGCCCGTATTCACAAAACATTTTATGTTACCTCTAAGAGTTCTCCTAAATAGCAGTAAAAGTTTTCACTTAAAATCAATTCACAAAGCTGAGCTGCTAAGGAATAGAGAGAAGTCTTAAATTAAGAGTAGGGGTAAACGTAAAAGGAAAACCAAACTGGACACAGGAACAGCAACAGCTTCTTTTCCAACTTGTTAATGAAAACAAGGATATAATAATAATAATATAATGAAGGATATAACCTCCAAAAGCAAAAAAAGATGTGTGGGAAAACACATGTGCAAAGAAATGCAGTGTGTTTCTAAAATGTTTATGTTTTGAGGCAGATTGTCGGTGTTCTGACACCATTTTTGATTTGGTCTTAGTGAGTTAGGAGTCCTCTTCACTACCCCTAATGTTTCACACATTTAGAAGCTAGTTTTAGTGTTTAAACACTTTGGGAAATACTCTAATTTAGGACTGACACCCCCATTATTTTAAAGATTTTTTCCTAAATCTGCAAATTATGAGCTACTTTTAGCCTTAAGATATTTTGTGAATGCGGGCCAGGTCTATGTATTATTATTTTGTTGTTAGTTCTGCTTATTCTTTCTCTACTGAAGCTCACCTGTTGCATGTTTTTTTAATTATTTTTATTATTATTTATTTTTTAGTTGCACACTACTGTCATTTGTGATGGAGCTGTTGAAGGGCTCTGTAGCTATGCAAGAACAGGTGCTGGCCTGCAAGGGCTTTCTTGTCATCGGGTACTCATTGGAGAAGGTAAGTGCCGAACATGAGCATAACTTTATGCATTGGGTACATGACACATGAGCATCCAAAGGCAGTTTAAATCCTGTTAATGCTGAAACACAAGAAAAGAGGAGAAGCTTCTTTAATGTTTGAAGTAAGTTTATTCTCTTAAAATGAATGTAAGGGAGCCCTTATTAAAACATACTAGCATATGCCTGCAGAAGTTGCTTGGTAACACAGAAATAGAAAAAAGTGAAATTCTTAAGAATACTTAGAACCATAGCAATAACTGGATGTCACATGGTCATCTGTTTTATAACCAAGAAAAACTCTTTGAATAATCAAACCTTATACTTTATCTTTTTCTAACCTCCAGGTTTCTTTTAGTTTTGACAGTTTCTCTTTTTTCTCTGTGCACACTCTTTAATTTGTTACTCATACCTCAGCCTACAGTAAAACGTCCTTGACACTGTGTCATCTGGCCTCTGACTGTCACATCAAGTAGTTACACTCGATGACCATAGTAATCCTAAAAAATAATAATAATAATAAAGAATATATGCAAGACTAAAACTGGATTTAGTCTGTATCTGAAGGCCCTGACATGTGCAAATGTTAAAAGCTTTTAAAATGTTCAGGATGCTTTTGTATCTATAGAAACCCAGCTTACAAATTGTAAAGCAGTTCTAAACCCAGTGAAAATGAAAACTGTAATTTTTAACTCTAAAATATTTATTCAATATTTAAACTGCAAGTAAATATTTTACATTTAAATTTTTTTCTCCTACATTTTTTTTGCTGAAATAAAAGCTGCTACCGATTTAGCATCACTACATCCTGTGGTGATAGTTAAAGGAGAAGTCCACTTCCAAAACAAAGATTCACATATAATGTACTCACCCCTTTGTCATCCAAGGTGTCTCTTTTTTTCTTTAGTCATAAAGAAATTGTTTTTTGAGAGAAACATTTCAGCATTTTTCTCCATATAATGGACTGTTATGGTGCCCCGATTTTGAACTTCCAAAACGCAGTTTAAATGCGGCTTCAAACGATCCCAGATGCGGTTGTAAACGATCCCAGCCGAGGAAGAAGGGTCTTATCTAGACGCTCGTCTTGTCTTACTCTGCCTGGACTGTTTTTTTCTGGTTCATGACAGTTAGGGTATGTCGAAAAACTCCCATCTTGTGTTCTCCCTCAACTTCAAAATTGTCCTATATCGCTGTTTTACCTTTTTTGTTAAGGTTGTGATCGTTTACAGCCACATTTGGGATTGTTTGAAGGCGCATTTAAACTACGTTTTGAAAGTTCAAAATCGGGCACCATAGAAGTCCATTATATGGAGAAAAATGCTGAAATGTTTTCCTCAAAAAACATAATTTCTTTACGACTGAAGAAAGAAAGACATGAACATCTTGGATGACAAGGGGGTGAGTACATTATATGTGAATCTTTGTTTTGAAAGTGGACTTCTCCTTTAATATATATATATATATATATATATGCTACACCTTTAAGACTAAAAAAGTAAAAGGATTCTCTTGTGATTGTTAGGACATTGAGTCCTCTGCACATTGGCAATCAGCCCAGGTGTTTTAAGGAACATTAGAAACCTGAGGTTGATCTCAAGTATTGATGTGACACAGTTAAAAAAGCTTGCAGAAGCTGACAGCTCAAATCTGCTGATTCTATTTTTCTCTTTCACATTTTTCTTAATAATTAGTTAGTTTCTTAATTTTTTTTTTGACCAACTTGGTTTTATTGATATTTAATTTCACGTTTGTATTTTCTTCTCAGTCTTCCAAAGTACATGTGACACGACCTGTGCTGGACATTATGCTTGCCTTCGCCCGTTATCTTAGCAACCTTCCTACTGGAGTTTTGCTCTTGAAACAGCTGTGTGACCACATCCTCTTCAACCCTACCATCTGGATTCATGCCCCAGCTAAGGTCTCTTACTCATTTACACAAACTGCTGCATCATGCTTAATAGTCTTAATAGTCTTAATAGTCATTGGTGGTTTAAACTGATTTGCTGCCATCAACAGGTACAGCTGGTTCTCTACACCTACCTGGCCACAGAATTCATCAGCACTGTCACCATCTACAACGCCATCCGTAGAGTTGGAACTATACTGCAGATCATGCACACACTCAAGTATTTCTACTGGGTTGTAAACCCACTGGACCGCAGCGGAATCACACCCAAGGGTCTCGGTAAGAGAGCAGCCTCCTGCAGAACAAAACCAACTTCTCATATCTTGAGAATGGGGAATAAGGGTCAAAAAAAGGTCCATGTGAGGCTACAGTGGTCCAAAAGTGTTTTTTTACATGTATTTTTTACATTTAATACAATCTTTTTTGTTGCTAATTATATTAAGTTATAAATTATACAGTATTAGTGTATCTGCTTATGATCTTAATTTTAACTGGGTGGACTAGAGTCTTGCTAGGATGTTTATGCATGTTATGCATGTAATATTTCATTCTTTTTTTTTATAATCTTTCAACATTATTTATTATCATTACTTATATTGGTGATTTAACATGCTGTCATTGTAAATATCCTGCCTTGAAAATAAATAGTCTTTCCAGATAAAAAAGGGCACTGAAGATGCGCCAAAGATGCTGTGGAAAAGCATCCCATTCCATGATAACTGAGCTATTTGTCTTTCAATGTTTTTGTGTGTAATTTCCACAGTAGACTGCTTTCTTGCTTGTCTCATTCAAATCTCATTAAATTAAATTAAGATTACATTATGAGTGAAATATTCTGTTCCTTTGCTCCAAATAAGTTATAAAGGAAAATGATTACAAATAGTATTTCTAAACTGATTTTCTTTTAGGATTCAGAACAAAAACAAGCAAACAGAAACAAAAAAACAACACAATGAAAATGTATTAGTATTATCACAAACATAGACCCATGGAATATTATTTTTTATGACCTAATGTTTGGTTCATATCCTGTGTCAGATGGACCAAGACCCAATCAGAAGGAGATTCACTCTCTCAGAGCGTTCCTGCTGCTGTTTGTAAAACAGCTTATCATGAAGGTACACTAATGTAACCGTAACATACTTACAATATGAATGAATCCGTTTCGTCATAAGAAAAGTGCAGTCCATGTAATGCTTGTGTGTTTTGTATATGTAGGATCATGGCGTAAAGGAAGACGAACTACAGAGTATTCTCAACTACCTGCTCACAATGCACGAGGTACCCTAATGCACCTACTATAATTTCAAACATTCTCAGTACATTACAGTCTGTTAAACCAGTAGCAGCTGTCTGACCACTTTCAGTCATTTTACCTGAAGTCAGGATAGACTGTCAATTTCATAATGTTTTTGTGTTTAGTGTACAGTCTATAGTGTAACTGCCACCAGATGGCGCTTGGTCCCTACAGCTTTCTCTCTTGTATATGTTAAAAATGGTAGTTTACCATCATGCCACAAATGTTCTATTCTATTCTATTCTATTCTATTCTATTCTATTCTATTCTATATACACTACCAGTAAAAAGTTTTTGAACATTAAGATCTTAATTTTTTTTTTTTTAAAGAAGTCTCTTCTGCTCACCAAGCCTGCATTTTTTTTTATTTGATCCAAAGTACAGCAAAAACTGTCAAATTTTGAAATATTTTCTATTTCAAATAAGTGTTTTCTGTTTGAATATATTTTAAAATGTAATTTATTCCTGTGATTTTTAAGATAATTTTTTAGCATCATTACTCCAGTCACCTGATCCTTCAGAAATCATTCAAATATTCTGATTTTCTGCTCAAAAACATTTATTATTATTATTATGGTAACACTTTTTTTTTTACGGTTTCTTAACTAGTTGCTTATTAGCATGCATATTACTAGAATATAAGCCATTTATTAGTACTAATTAAGCACATATTAATGCCTTATTCTACATGACCTTATTCTACATTCCTAATTCTACCCAATACCTAAACTTAACAACTACCCTACTAACTATTATTAAGCAGCAAATTAGGAATTTTATTTAAGGGAAAAGTCGTAGTTAATAGTGTATAAGTGTTCCCTATTCTAAAGTGTTACCATTATTATTATTATTATTATTATTATTATTATTATTATTATGTTGGAAACAGCTGAATAGAAAGTTCAGAAGAACAGCATTTATTTGAAATAGAAATCTTTTGTAAAATTATTAATGTTCTTATCATCACGTTTGATCAGTTTAAAGCGCCATTGCTAAATAAAAGTATTAATTTCTATATTTCTTTCCCAAAAATAAATAAATAAATGAATAAATAAATAAATTAATTAATTAATTATATTGACTCCAAGGTTTTGAATATAAGCTTGGTATAGTGTATGTTACAAAAGCTTTTAATTTCAGAATAATTCTGATCTTTGGATCTTTCTATTCATCATAGAATCATGAAAAAAATTTATTGTTTTAAATATTGATAATAATAATAATAATAAAAAGTATTTATTGAACAGCAAATCAGCCTATCAGAATAATTTCTGAAGGATAATGCGACACTGAAGACTGGAGTAATGATGCTGAAAATTTAGCTTTGATCACAGCAATAAATTACATTTTAACATATATTTAAATAGAAAGCAGTTATTTTAAATAGTAAAAATATTTCACAATATTACAGATTTTGCTGTATTTTGGATCAAATAAATGCAGGCTTGGTGAGCAGAAGGGAATTCCTTAAAAAAACATTAAAAATCTTACTGTTCAAAAACGTTTGACTGGTAGAGTATGTATAATTTTTATCTTTCTAATGCTTTTAAAAACATAATGGGACACTAATTTGTATCCTTTTTGAAAGTTCCATTTACTCACTAAAATTCAATACTATGTTCTATTCTGTTTTATTTTGTTCTATTCTATTCTATATGTATAATTTTTTTGTCCTTCTAATGCTTTTAACAACACAACGGGACACCATTTTTAGACTTTTTGAAAGAGCCATTTACTCACTAAAATATCTTCTATTCTATTGTATTGAATTGTATTGTATTATATTGTATTCTATTCTGTTCTATTCTATATAGTTTCTGTATATTCTATATGTATATATTTTTGGTCCTAATGCTTTTAAAAACAATGGGGCACCAATTTGTATGCTTTTTAAAAGTGACATTTCTGTCAGAGATGCATATGTATATGTAATGAATTAATTCTAAAGTTAGATTAATGCAGACACATTTTACAATGTAAGATCCCCTACTTTGCTCTAGTACTGCTGTAATCATTTGAAGTTTAAATCCTAGAACAATTTTTTTTTGCATTGGTTGAATGACTCACTCTGACATATGGTTGATTAACTTTTTTTTTTTTTTTTTAACAGGATGATAATCTGATGGATGTTCTCCAGCTTCTGGTGGCACTGATGTCTGAGCATCCCGGATCAATGGTTCAAGCCTTCGATCAGCGAAATGGAATACGGTGAGAGCTGTAGTTGCGTCTTGTAACCAGACATGATATTATTAAAAGCTGTAAATAAATCTGCAAAAAAAAAACTCTGACAAATGAATTTGAATTCATCTCTGTGGAATAATGCGAGGCAACAATACCTCATTCATAGCAGAGACATCTGAGTCCTGCCTAACAAAACCTATAAAAACACTTTCATAGGTTCATCTGATACCTGTGCTGCTGTACTGAGCTCTTATATAGGCTACAAAAATGGAGGCATTTACATTTCCAAAGCCTTTATAGACATGCTAGTTCCACTGACAGCGATGGGGTTAAATGTGCACGCTAGCGGGGGGGCATCTGGACAGCTCGTCATGATAAAACAGAGGGCCTCACTTTCATTTTAGATCTGACAACCTCATTCAAATCACACTTCCATCAAATCCTACTCCAGAAGGATATAGGCAGATTTATTTTAATATGGAGACAGTGTAATAGTCTCGGTTACATCTGAGTGTACACGTCAGCTCTTGTGAGATCTGTGTACGTACCGGACTGCGTCGCTGGTATTTTCCTTTGTCAGAAAAATACACGGTAGAACAGTTGAAAACAAACATTCAACACCATATTTTAGCCAAGCTTCAACTGTACATTTGTTTTAAATATATAAAATACATGTGGTTGTTTATTAAAAACGATTTGTTTTTTATTTATGTAAATTTTAGTTTTAAATATAAGTAATATGTAAGTTTTTAAAGGTGTTTTATTCATGTCTACATTTATCTTGTGTATATATCTTTTTTCCATCTGTTACTCATCAAAATTTTTTCTCTTCTTTGAACAACAGGGTCATCTTTAAACTGCTCGCATCCAAAAGTGAAGGGATTCGTGTGCAGGCACTCAAAGTCTTGGGCTACTTTCTCAAATATTTGTCACCAAAGTGAGTTACTTCTTTGTTATTTGGAATTAAGACTAATAATACTGTTAATCATATTAGTAACAATAACACGTTAACCTTGTTTTTAATATATGTAATTCCTGTACATGATTCAGTCAGATTGTTTATTTAACAAAATGTTTCAGTAGTGGATGGTCTAGCTATAAATATTTAGCAGAAATAAGCTCCCAGCATACCATCAAGTGAGTTGAAGGCTGATTTTTTTTTTTTTTTCTTAAAATGAAGAGTTTAAAATAAGCGACTTGGTCTTTTCCCAGAGTGAATTCAGCTGGGTTATTTTGATAACAAATTACCCTCGCTCCACTATTAATTCATGCAGCACGGAAATATTTATGCGCTAATGTAGTCAAAGTCTGTAATCGTATGTGAGTGTTTTTCCAAATGCAGTTTCTGTGGTGTTTGATAGATAAAGCTCACTTTCGTTTGTAATCCCATTTGCTTTATGTGAATTTCCCCCAGAAGGAATCTGACCGCCAAGTGTTTTTAAAATAGATGCAGCTTCATTCCGTGACTACGAAGATATTTTTCAGAAGCTCTGGGCTGCAGTTATACCCTGTTGGGGTTCTGGCTGTGTTTGAAGTAGATCATAGTGTGGGTTTGGTGCTGATGTTTTGGATGCCATGTGTTTTAGGACAAAGTCAGAGGTCATGCTGGCTCACGGCCTGTTCTCTCTGCTTACTGAACGATTGATGCTCCACTCAAACCAGTTCACAGTCACAACATACAACGTGCTCTTTGAGGTCAGTCATATACATTGATATGATTTATTTTTAATGTACAGTCGAACCAAAATGTATTCAGAGACCCTTTAATATTTCTCACATTATCACAGTTTATTCGCTATAAGTTAGAAAATGGTAATAAAATATGACAAGAACTCAGTTAAACTGTTTCAGAACAAATTCATCTCGATAATGTCAGAACTTTGATAGAAAGGTATGTAATGAATTACAATCAACCAAAAATTCAGACAACTGTTAGTATACACAACTATCAATACTTTGTTGACCATTTACCAAGCAATGCTTAATTTTGTTCAATCTGTGATGTAAAAAGGTCACATTAGCAATTAAGGAAAAAACACTTAAGCAAAACATGGTCAGGTCAAAGTGTCTGAATAATTTTTGGTCCCAAATTGTTTATCAACTTTACTAATAGTCCACTGTATGAGGAATTTTTGGGTATAATATGTCGCAGTTTACTTCATTTTGCTATCCTCACTTACATATAGTTTCCTTCAACCACTAGTAAAACAATATTAAAAATTAAATCTGGTGTCTGATTAGTTTTTGGTTTGACTGTATGCATATAGCACTTTGTTTCTGACTATATTATGTGAAAGTCAGCAAAATGTTACATTTTGCCAGTTCCATTTTTTTAGGCAAAAGGGCGTGCTTAAAAAATGTATCAATAAAAAGTGGCAAAAGCCTCTAAAGTTTTTTTCACATTTTTAAATGAACTTAAATTAATAAAATAATTTAGTGAAGAATTTTCACAGATAATTTTAACTGGGCTAGTATCGTGAATATATTTAATTATTAAAGTGTGTTATTGTGTACTTTCTCTTCATCTTTTTGAGCTTTATGAGTTGTTTTTATTTATATTTGGTAATGTGTTGCCCAAAATGATGCTGAAATTCTGATTAAAAAATGTTTTTGCCAGTTGTCGCTGGATTATGATCGTTTTGAGATGTTTAAAAGTTCAGGTCATGCTATTGTTATATATCATTGTTGTTATTTTCATGTACTCATGCTCATCTCTAATCTGGATTTTGGTGCTTAACTGTATATGTCGCTTTCTCTAGATTCTTACAGAGCAGATCTGTACTCAGGTCATTCACAAACAACACCCAGATCCTGACTCCACCGTGAAGATTCAAAACCCACGTAAGTTATGTGTCAGAAAATATCTTCGCCTGTAACACCAGTGATCAAATGTGCACATGAACACTTCATTAAATCTCATTCAAAATAAAATTTTTACTGTGTATATTTATTATGTATATATAAATACACACACATACAGTATATCTTTTGAAAATATTTACTTTTAAATTATATATAAATATATTTAATATATAAACATACATTTTTTCTTAAATATATACTTGCATGTGTGTGTATTTATAAATACATAATAAATATACACAGTACACACACATATATTATGTACACAAACACTTTTATGTTGGATGCAATTAATCGTGATTATTCCTTGCCCAGCACTACTGTTAATAGATTAAATAAACTAATAATACAAAATTTAACTTAATATTTTTGTATTGAAATAAATCGGGCTGTTTTTATTAAGGGAACATTGTAAAAAGTGATAAGTTGACTTAACTTAAAAAAAAACTGAGGAAACCCGTTGCCTTAACTTTATTAAGTAAATAATAATTTTAAACAATAAGTAAAGTGAACTTTTAAGCTAAAGAAATAAGCTTTCCATTGACGATTAATGTATGATTTGTTAGGATAGGACAATATTTGGCTGAGATACAACTATTTGAAAATCTGGAATCTGAGGGTGCAAAAAAATCTAAATATTGAGAAAGTCACCTTTAGGAAGTTGTCCAAATTAAGTTCTTATCAATGCATATTACTAATCAAAAATTAAGTTTTGATATGTTACGGTAGAAAATGTACAATATATCTTAATGGAACTTCTTTACTTGATATCCTAATGATTTTTGGCATAAAAGAAAATGACCCATACAATGTATTTTTGGCTATTGGTACAAATATACCCATGCTACTTAAGACTGGTTTTGTGATCCAGGGTCACAAATTAAAAATGTTATGAAGAAATGAATACAAAGTTATTTAGTTTACTTGCAGCACAGAATAAAATATTTACATTCACCACCTCATTCAGAGATACAGTAGCAGTCAACAGTACGCCGGTGCGTTTTATTCCGCTACTCGTGTGTATGGAAAACGTCCTTACACGAGAGACGGCAAGATCACAAGCAGAGCCTGCCTCCTATTGTAAAATGGCTTAACTCTGCTTGTTTTTATTCATGATTTACAATAATAGTGTCTCATAGCCTCATTTCATATTTCTCTTCCTGCTGCGGTGCAAATCAAACAGCCAGCCGTATTTTCTTGCATCTAATGGTGAAGTATACAGTTACCTCAGACAAATGAAGCTCATTTGATGGTCACGATTACTCAGATGATAAACACATTAAAAAGTAATTAACGTCCCACCGTAGCACTGAGTTTTTTTCACTGCACCGGTTTCATTTGCAACCAGCTAGTTTCTAAATATTAGATGGCTGAATTCTCCTACAATGAGATGCGTTTATTTCCAGCCTTGGTTTATGCTCAATTTTGCATGTGTCTCCTTTAAATTCAGTACTGGGTTTGGAAGCAATCAAATGCTCTGGTTTTAATGTAAAAAGTGAAACTAATATTGTATACCGATCCATATCGGACCTTTCCCTAATGAAGCTTAATTCTGAGGTACTGTACGCAGCTGATTAGAGCTGTATTTACATGGAGATGTGACCGTGTATGCAAACAACTTGCCAGTCAGAAGAATGACAGCGAATCGCAGATCCTGGGTCGGTTCTAGAGCGTTCCGATGGAGATGGTAGACCATCAGAATCTGATTCAAGGCCGTCTCATATATGATCAGAGAGTGAGCGCAGCAGAGTTTCAGCTTTCTTCTGTGTCTCCTTGATTTGATCTGTGTTGAAGCCTCTAAATGGCTCTGATTGCAGTCTTTAGCCATGTCAGACCCAATCAAACAAACTGAGGAAGCAAAAGTTTCTTTTAAATTAAACTCCGGGACAAACCAGGACCAAATGGTGATTGGAAAGCGAAAAAACCCGAAAAGTGCAGAGATACATGCAAAGGTAATTTTCTACTGGTAAGGTTCAGTGACTCTAATTTGAGTGAGTAAGGCGCAGAAACAACACAATTCTGCTGGAACGAGTGAGAGCATTGGTTACAGATGCTGTCGTGCTCTAAACTCCCTGTGACGGCTGAAACTTGAGCTGCTCTTCTCAACTTAATGCATGCTGACATTGTCTAGATAATTCATCTAAACAACCAATCTTTCCAGTTTAAGCTAACGCTCTGTTCCAGGAAGCCACGACTTTAGCTGCAGAGTTTAGACTATACTGACCTTATGATGTAGAGTATACTTTTACTCCTTCCACATTATATGCAGGTTGTTTCCTCACTAAACGCAAGTGTTAGGGCAAAAGATGCAGCCGTTTTATTGAAAAGGTGCAATTTTTTTCATTCTTGTTGTTTTATAAATAGTTTTTAACCTTAAATGTCACCCCCCTATTTTTAAACGTAGACGTGAAAGTGCACTAGCCAAACTTAAATTGTTGTAATTCATGAACGCTTTTGAATACAGGCCTAAAGTTGGGCTTGTTTTAATGGAGACAGCCAGCAGATTATTAAGTGAAATCATTAAAAAAAAATAATAATAAATTCAAAATAACAAAAGTTATAGAAGTTTGAATTTACTGTAAAAAGGGTACTGTACTTTTTTCACTTTTGTATAAAATAAATATTTTACAACATTTTTAATCCAAAATTGCTATAAATTTAAAGCCTCCTCTTATGATATAGATTTTTAAGGTGCACTCTTGTTGTAAATTAATGTATTACTGGTCCTACATAATTTGTAACAAAGAACAGTGGTAAAATATCTATTTAGGAGTCTTAGACCTTTCCAACAATATGTAGTTTGTCAGGATTAGATTTAATCGTAATATAATGAAGGCGTCTCGCCAGCGGGACGTGACAGTTAAGGGGTTAAATATTACCATTTATGCTGCCATTCAAAAATTTAGACAGCATTTATTAATCTTAGTTCATGTTAATTTCAGCATTTACCAATACAAATTGTGTTTGTCAATATTAATGCACTATGTTCTAACTACCAAAGAACAACTGTATTTTTATTAACTAAAATTTACAAAGATTATTTTTACATTTTATTTAAAAAATGTATTGTTCACCGTTCGTTCATGTTAGTTAATACTTTGACTAATGTTAAGAAATAAAACCTTACTGTAAAGTGTTACCAAACAATCTTCAGTTATTCATTATTATCTGTATAGCACTATTTGGATATGCTCTTTAATATGTTTGTCCATGCTTATTTTACAACATTGTACAGTGTATTTGATAATAAGTAAAAAAGAAGGCAGTCAACAAAATCTTTATCGAGACTATAGTGTGTAAAAACAAAAAAATAAAGTGACTGTTGTCCTTTTAATGGTTCATAAGCTTTTTAAAAACTAGGCATTCAGGTACAATGTGGAGTGGTACTGTTCATTCATAGGCATTAAAGGCATATATTTTGTCCCATCAGAGATCCTGAAAGTGATAGCCGCTCTTCTAAAGAACGCTCCGGCAGGAGCAGAAAGCATGGAAGTACGGCGTATTTTCCTTTCAGACATGATCAAACTCTTCAACAACAGCCGAGAGAACCGCAGGTGAGGAGACACACCAACACACACACACTTTATATATCTGTTTTTTAATACAACTAATTATATTGATTACATATTAAACTTGTGATAGATTTAGATTTTTTTGCAATATTTTTGTTTTTAAAGGAGAACTCCACTTTCAGAACAACAATTTACAAGAAATTTACTCACCCCCTTATCATCCAAGATGTTCATGTCTTTCTGTCTTCAGTCATGAAGAAATTATGGTTTTTGAGGAAAGCATTTCAGGATTTTTCTCCATATAATGGACTTCATTGGTGCCCCGATTTTGAACTTCCAAAATGTAGTTTAAAATCAGCTTCGAAGGGCTCTAAAGGATCCCAGCCGAGGAAGAAGGGTCTTATCTAGCGAAACGATCTGTCATTTTTTTTCAGAAAATAAAAATTGATTTACTTTTTAAGCACAAAAGTTCGTGTAGCACAGGCTCTGGGATGTGCGATCACGACACTATGTACTATTTAATCACGTCGAAAGGTCACGCGGAATGTAGGCAGAACTACAGACCCAGTGTTTACAAAGCGAATGCGCAAAGACTAAGGAAGTGCAAGTCAAACGCTGTTTACAGACAAAAAGGTACAACGATTTTTAAGTTGTAGGAGAAAATGAGATGGAGTTTTTCACCATATTCTACCTTTTTGAGTACACAGACGATGAACTTAGACACGTAGTGTCTAAGACACGTAGTTAGACATTCGTAGTGTCGTAGATGCGCATCCCAGAGCCTGTGCTACACGAGCTTTTGTGCTTAAAAAGTATAAAAAAAATTATTTTTCTAAAAAAATGACCGATCGTTTCATTTACCGAATTTAGTGATCGTTTGAAGCCACATTTAAACTGGAATTTCAAAATTTTGGAAATTCAAAATCGGGGCACCACTGAAGTCCATTGTATGGAGAAAAGTCCTGAAATGCTTTCCTCAAAAACCATAATTTCTTCACAACTGAAGACAGAAAGACATGAACATTTTGGATGACAAGGGGGTGAGTAAATTATTTGTAAATTGTTGTTCTGGAAGTGGAGTTCCACAACAAAAATTTAAAGATAATGTACTAATGTACTCTGCCTAAACTGTTTTTTTCCGGTTCATGACGGTTAGTGTATGTCGAAAAACTCCCATCTCATGTTCTCCCTCAACTTCAAAATCATCTTATATTGTTTTTTTTACCTTTTTTGTTGAGGGTATTTGATCTTCTTTTCATGTTCACTTTGCAAAGACTGGGTCGGTACTTCTGCAGTGATGTAGGATGATTTTGAAATGATTTTTGAAGTTGAGGGAGAAAATATGATAGGAGTTTTTGGACATACCCTAACTGTCTTGAGGCAGAATACACAGTGTTCAGGGAGAGCGGGACAAGACGAGCATTTGCGATTAAATGTATTTAAATTGTTTTTTTTTTAAATGAAAATAACTGATCCTTTCGCTAGATAAGACCTTTCTTCCTCGGCTGGGATCGTTTACAACCGCATTTGGGATCGTTTGAACCCGCATTTAAACTGCATTTTGGAAGTTTAAAGTTGGGGCACCATACCAGTGCATTATATGGAGAAAAATCCTGAAATGTTTAACTCAAAAAACAGACACTCAGAAGTGCCATACCCTGATCTTTATCATGCTTGTCATGAGTAGTATTTTCTCTGAAATGAGTACAGATTTTTTTTACGAACTTGTTCTTTTCTGTAGGAGTCTGTTGCAGTGCTCAGTGTGGCAGGAGTGGATGCTGTCTCTGTGCTTTATAAACCCCAAGAACAGCGAGGAGCAGAAGATCACAGAGATGGTGTACGCCATCTTTCGCATCCTTCTTTATCACGCCATTAAGTATGAGTGGGGTGGTTGGCGCGTGTGGGTGGACACACTCTCCATCACGCATTCCAAGGTCAGGACCCACAAACACACACACAAAACAACACGGATGGATGGATGTATTAAATGCATGTTACTTACAGTCATGAATGCTTACATGAATGCACAAAACTTTCATAGAACGCGGGAAATTATGGTCACATTTTATTTTAAGGTCCAGTTCTCGGCTTTTGCCTGAATAAACTCCTAATTTGCTGCTTATTAATAGTTAGTAAGGTACTAATAATTAAGAATATTAAGCAATATAACTGTTTTCAACACTGATACAAATAAGAAATTCCTATTTATATTAGTGTTGAAAACATTTATACTATTTAATATTTTTGTGGAAACTGTAATTCTTTTTTAGGATTCAATGATGAGTAGAAAGAAACTGTCTTACTGTCTTAATGTCTTACTATAAAGATTAATTAATATTTTTGTGAAATAATAGTATTAATTTCTTTGATTAATACTTTGTTTTATTACGCTTTAAAAGAACTGATTTTTTTTTTTTTAAATGCAATTTATTCTTTTGGTGGCAAAGCTGAATTTTCAGCAACGCTTACACCTGTTTTTAGTGTCTTATGATCCTTCAGAAATCATATTAATATTTAATATTTGGTGGCTTGTGTTCATTTAGTAACATTTCTAAAAATATTTCCAAAATACTTTCTAAGAATATTAAACAATGAAAGATTCCTATTTGCATCGGTGTTGAAAACAATTATACTACTTAATATTTTTGTGGAAACTAATACTTTTTTTAGGATTCAGTGATGAGTAGAAAGAAAAAGGAAAAAAAAAAACATTTATTTGAAATACATTTTTTGTAACAATGTAAATGTCTTTACTATAAAGTTTAATTAATACATCTTTGTGGAATAATAGTATTAATTTCTTTGATTTATAAAAAAAAAAAAAAAAAAATCTTGCTGACTCCAAACTTTGAAATGCTTGTACTTAAATTTTAACAAGTAGCATGCTATATAATATAACAAAAATATTTAAATATAAACAGAGATTTTTACATTAAAATGTTACAAAAATTGTGACTTTGCCTCCTTCAAAAGTTCACCACAAGCCATCCATCATCATGTCTCTCTTCCTTTCCCCAGCACTGATTGCGCTCTTATAGTTGTTGGTTCCTTCTCTCATTGCCTTTTTCCTTCCTTTGCTCAGGCTCTCTGCATCAGCCATAATCGACTGGCTTCTCACTGCAAAAACCTGACTGTTATTACGCTCCATAATCAGCTAGACTTCTCAGATTAGAATCTGTATTCCTCCACTGCCAAACCCTCTGTTCATAACTTTTATTTACAGATTGAATTGCGCCTTTAATGTATTTGAGAACTCTCAGTTTTCTGAGCTTTCTAATGTCTATTTTAAGATGCCCTATTGATATTGTAATACGGACATGGTTCCAAGTGTAGTGAAGTCATTTGATGTCAGGCTGTGGCTTTGGGCACCAGCTCTTGGCATTGCTCCATTGCTTCACTTGGGTTGAGTTTTTGTCACTGGCCACTTGGGGGCGCAGCTGTGCTATGCAGTAAGATCTGTAGGAACGATGAGATCTGTAGTGCTCAGTGTGCTTATTCATCATATGCAGCCTTATTACGGTCTCAGATTTACTTCAAGCGGATTATATCTCTAGTACTAGGAAACTGCAAAAATAATAACTGTTTTCAAACAGGTTTCCAAAACTTCTCATTTCGGACAAACAGCTTCCACAGACTTATGCCACTGACTAAGCCAGTGTTGCTACTGTATGTCAGGCTGGTCAGGATGTTCAAATAAACATCTTGAAATGTCTCGACAGCACCACAGATCCACAGTGATTAAAGTAATTTTCAGGAAAATCAATGTAAATTGTACAAAATGAACTATAATGCACAGAGATGCCCAAACCAGGGCCCGTGGGTCAAAATAGTTTTTTTTGACGACCTTTGATTTGGCCTGGCCATGTCATTTCTTTAAAAGGGGAAAAACATGCCAGTTAAGCATCAAACGTTCAGGCTTCGTTTCTAATTCATCTCTTTTTGTTTAAACATTTATATTTGCATTGAGAATGTATAGAATGAAAGTGAAATTGATGTAATTTTTTTTTAATCTAGAATATAGTTTATCGGGCTTACTTTTTTTTAGGAGCACCTAAAAAATTTAGGAGGACAGTCAAAAAGGAGCACCCTCTAATCAGTAATCGAAAAATTTGATAAAAAATTAGCCTTCTCATTACAAGGTGATATTTGACTCTTTTTAACTTTTTTTTTTTTTTACAAATTTTAATTAAAACGACAGAATAAGAACACGTAGAATAAGAATTAAGTTACCAATCAAATAAAATCGTTTAGTATTAACAAAATTAATTTGTACTACAGAGGTGGCACAGAAGAACACAAAAGTGGCTCATAGGTGTATTTTCATGTTTAATGAGGCTCAGAAGTGGCATGAGTGCAATCAAATTCATAAGTTCATGTTGAGATTAATGTTTTAAATATAAAATTCTAAATTTATATAAATAATAAATGATTTATATAACTGAAAAAATACTTTAAAAATAAACTGAAACTGCCAGTAGGTGGCGGCAAATCACCAATTTAATTACTGAATCATTCATTCATTTGATTCGTTCGAATTGCTAATTCATTCAGGAATAAAGCAAGTGACTGTCTTTATGAATGGGAAATTGAATCATTGACTCACTTGTTTGTGACTTGTTTCAAACTATTTTTGATGATGACATAGAGCAAAATCAGGCAATAGTGTTGTAGTCAGACAATGTAAGTCACTTAATAGTAACTTCTTGTTTATTTAACTGTTGTATTAAATCAATATCTCTTTCACAAACTCCATTACAAAACATTAAAAGCTGTCGCTCAGCTTAGTTCATCGCAATCTCACAAAGTTGTATTATAATCAGCGAAGCTCTCTACACTGCTCAATGAATCTCTTGTTTATACTCTCTACACTTTGTTTATGAAAGGATTCGTGAGATATATTTGTGATACATTGCTCAACATTGCAAAAACATGTAGAAACCTTTGAAGCTCCCCTCAGCCCAAACACAAATATGCTGATCGGTTCAGTTGCACTGGCGCTCCTAAACATTTTTTCATAGTCGCACGCAGTAGTTTTCAGTCGCAAATGCGACTGAAATGGTTGCACTGTAGAGCCCTGGTTATTATGAAACATTTACTTTCAGTCTGTGATGCATAATTAAGTTTGAATTTTGGCCCTTCATAGTAAAACGTTTTGGCACATCTGCTATAAATTGTTTACTGACAGTTGTCTCTGCATATTAATCTCATATTGGAGACAGACCTTTTTTTTTTTTTATATACAAATTACACTTTTCACCTTTATCCACCTTTTTTTGAGTAACCGATGAGTGCCGCCACAATGGATTCTAACTTTTAACTTTGGGTGCTCTCATGTTCCGGCCTTAAGTTAAAATACTGTGTGTGAAATAATAAAATGTGTTAATATTATATGTACTCGTATCGTTTTGTGGATAAAATCCTGCAATTGGGAGCTGTATATATGTGCATGCATCTGTTTTCAATACAGATAACCTCGCATCGCTTCATGTCATCTTTCCACTCATTAAACTATAACAGGTGAGTTACTGCAAAAAATAAATAAATAAATAAATTTTAAAAAATCATTGCAACACTGTAAAGAGATGAAACTCTTGCGCCATTTCTATAGGTTTAATGAAAAATACATTAATTTGACTAGAACCACCATAAAGCACCGTTCCCGTCGGGTGAGACTTTAAGTGTTCAGGAAAAAGGTGGATACATGAGAAAGAAACGCACACACAAACACAAAACAAAACATTATCATTTAGGAGGCTTATATTTTAATTTATAATTCATAAAGAATATGTCTTGTGCAAAGGGATTGCATTGTAAATAGTCTTACATTGTTCATAATATATTTTGCATATTACAACACTCATGTATTTGTAATTTATTAATTTCATATGAGAAACTCCTAAAAATGAAACAAACGGGTTCATTAACATTTATGTTTATTCATTTCAGCTGTTTCATCCATAATGCCTTACAAATTAGAATAATATCAGCGGTGATTAATTCAAGGGGAAAATTAAAAAAACAAAAAAAACTTTTAACTTAATTGAGAAGCATACTGAAATGCATTTAAGATAATATGTAAAGACATACTTTATTAAAAAAAAAAAAAAAAAAAAAAAAAAAGAAAATCTCAATTACACCCCTTATAGTTATGTGTCACATTACATTATACATAGTCAAATTTAACAATCTGTGAGTGGATTGAGGCAGCGTTGAAGTATTGTGGCATGCTTTGCTTTCTTTCTTTCTTTCTTTCTTTCTTTCTTTCTCATGCAGATATGTTATGTTTGAGTGTGCTTGCATTCCTTAAGTAGCTCACTGCTGAGCAAGTGCACACAAATTGATCATTCCCCTTCCTATGGGTCAAGCCTGTAATTGCTTTTTTGCGCTATAATTGCACAAGATTAATGCAGGTAAAGTCCTGTTCTGTTTACGGCGTCTCTGCTCTGATCTAAAAACAGAAAAGGGGGTTGAGCGTATAAACTGGAAAGGTGCAGCAGCGCAGAGCTAGAGAGATACATGCATCTGCTGAGGAAAAAAAAAGCTAAAGAAACTCAATTGCAATTTTATTGTCCGGCGTGATAGATTTCCTGCCAACTCTGGAGTAGGAGAGCTGTTTGTCACTGTAGCTCTCCCTTTCAGCTGCAGGGGCTGGCTGACTCTGTGTGTGTGTGTATGTGTGTGGGTGTGGGGGAGAGAGAGAGATGTTGTGTGTGGAATAGAAAGAGTGTGTGTTGCGTCCTAGAGATGCTCAGTATATGTGAATGGTATGTGTGGTTTTTAGGTTGTAGTATACAAGGTCTCCAGATCCCCGTGTTTGAACGCATTTAATATGCATCTAAAATGGCCTTGGCAATCATTAGGACAAGTCCTCATAAATTCAACCAGCCTTTTGGGAACCCCATGGTAAATAAATACATGTTCTTGGGCAGACATACATTTAGACAAGCATAGACACTATTCAGTTGTTTTTCCAGTTAACTAGAACACTGTCTGTCAGAATATTGAGTAATTATATGACATAATAATTCAATTTCATTGCATACTAAAAATACTCCTAAAACAAAGATTTTAGCAAGTGTGCTGTTGTCTGATTGTTGCTTGATTGTATTTAATTTTACTAGGCATGTGTGTGTCAAAGGAGATGAAGCCTCCTTTCCAACCAGCTCATTGTAGGCAGACAGATGTTTCTGCAGATGGGCCTGCTGACACCACAGCTTACCCAAGGTGCCCCTGTCCCAGCATTGCACATAAATGAGACCGGCTTCACACGGTTACTGTAGGGACAGTTTCTGCTGAAAGTGATCACCTTGTGAAACACTTGGTGCCCTTCATGCTTTGCTAGTCAGCACTCTTCTGTTCTACTGTTAAGAACATCTTAATGGGTGAAGGAGTTGTTGTAATGGCTGTTCTCCTGGAGTCTTCAGTTTCATCCTAGAATGCTCTATTGAGAGCTCTGTGGAGGCGTCACACTATGGTTATGTGTTCTCCAAAGGAAGGAGAAAGTGTTCCGAAGCAAAGTCCTTAATTAGCTTATGAGCGTTTATAAGAATGTGTGTATTTCCTAAGTTTTTTTCGAACACATTATTTCAGCATTTCCAGCACTTGTTCTTGAAATGTCTTAACGCTGTGAACACTTTGGAAAGTTATAAATCAATAACCCTTAAAATATTGTATTTTAAAATAAATAATATAATTAATATTTATACCTTTCTAGAAAATAAGTATAAAAAATAGAAGCCTGTTTCTGCAATTGAATAAAAATAAAATAAGGTAATTATGACATTTTATCTCACAATTATGCCTTTTTTTTCTTGCAGTTGTTTACATCCAACAATTTTGACTTTTTTTCTCAGAATTGTGTGATACAAACTCACAATTCTGACTTTTTTCTTGGAATTGTGAGATATAAACTTGCAATTGTGACTAATAAAGTAAGAATTGTGAGACAAACTTATGACACAATTCTGAGAAATATAGTGGCAGTTCACTTTATAACACAATTGTGAGTTAAGTCACAATTGTGAGATATAAACACGTAATTCTGAGAACCTATCAGTCTATTTTACCTTCAAAATTGCATTTTATAATTCGCAATTGTGAGTTTATATCAAGTCAGATTTGCGAGAAGAAACGACATAATTGAGATTCTGACTTTAGAACTCAATTGCAAGTTTATATCATGCAATGCTGAGAAAAAAAAGTCGAAATTGTGAGTTTTTATCTTGTAATTTCAGACTTTGTAACTCACAATTGCAAGTTTATATGCAATTCTGAGAAAAAAGTCAGAATTGTTGAATTCTTGAATTTGTAAGACTTTGTAAGACTTTAAACTCACAATTACAAATTTATGTTATGCAATTCTGTGGAAAAAAAAGTCAGAATTGTGAGTTTTTATCTCACAATTCTGGCTTTATAAGAGGTTGCGTTAGACTTCAACATTGTCCGTCATTTTGACGGACAGGGTTGTAAAAATTACCCAACATTTTAGTTTTCATATTTTATTATAACACATTTGACTGCTTTTATTTTTGTTCACATTTTTAATTATGAACCTACAGGATGATATAGGCTTATGCATTAATTTTGAAGAGAACAAGAAACAGGTTTAAAAACAAAGATGCTTATCTTCTTTGACAGTCGTGTGATTCCGGACCTAATGGAGATGTTAGTAGGAATGACCTGCCCATCTAAGAGCGGCAGGCCTATTTTGTGGTGTCATGAAGCTGCTTATCGTGCTTGACAACAGCAATACTATGGATTTGGAAGACAATGGAATCCAGTACTGGAACATAGGTTGTAAAGATAGAGGCACACCTGCAACCAGTCTGTATTGAATAAAATCATAGGCTGGCATGCAAACTGGCCTTAGAACATGGATAACATTGACTGCAACATTGAAATTGACATTGATAGTCCATTCACTTTCTCGGCATTCATTTGGCAAGCTTATCATACCATCACAAAAGCAAAGTTTAAAGAATTTTTGGAGTGTTTTATAACCAACCTTTTTTATTTAGCAGTCTTAGAGAAAATCCCTTTCATCTTAGTATTGTTTTTGTATAGTTCAGTTTTTCTCATTTTAAGAATAAGCCAAGTGAGTGGAAAAGTAAAAATCTGTCAATTCAAAGCACAGTTTGATATGCAGTTTTGTTTCTCAGGTTTGCTGCTTTTAATACTGTGCTTTTAAATGGAAAACGAGAGTCATTCTGCTTGTCGTTCTTGAGTTTCTCTCTGTGTACCTTTATCCTCACTCATGCAGACAGCTGTGAGAGTATCGAAGGGGCGGAAAAAAAAAACGAACAGTGTCTTTTGGACAGAAGAGAAGGGATTCAGTCTGCTGACCACATTGATTTTTGCAGGAATGGAATCGCATTTAGCTAATCCAATTAGAGCATTCTCAGGGTCCCTATTTCCCCTTTGTTTTGCGGTTACTCACTATCTATTGATCTAAATGGGGCTCCCTACCAGTCCTTCAGTGAAAGTCTGTGGCCGACTGCTTCCTGCTGATCTAAGATCAGTGATTTAAGCGCTGTTTCTGTCTGATGCTGACCTTGCAGTCTGATTGCTGCAAGTTCTGCTGGATCATCATCAGTCTGGATGAATCTTAAATTATTTATTTACCTTATACTTAATATTTATTTTTTAATTCTGCATTTTTGGCTGGTAAAGTGCTTTTCTGTTAATGAAAATGTGGTGAATTATTGCTATTTTTCTAAAAGGGCTCTTGAAAAATGCATTTGCATTAAATGTAATTTGAAAACCAGACAACCTGGTGATACAAAGCTCATTGTCATGTTATGGAACCTGCACTATAGTCTTAGATGAATTATAGGTTTTTCCATGCTCCACGTCTAGTCTATAGAGTTGACCGGAATTAAATAAAATCAGATTGAAACTGATGTATAGCCCACCCGGTGGCATACAGACCATATTTCAAAACCACATTTCTATAGTTACCCTCTTTCCAGAGTAACTTTATCTCTACAACACACCAAGGACTCACATGTACCATTTGCCGGTTATAGTAAGGTAACTAATGCTTTTCACATGATGTAATACTTTATTGGTACGCTACGCATTGTAGCAAGCTGCCAGACAATGAGGTGCTTTTAGTGTACATATGAAGATTTTTTAAACATTTAACAGCATATGGTATACTTACTGATTCTTGAAGATAATACCTAACAGGATAATATGGGGCCTCATGTGCAGCTCTTAAACCCTTAGTGGTTTAGTTCTATCTTTCATTTTTCACAAATCCTCAAATGCCTCGCAGGCCTTCCAGATATGTTTGGACATTTATTCGAAATTGAGTGGTTTTATCTGTATGGTTCACTCTCTTCATATGATCTCTCATTACAAATGGAGGCAAATGTTTTTTTGTTTTCTGAAAATGCACCGTGTGGATTTAATAGCTAAATGTTAAATGCCGAATTGAGCTCAGACTAATGGTCTTGCTATTCCAAAGAGGAGAGTCAGGAGAGAAAGAAAACTAGCAATACATTTCAAAGCTGTCCGTTCAGAGCAAACAGCCATGGATTACCAATCAGACCACACGGAAGATTAATGGCCAGGCTTGTAGCAGGCTAATTTAGAACAATAACGGCCAATTAATTACGTATAATAAGGCTTTCTTGCCTAAATGCAAATGCCGCCATTGGTGTGGAAGCTGCAAGTTGTTTCTCGTTTCCCCAGTGGTGTGTTTGACTTTATGTCTGTTGTGTTCATTTGATAAATTGAGGTGTGTTTTGGTGTGCTCACACTTCTACATCTGCAGATCCTATGCACTCTGCCTCTGTTGCTTACTGTGGTCCTAAACACACATGAATGTCTCTCTTTTCACAGTATTATTTTTTTCTCCCTAGCAGTTCAGATTTTTACTTGCCCAGTTGACATTTTTACTAGACCTGAGGATTTATTTAATTTAATTTAATTTAATTTTATATTATTTTATTTAATTTTATTTAATAAAATAATTTATTTTATTTTATTTTTAATTTAATTTAATTTAATTTAATTTATTTTTTGTGACCCTGGACCACAAAACCAGTCGTAAGTTGCACAGGTATATTTGTAGCAATAGCCAACAATAACAGTATGGGTCAAAATTATCGATTTTTCTTTTACGCCAAAAACTATTAGGATATTAAGTAAAGATCATGTTCCTTGAAGATATTTTGTAAATTTCCTGCCGTAAATATATCAAAACTTAATTTGTCATTAGTAATATGCATTGCTAAGAACTTCATTTGGACAACACCCTCAGATTCCAGATTTTTAAAATATTTGTATCTCAGCCAAATATGGTCCTATCCTAACAAACCATACATCAACGGAAAGCTTATTTATATTGTATAAATCTGAATTTTAAAAAATTGACCGTTATGTCTGGTTTTGTGGTCCAGGGTCACATATGAGAATGCATTTTTTTTTTAAACAAATATTGTTAATTGTAATTGTTAATATGTGAAAAATAATGACATCACTAAAGTGCATTTAAACAGACAAGAGAGAATATAAACATCCAAACTTTTTGATTAGTTGATCATCTAAAGTTCTTGATTGCATTTGCAGCTGATTTCTTTTTATTTTGTCCTGATTGAGAAGTGACTTCATGCTGATGTGCATAATTAACATTCTTCCATACCCTCTTATTGCCTGATTCATCAGGTCACCTTTGAGGAACACAAGGAGAATCTGGCCCGCATGTTTGTTGAGTACCAGCGGATGGGTTCTGAGGGAGGACCTGAGGGCAGAATCAGAACAATTTCTGGAGTCAGTCACGATTCTCAGTTCCTTGCCTCAGCCAATGGTGAGCTGAATGCTGAAGAGACGGCCCCATCTACTGTTATTGAGCTACGTGTGGAGGACAAGGTCACTGATCAGCCTGGAGACGATGACGAAACGAGGGCCCAGATCCCGGTTACAGTGTCCAACATTCTGTCCAGAGATGAGGAAGAGAGACAGACAGACACTGTTGCAACCTCACCAGAAACAAAGACCGAGGGTAAAGGTGAACAGGACACTACAAAAGAACCAGGAAAGGATAACGAAGTAAAAAATATGGAAGATAAGCATAAAACGGAGGCTGACATGGATGGAAAGCATGAGAGTGTGGATTCTGAAAGTAGGGCAAATGAGAAAGAGAGAGCTGATCTGAGTGTGACAGATGATGCTGACAGTACTCAGACTGCAACCGACAAGGATGCCAAAGTTGAAACTGAAGCTGTGAAGATGTCAGATGAAGATGAAGGTAAAACAAGCACTGCTGAAACCGTACAAAATGTTCAGGTAGAAGATAAAGAGAAAGGATCTGGAGATTCTTCTCCTGAAGCTGTAAAGGAAGCCAAAGTGGAAGAAACTTCTGAGGCTTCGGCCCACCAGGAGACTGGCACAACTGGGGCCTCCGCACTGAATGAAGATAACACTGACGTTTCCTCAGGCAGCAACTTTGTGAAGGTCAGTGATGACAGCACGGAGGAGTTATCTTTTGTTTCAGCTACAGCAGGCGAGACTGATGACAATGGTGCTGAAAAGGAAGACGATGGGAAAGAGAAAGAAACTGAAAAAGATGAGAAATCACTACAAAATGATAAAGTAGAAGAATCCAAGGATGAACCAGCTCCCATGGTGGAGGTGGATTTAAACCGAAGCACCTCTACCGATGAGACCAGTCTTCACACAGAGACTACAGCTGGTCAGCAAGAGCAAACAACAGAGAGTATCTCACAGGATCCAGGAACTAGCCAAGACACTTTGAAGGCAGCAGAGACCTCAGCAACTAAAACCAAAGAGATTAAAATTGCTAGACTGGATGTGTCAAGTGTGGCCTCAGACACAGAGAGATTGGAGTTGAAGGACACCTCAACAACAGTAAGTTTTGCAATACTAATAACTGAGGAACTTCACTAAATTTATTGATTATTTTGAAAACTGAGATTCTTCACAGGCCAAGAAAATCACTTTCTCATTAGGTCACACAAAACAAATGTTAGAATAATAATTGCGTCTTTTTCAGAATCTGAGCACAAATCAAGTAGCTGCCTCAAGCCCCACAGCTCAAGGCAGTGAGGGCTCGTCTTCAGCACGGTCCACTATGTTCCGTATCCCAGAGTTCAAGTGGTCACATATGCATCAGCGTCTTTTGACCGACCTGCTATTCTCCGTTGAGACTGATGTGCAGATGTGGAGAAGGTGAGATATATATATATATTCAACAATCTTAAGATACTTAATCTTACTGTTGTTTGAGTCATATCAAAAGTATCCACACAATCAGGATTTTTTTTTTTTAGGGTGGAAGATTTTCTCACACTGATATTGCATCAGGATTGCATATAGTACATGCTTTATAGTTTGCTACACAATTTACAATAGACAGTGGCCATTTTTTGTCTGTTAAATTTCACCGGTTTGAGCCCACGCTACAATGTATGAGTAGAAACACTGCCATTCAAAAGTTTGGGATCAGTAAGACTTGTAATGTTTTTTTTTTTTAAAGAAGTATCTTATGCTCATCAAGGCTGCATTCATTTGATTAAAGAACAAACAAAAAAAAAAACAGTAATATTGCGAAATGTTATTACAATATAAAATAATGGTTTCTATTTTAATATACTTTAAAAAATAATTTATTACTTGTGATGTAAAGCTGAATTTTCATCAGCTATTACTCCAGTCTTGAGTGTCACATGATTATTTAGGAACCATTCTAATATGCTGATTTATTATTACAATTATCTATGTTGGCAACTCCTGTGCTGCCAAATATTTTTTTGGAACCTCTGATACTTTTTTCAGGATTCTTTGATGAATAAAAAGTTAAATAGAACAGTGTTTATTCAAAATATAAATTATTTTTAACAATAACATAACATTACATAATAAGTCTTTGCTCTCAAAATAAAAAAAATATCACAGGTTCTAAAAAATATTAAGAAGCACAACTGTTTCCAGCACTGATAATAAATCAGCATATTAAAATGATTTCAGAGAGATCATGTGACATTGAATGCTGGAGTAATACTGGAGTAATGATGCTGAAAATTCAGCTTTGACCACAGGAATAAATCAGATTTTTATGTATGTTATATCTAATTTTTTACTGTATTTTTGATCGAATAAAAGCAACCTTGATGAGCATTTGTTAAAACACATTAAAAATCTTATTGATCCTGAACTTTTTAACAGCGGTGTAATTTTTTGCTAATCGACAGAAATTGTTTATAGTTATTATGAACAAGTTAATCTGGAATGAATATTGAATTACAGTAATATGCTCTTATTCAGTAACTTTAGGCTTGGGAAATCTGCTTTATAAATAAAACTAAAAATAAAAGTAAAATACGAGAATGTTGATTTACGCTGAATAACCCTTCAGCTGCCTCACAGACAGCTCTCTGTGATGTTTTAGTAAGTTTCATAACTTCGTAATTTCTTAACTAGTTTTCTCGGTTCTCCCCACAGTCATTCAACTAAGACAGTTATGGACTTTGTGAACAGCAGTGAGAACGTGGTGTTTGTGCACAACACTGTCCATCTAGTCTCTCAGGTGGTTGACAACCTCATCATGGCCTGTGGAGGAATTCTTCCTCTGCTGTCTGCAGCCACCTCTTCTTCGGTTAGTATGTGTGTGTGTTTCCGTCAAGTGCGTCAAAATCAAATAGAACCTATTTTAATTAGCAGTGCAGTCTATATGGGATGCATGAGAGATGGCTCAAAACATTAAGTTGCTAACCATAAACAGATGCCTACATACGTGTGCTTCTCCTGACAACAGGACAAATGGATTTGGAAAGTTCACTTTGGCGCCCAAGAGTTGTGGCTTGATGCAATGCATTTCCTCTGCCACTGATGTGTTTCAGTCACTTTGAAGGACAGTTAAGACAGTTCGGTTAATTTAATTTGTCCACCCTATTTGTCTGACTTCCTCCGTTATTGTTTGGACACAACTTTGGTAGTGTTTTCTTGTATATGCCAACAGAAAGCTCAGAGGTTTTCTGCAGTGTTTTTGTCATTATGAAATTCTACGTCCTCTGCCCCCGTATTAGTTTAGTTTATTTGATATTTTGACTTTTTTGATTATGCTTCAAGCTTCCAAAATTACATTGTTTAATACACCTTCTAGGTTTATTTGTGTGTACTTGCTATGAAATATTATAATATTACTATAATATAATCATATAGTGTATAATATAGTGCATTAATATAAAACAAACACAAACAAGTATTGCAATTTTTATAAAAACACTGAAACACCTTTTCAGGCAAAATCACCAAAGCTGCTTAAGTATCAATCAGTTGTGTTTCAGGAGGGGAATGGCCTCCAAATTTGCATTAAGTTCCATTCGGAACAACCCAGTTTCTCATAGAAAAAAATGTATCTCAACAAATATATTTGTTTATCAATGAATATCTCATTTCACTCAAGAGGTTATATTGCAAAATGGGTTGCAGAAACATGTTGACTTTAAATCCAATCTGTGGCTTTTGCCTTGTACAGGAAATGTCTAAAAAGCATTCTGATTTAGCCAAGCAATTTTTCCCAAGATCCTTGATGGTTTTCCATGCCGTTCACAGCAGCTGTCACATCAGAGGAAAAAGATCATTTCAATCAAGTCTGAGAGAACCCTTAAATCATAGTGTGATAAGGTGTACATACTAAATTAACACAGCTCTCATTAGACAGAAGAGCATGTGCTGACCCAGCTTAATGATCATCATTTATATTCTTACTTCAATGATTGTGAGTAATTTGATTACAATAGCCATGACAATGAAAGGTGAGGGTGATTATAAAGGTGACCTTCATTGTATTATGAAGATTTGAGTGAAGATGGTGCTGATTATGAAGGCTGCAGTTACAGTAATGATGATATTGTTGATGATGATGATGATGATGATGATGATGATGATGATGGCACTGTTTTGCAGCATGAGCTGGAGAACATTGAGCCGTCTCAGGGTTTGTCTGTGGAGGCATCACTGATGTTCTTGCAGAGGCTGATCAGTCTCGTGGATGTTCTGATCTTCGCCAGTTCACTCAACTTCACAGAAATCGAAGCAGAGAAGAACATGTCTTCTGGAGGAATCCTAAGACAATGCCTACGTCTGGGTACATCTCTTTTTTTCTGTCTTTTTCTTAAGTATTGTTTGCTAAGGCTTGTTATTAATATATTAAGGCTTGTTACAGTAGCTATTGCTCATACTAAGCTTATAAACTTTGCCACGTTACCCAGCACTGTTTGTGCTACAAACACATATTTATACAAATTTTGTGGCTTGTTGTGAGGAAGTGAGCTTTTACTAAGCAATTGGAGATGACTAAAGATATCTTATAGACTTACATTGAAGGTAGGATCTAAGATATATATAGGGCCCTGTGATTTCCACGAGGCAGAAAATGCAGACGGATTTGCAGAATCCATTCATAAAAATGGAATTTACTGTATACTGTAATGCAGGGGTGCCCAACCCTGTTCCTGGAGATCGGAAAGTAGGTCAATATGCTTAAAGCAGAATGCAATATGGACTAGTGTCTGTGAATCTTAAACCACAAAAAATACTTCTTAAATATAAATCCTACATCTACTATGGTCTTAAAAATAAAGGTGCTTCACTATGTCATTGAAGAATATGTTTCATAAAGAACTATTAACATCTGAAGAACCTTTCTGTTTCGCAAAAGCTTCTTTACGGCGAAAGAAGGTTCTTCAGATTGTAAAAATGTATGAAAGAGATGGTTATTTGTGGAACCAAAAATGGTTCTTCAATAGCAGCGCTGTGAAGAACCTTTTAAAGCACCTTTATTTTTAAGAGTGTACGTATCTCCTTGTGAATGAATGGCACAGACTTGTTACGTGTGCTACACAAATACTGCACTGAAACTCACTTTATGAGCATTTTACTGTTTCTTGTGAAAAAAAAAACAATTGTCATATCATATTATTAGTTATATTTTTGGGCTTTTTGTTCCCTTATTATTCAGACAGGACAGTGAAGAGATGACAGGAAAGTATTGGGTGGAGAGAGGGGAGTGGGATTGGCATAGGACCTCGAGACGGCAATCGAACTCGGGTCACCGTGAACACAGTTGTGTCATATCATACACAAACAGAAACGTAAAGGTCTTCATAGGAACCCGTCAAAATAAAAATTTGTTTTAACTGTGACAGAAATATATTACTTAATGTACCTATTGAAAGTACTACTACTACTACTAATAATAATATTATTAAAACATCATTTTTTAAGGAATATTTGGCAGAAAAAATATTTACCAAAAAAATGTTAATAGACAATGCAGTATTTCTAGTGGGGAAAAAAGAAATAAAATAATAATAAATTATTTATTTAATAAAATAAGTTAATTAGAGATGCATTAAATATTAAAATTGATGAAAAATGGAAAATGAACAGAAAACACAGAATTTGAGAAAAAATAAAGCGTATTTCATAGAGCCTTAATAATGTAATTATTGTTAAACTTTTAATAAATTGCTGTTAAATTGTGTACGTTTCCTGATTTCAATTAATTACACATGCTTTTTGATTATTATGTTTTTAATTTAACCATTAAAACAGAGTCTAGAAAATGTAAAACTTAAAAAAAAAAAAAAAGCAATCCAGACAAATTGAAAAGGAAAAAAAAACAAAATGGAATTTGGGAAAAAATTAACGTGATTTCATAGGGTCCTACATATATAAGGACTTGAATCAGTAAGTAACCATCTAGCAACACCTTTAGCAACTGCATAGCAACATGCTAAAGATGCTCAAAACACTTTAGTAACATCCTGGCAACCATCCACGACACCCTAGAATTGTGATATATTCATGTACGTCTTAGGGTCAGTGAAAATATTATTTTTTAAAGAAATGAATACATTTTTTTCATAAGACTGATCAAAAGTGGCATTTATAATGTCAAAAATTCCTATTTAAAATAACTGCTGTTCATTTGAAATTTATATTCAGAAAGAATCCTGAAAAAATATATCATGGTTGCCCAAAAAATATTAAGCTGTACAACTGATTTCAACATTAATAATAATGTGTTTCTTGAGCAGCAAAGTATATTAGAATGATATCTGAGACAGAATATCTTAGAATGAGATCTTGTGACACTGAAGACTAAAGTAATGGCTATTGAAAATTCATCTTTAACTATCATGGGAATAAATGATTTTTTATTTATTTTTTTTAATAGAAGGCAAGGCAAGGCAAATTTTATTTATAGAGCACAAGAAAATGTATTATTATTTAAGGTTTCTATGGCGTTGTTTTAATGATAAATGTCGGCAGCTCATTATTGTAATGCATCAAAATGCGCAAGCACAAATCTCTTCTCTCGCAGGTGGATTCTCTTCACTCTCATAAAAAAGACACGCTTTCTCTCGTTTGCATGTGCGCTCTCAGAAACACAGATCAGCGCATATAACAACGGATGTAATCAGTATTTACATAGCATAACAGTAGAAAATGTATCAGTCTCACACGTGTCCCGCAATGTCCCGCAAAATCACAACTATGTCCCGCAACAGCCCTATTGCCAGGTGGTCACCCTAAATAAAACATGTATCAAAAACAGTTAAAGTGATAGTTCACCCAAAAATGAAAATCTATCTTACCCCCAGGGCATCCAAGATGTAGGTGTCTTTGTTTCTTCGGTAGAACAGAAATGAAGATTTTTAACTCAAACCGTTGCAGTCCGTCAGTCATATAATGGCAGTCAATGGGATCCACGGCTATGAGAGGCAAAAAACAGCTCATGACGATACATTGAGGTGTTAAGACACTAAACAATCGGTCTGTGCAAGAAACTGAACAGTATTAATATTCTTTTTTTTTTACCTCTGATCCACTGCAATCTCCAACTGTCCTGAGCGCGTTCACAACATCACTCTGGCATTGTAGACGTATACGCCGAAGAGATCTATTGCGCGTATACGCCACTCATTGTTTAGACAGTGCAGAGATTGTGGGTATGACGGCTACTCAAAATGACTTGTGCTTATCCTGATTGTTGCAAAAATTAAAACCAATAGATTACGTTTGCTTGCTCGAACTCGTCCGGGAGTGTTGACTTTTTATTGACTCCACCCTTTTGAGCCTGATCGACTGAAGTTGTGGTTGCTTGCTCTTGTATATACACTACCGTTCAAAAGTTTGGGGTCAGTACATTTTTATTGTTTCTTTTTTTTTTTTAAGAAATTAATACTTTTATTCACCAAGGATGTATTAAGTTAATAATTAAAAGTTTATTAAAAGTTAATAATAAATAATTTACATTGTTATAAAATATTTATATTTTGAATAAACACTGTACTTTTTAAACTTATTCATGAAAGAATCTTGAAAAAAAAAAAAATCACAGGTTCCAAAAAATATTTGGCAGCACAACTGTTGATATTATCCAACATTGATCATTCTAATAATAAATCCGCATATTAGAATGATTTCTGAAGGATCATGTGACACTTAAGACTGGAGTAACAGCTGATAAAAATTCAGTTTTTCATCACAGGAATAAATTCTATTTTAAAGTATGTTAAAATAAAAAACATTATTTTATATTGTAAAACATTTTGCAATATTACTGTTTTTTTTTCTATATTTTTAATCAAATAAATGCAGCCTTGATGAGCATAAGAGACTTCTTTAAAGACTATTACAAGTCTTACTGACCCTTTTGAACGGTAGTGTATGCCAGCGCATATATAGCACATTTGAATGGTTATTTTAAATTATAATGATTTTTGAAACTATTACTGTATTTTTGATCAAATAAATGTAGCCTTGATTGTACAACTGTAAAAACATTAAATCTTACAGGCTCCAAGCTTTTGAATAGTAGTATGTATCCCTGAATCAATGTCTCATCTCTTTTTTTCCTGTTCTGCTCACTCACTTTTTCATTCATCTATGGTTTTTAAATAATGTCTTAATAATGCTCTTAATATTTATTCTCAACCTGTTTCTCTTTCTCACTCCTTCCTGTTTTTTCTTTTTTTACTAAAAATCATCCTGCATTTGATTTTAATTGAGTTTGATATTAGTGTGTCGATGAGCTAAACGTCTGAAGCACTAAGGCAGCTCTTTAGGTTTTGGAGCGGAGTCTTTTTTTGCTCATTGATTTCTCTGTATTGGCTCATTTGGTAGAGGTAATAACTGCTTTTCCCTTCCATCCCTCCCTCTCCCTCACTTGCTCTCTGTTTTGTGCGATTTCTCTAATAGTGTTATTATAAGCTCTTCACACTGTAGTGGTCTAAAATGACGAGCGTCATCAGGACATTGACTCTAATGGCTGTTTTGTAGCCTGAGGCACCTCCTTCTTTATATGTCTATGTATCACAAACTGTACTGCAGCATTATAGACCGCATAACAGAAATCCAGCCGTTCAGATCGGTTACATTATTCATTTCTCTTTCTCTCACACACATACACACAAACACACTCTACGTGACCCTCCCTGAAGCTATCTAGGCACCATCAAGCTCCCTCTCCTCTAAATATAACACTTTTCCACTCTACTACCCCTCCGCTTTGCCACATCGGCTCTCTCGCCCGTGTAACACCCAGACCCTCTGAACAAAATGGCCGGCGTGTTAAATCGACTCGACAGTGTGCAGCGAGGGCAGGGCGGACCTTCCTGATTGGTGGACTGAGAGTGAAACCGAAGCCTGTTTTTAGGAGGGCTGAAAGTATAAAATGAATATTTGATGAGGTCTGCCAGTGTGTAATCTGATTTGGGATCTGTAACAAGGTTTAGCCCGCCATCTCTCCGTCTATAGCTCTCTCTTTCTCCCTTTCGCTCGCTCTTTTGCTCAAATGACTAGAACGCCTAATGGAAAAAGCTGGTCGGTTTCCGCGCTGGAATAATACCTTTAATCTAAGCGTTTTGGAGTTTACATTTGTCAGTTGTCAAGGTATGAGAGGATAGAGGGTTGAATAGAGACGTACACATGCACAGTCACGCACACACGTTATTGTGCAGTTCAAACTCATGTGCAGTACATTAAAATAAAAACACAAGCACATGCACCGTTCTAATCTTACATATAGCATGCAATACATCAAATTAAATGCAGTTAGAGGATTTTTCTGCACCGTGGTGGTGGGAACCCGGCCAAAATGATTAAACACAGAATAAGCAACGTCATCTGTTTTCCAAACCTCATACAGTTTAATGTGTTTTCCTTTTCCATACTATATATGACTATTATGCCTTGGAGAAAAATTACCTTGCACTGTGTTTCTGTAGTGTTATTCATTTGTTAATTAATTTCAAATTATTTTATACTTACGTGTTTATTTTTCAAAAGTTCAAAAGTTTGGGATCAGTGAGATTTTTTCATGTTTTTAAAGAAGTTTCTTATGCTGATCAAGGCTACATTTATTTTGTGAAATATTATTGCAATTTAAAATAACAGTTTTAATATACTTCAAAATATAATGTATTCCTGTGAAGCAAAGCGGAATTTTCAGCATCATTACTTAGTCTTCAGTGTCACGTGATCCTTCAATTATGTTTCAACAATCTTGAAAACAGTTGTGCTGATTCATATTTTATGGGACCTGTGACATTTCTTAAAATTTCTTAAAAATTAAAAAGAACAGTGTTTTTTCTAAATAAAAATTTTGTGCTACAATATACATTACTATTCAAAGGTTTGGGGTCAGTACATTTTTCTTGGGGTCTTTACATTTTTTTTTAAAGAAATTAATACTTTTATTCAGCAAGGATGTGTTAAATGGATAAAAAGTGAGTGTAAAGACTTACCTTGCCCTCCAAAAGTTTGGAAAAAAGTGGGGTAAAGTGGGGTTTTGATCAATATTGGCATGAATCTTTTTTAAATTGTGATAATTTTGCACTGATAAGGGACAACACAAACTGCGAAAACATATTTTACTACATAAATAGTTTATACATAGAAAAAACTTTAATTTTTGATTCATCAAAATATCCACCATTTGCGGCTCTGCATATTCTAGGCCTAAATTCATTGTATTCAAAACTTAATTGGCAATCAATTGTTGAAGGTGTGCTGAACCTGGGCCAAGTTTAAACCAATAACCAGGCATCACAGCTGGCAAAGGGACATGTCTGACATGTATATATTATTCCATTATTATGTAATCAAAATGAAAATTATTATCGCTGGTCTTCAGTGATAATGTCAAGTTACTTTAATGCATTTGCACCAAACAATTATAAGGATTTATGCTGATATTGTCCAGAAACACACTTTGCCAGGGGTGTTTCCAAACTTTTAGAGGGCAGTGTATATTGTTAGAAATTATTTCTATTTTGAATAAATGCTTTTTTTCTTTACTTCATTCGTCAAAGAGTCAAGGAAAAAGTATCGCAGGTTCCAAACAAATATTAAGCAGCACAACAGTTTCAACACTGATTATAAAGCAGCATATTAGATTGATTTCCGAAGGATCATGTGACTCTGAAGACTGGAGTAAACTGGACTGATACAAATTCTGCACTGCATCACAGAAGTAAATTAAATTTTAAAGTATAATAATAGTAAACCAGTATTAGAAATTGTAGTACTGTTTTTTCTATATTTTTAATCAAATAAATAAGCCTTGATGAGCATAAGAGACACCTTTAAAAACATTAAAAATCTTACTGATCCCAAACTTTTATATATTTGTTAGTGGTAAGTATTAGAGTTTTTTTGTTTAAAGTGATAATTTATCTGTATAAGTAGATATTTATCTATATAAGTAAATATTAATTATGTATTGCCTGATATTTAATTTTGCATGCTCACTATATTTATATTTGGATTATCATCTAATGCTTAAATGTAATCTTTTAAACATTAATAAATTAAAAAGACTAGCGCTTAACTAATCAAAAGTGAATACCCCTTAATTATCCATTTAATTTATCCAAATATTTTTATATTTTAGTGTTTTACTTCACTAAAATGTAAAATAGTAGAATTAGTATACATATTAATATTGGCAATTTAATGATTATCATTCATGACATGAAAATAATTATTGTTTAGGGAAATGTCACTTTTATGCTTTTATGCTATGCATCTAAAAACAAAACAAAACAAAAAAAACACACATACTTCTCAACATACATTCCAAAGTTTGTGGTCGGTAAGTTTTTTAAAAATATTTTTGAAGGAGGTCTCTTGTTTTCACCAATGCTGCATTTATTTGATCAAAAAATACAGTAAAAATAATAATATTGTGCAATATTATTAGAATTTTAAAATAAAAGCTTTCTATTTATTTATTTTTTTAAATTACAGGAATTTATTCTTGTGACAGCAAATCTGAATTTTAAACAGCCATTATTCCAGTCTTCAGTGTCACCTGAGCTTTCAGAAATCATTCTAATATACTTATTTGGTGCTTTTTTTTTTGTTTGGGATTCCATGGTGAACAGGAGTTATTTCAAATATGAACTTGTCCATCAAAAAAGTCTGTGATGCATTCTTGCTGAATAAATACATTAATTTCTAAAAAACAACAACAACAAAAAACTGACCCATACAACAAACAAAAATGGTACTGACATAAACTTTTGAACAGTGGTATCAGTGAAGTATTAAACTTTATTGTCTCACAACATTTGTGCTGCAGATATACACATCATACTTAAAATCATGCTGCTTTTTGAGGAGAGATGTGCTATTACTCTTCTAAATGATCAGATTTACGATGACCTGCCAGGTGGACATTAAAACATCTTTTAGACTTACAGTGAAGGAGGGACCCGAGCCATATCTGGAGTCTAGAATATCATAAAAACTTGGGGGTGGGCATTTTTTGACTTGAGCCAGTAAACAGCCAACTTTCAACCATTATGTAATGCCTTAGAAACAACATAGCAACACACACACACACAAAAAAAACATTGACATCACCTTAGAAATTGTCCATATTCTTTCAGAAAAAAAAGAAAGAAAAAAAGTAATTTTATGTTGTCTACTTATGCCTTCAGTTTTTACTGCTTTCACTCATAAGATGGTATTTTAAGCCCTTTTTCACTGTCATGCAATGACCTTCTCATATGTCATGTTTCCTTTAGTCTATATATCTTTTCATTCTGGTAGCCTTTCATCTCTGTGACGTTGTCTTTTTCTCTGCATTTCTACCTCTCAGTTGCACTCTCTCTCCGTCTGTCCCTCTCTCACACACTCTCTTCTCCCCCTCAGTGTGCGCGATGGCTGTGAGAAACTGTCTGGAATGTCAGCAGCACACTCTGGGTAAGTCTGGTGCAGAGAGCAGCCGTGGACAGCAAAGCCTTCTGGGAGCCGCCAAGTCTATACCAGCACAGGCAAGTTCAACATCATGCCAAGGATACCTCTGTCTCTCTCTCTCTCTCTGCTGTCCAGATGGTAATTTTAAATAGGATGTTAAAAACAATCCTTAAATAGAATCCTTTTGGTCAATGGCCCATGGATTCTTACAGTTCCAGTAAAAAAAATAAAAGATTTTTCTACCTTAATGTGTTGTGTAACTTACACTCCACACTCACAGCTCATCTATTATTAAGAATCTTAGCAAAATTGTTCCATTAATGCCTCTGCGCCTCAGCGCTGTCTAAATGTGGAACAGCAAAGTAGTAAAACACCCTAGTTTTTACAAAATCCAACTGATGTCAAATGTTGGAGCAGTGGGAATTTTTGACATAATGTGTGAACTGTGTTTATGTGTATGTTGCAGAGTCCTGTGGACATTGTGACTGGAGGGATGTCTCCTATCAGAGATTTAGACCGGCTTCTGCAGGACATGGACATCAATCGTCTCCGTGCTGTTGTGTTCAGAGACATAGTGAGTTTTTCACTCAGTGCTCATATTCAACTACTGCATTTCTCACTGATCTCATGATTTCTGTAGTTCTCTAGAAAGAAAAAAGTCACTTGTAGCAGAACATGTTTTTCTTTTTCAGAGTGACTTTTTATTAAAAATTATTTTTATTAAAAAAAAAAGACTAAAGATTTGGCCAAACAATATCCTGCATTCGATTGGCTTGGTTATGATAAACAGCTCCTTGAGGCATGCTAATTATAATAAGGTATATTTTTATATCATATAGTAAAATATATATTTTTTACAGCCATTGCTCCAGTTCTTAGTGTCACGTGATCCTTTAGAAATTATTCTAAGAATAATATGCTGAATTGGTCCTTAGGAAACATCTTATTATTACCAATGCTGAAAACCATTGTGTTGAAAACAACAGCCTTTATTTGACATAATTTTTCAGGGTTCGTACAAGGTGCTTGAAGTACTTAAATTTGACTTTTTGAAATTTAAGGCCTGGAAAACCCTTAAAAAAATAGCAATATTCCTTACGAGGTGCTTGAAAAGTGCTTGAATTATTGAAAGACATGTATGAAATACAGTGGTATGGGAACCCCTTGGAGAATCTGTGAAAATGTGAATAATTTTAACAAAATAAGAAAGATCATACAAAATGCATGTTATTTTTTATTTAGTACCGTCCTGAGTAAGATATTGTACATTAAAAGATGTTTACATATAGTCCACAAGACAAAAATAGCTGAAATTATTAAAATAACCCCCTTCAAAAGAACCCGTGGTTCTTAATACTCCGTGTGGTTACCTGGATGATCTACGACTGTTTTTTTTGTTTTGTGATGGTTGTTCATGAGTCACTTGTTTGTTCTGAACAGTAAACCTCAGCACTGTTCTTCAGAAAAATCTTCCTTGTCCTGCAGATTCTTTGGTTTTCCAGACTCTTTTGCATATTTGAACCCTTTCCAGCAGTGACTGTATGATTTTGAGATCCATCTTTTCACACTGAGGACAACTGAGGGACTCAAACACAACTATTAAAAAAGGTTCAAACAGAGAGCCGGGGGATGAAAACTTTTGAACAGGATTTCTTTTTTTGTTGAAATATAATTTTTTTCCATTTAGTACTGCCCTTCAGAAGCAACAGAAGATACGTGCATGTTTCCCGAAAGATAAATTAAGTACAATTTACCTTGATCTTCAAATTAAAAAAGTTTTCAACCCCAGGCTCTTAATGAATGGTGTTTCCTTCTACAGCATCAGTGATTGTTCATCACAAAACAAAAAACAGTCGTAGATCATTCAGGTAACCACACACAGTATTAAGAAAACTTTTATTGTTATTTATTATTATTTTAATAATTTCAGCTATTTTTTTGTCTTGTGGATGTAATGTCCACAAAAAGATGTAAACATCTTTTATCTAGAATATCTTACTCAGGCCAGCACTAAATAAAAAATAACATGCATTTTGTATGATCTCTCTTACTTTGTTAAAATTATTCACATTTTCACAGATTCTACAAGGGGTTCCCACACTTCTGCATGCCACTGTATTTTATACAGCCATTACTGCAGTCCTTAGTGTCACATGATCCTACAGAAATCGTTCTAATATGCTGATTTGGTGCTTAGGAAACATCTTATTAATACCAATGTTGAAAACCATTTTGTTGAAAACAACAGCATTTATTTGACATAATTTTTTAGGGTTTGTACAAGGTGCTTAAAGTACTTTGTAAAATAATTTGACAATTTGAAATTTAAGGCCTGGAAAACCCTTGAAAATAGCAGTACTCCTTAAGAGGTACTTGAAAAGTGCTTGAATTATTGAAAGACATCTATGAAATAGGTGTTTAATTTTTTCAATTAGTACATATCTTTTTTTTCTTAAACAGTAGAAAGCATAAAACAATTAAGGCAGTACAGTTATAATAACAAAACAAAAAATAAAGAAAGTATACACAAATACGAATTCCTTTAAAAACACTTTATTATAAATTTAAAGGTGTTTACTGTTACTTTTGATCAATTTGTGCATCCTTGCCGAATGAAAAGTATTAATTTCTTTTCAAGAAGACAAAAAATAGCGGGATAATTTTTACAGTACTTTAATATTTGCAAATTGTTTTGTTGTGCTTTGCTTTAGGAGGACAGTAAACAGGCTCAGTTCCTGGCCCTGGCAGTGGTGTACTTCATCTCTGTACTCATGGTATCTAAATATCGAGACATCCTTGAGCCACACAATGACAAAAGGCATGCCCAGCGCTCACAGTCTGTCAGGAGCACAGGTGACCCCCTGAACCCACATATAATCACTGCTGTAACCTTGAAGCCAGAGAACCTACAGAACATGTACATGCGTTCAGCGTTTTGAGCAGTGGACTGTTGTGTTTTTTTTGCAGAGAGTGGTCAGTCTGATCTTGAGAACGGTTTGTCTCCTCATCATCGAGACTCTAGTATTGAAGATGGGAAGACCTCAGTCGTCCCCAGTGATGGCGAGACACAGAGCGGCCCAGATGCTGTATCTGAAGCCCTGTCTACCTTGTCTTCTGAAGTCAAGAGAGGTCAAGAGGTCATTGATAGAGACAGTAAAGGAAAAAACGTTAATGTCAAGGATATTTTGAGAAGTCTTGTTAGCGCACCCTCTGATGACATCGTGGTGGACCCTAGCCTTATACCGCCTGGGTTTCTGGGTGCAGTAGGCGATGCTTCCCGTGACCAGTCCGTCCAGTTTCACTCCTTTGACAGGTGAGTGGACAATCAGAATTTATTGTTTGCTGGGCAATCCGTGCACACAGATCTAAGTGCTTTGCTAGAGGGACAAAAGGTTTTTTTTGTTCTTTCTTCACACATTTTATTCTGACTTCATGTAAAAGGAAAAAAAAAACATGTTTTCTCTTAGAGTTTGCTATGGCAGTTTGTGTGCATTTTATGATGGACACCCCCGCAGAGCACCTGACTTGTGCTGTGGAAGTGTGCCATTCTACACACAAACAAACAGCCGTACAAAAGCAGAGCCCGTCAAAACGGGCCTCGGGAGACACATACACATCCACTTGTCCATTCCTCCACCAGTGGATTTGTGTTTGCTGGTTTATGTGTGTGTGTAAGCGCAGATGTTATTGTAAAGGAAAAAGATAACACAATAGAACACAATAGATAACACAAAGAAATGCAATATAACAAATATACAATATGACAATCACTTTCAAAATAAGTTTGTTTACATAAAATATATGTGTGTACTGTGTATATTTATATGTATATATAAATACACACTGATGCATGTACAGGTGCTGGTCATATAATTAGAATATCCTCAAAAAGTTGATTTATTTCACTAATTCCATTCAAGAAGTGAAACTTGTATAATGTATGCATTCATTCCACACAGACTGATACATTTCAAGTGTTTATTTCTTTTAATTTTGATGATTATAACTGACAACTAATGAAAACCCCAAATTCAGTATCTCAGAAAATTAGAATATTACTTAAGACCAATACAAAGAAAGGATTTTTAGAAATCTTGGCCAACTGTAAAGTATGAACATGAAAAGTATGAGCATGTACAGCACTCAATACTTAGTTGGGGCTCCTTTTGCCTGAATTACTGCAGCAATGCGGCGTGACATGGAGTCGATCAGTCTGTGGCACTGCTCAGGTGTTATGAGAGCCCAGGTTGCTCTGATAGTGGCCTTCAGCTCTTCTGCATTGTTGGGTCTGGCATATCGCATCTTCCTCTTCACAATACCCCATAGATTTTCTATGGGGTTAAGGTCAGGCGAGTTTGCTGGCCAATTAAGAACAGGGATACCATGGTCCTTAAACCAGGTACTGGTAGCTTTGGCACTGTGTGCAGGTGCCAAGTCCTGTTGGAAAATGAAATCTGCATCTCCATAAAGTTGGTCAGCAGCAGGAAGCATGAGGGGCTCTAAAACGTCCTGGTATACAGCTGCGTTGACCTTGGACCTCAGAAAACACAGTGGACCAACACCAGCAGATGACATAGCACCCCAAACCATCACTGACTGTGGAAACTTTACACTGGACCTCAAGCAACGTGGATTCTGTGCCTCTCCTCTCTTCCTCCAGACTCTGGGACCCTGATTTCCAAAGGAAATGCAAAATTTACTTTCATCAGAGAACATAACTTTGGACCACTCAGCAGCAGTCCAGTCCTTTTTGTCTTTAGCCCAGGTGAGACACTTCTGACGCTGTCTGTTTTTCAAGAGTGGCTTGACACAAGGAATGCGACAGCTGAAACCCATGTCTTGCGTACGTCTGTGCGTAGTGGTTCTTGAAGCACTGACTCCAGCTGCAGTCCACTCTTTGTGAATCTCCCCCACATTTTTGAATGGGTTTTGTTTCACAATTCTCTCCAGGGTGCGGTTATCCCTATTGCTTGTACATTTTTTTTCTACCACATCTTTTCGTATCCTTCGCCTCTCTATTAATGTGCTTGGACACAGAGCTCTGTGAACAGCCAGCCTCTTTTGCAGTGACCTTTTGTGTCTTGTCCTCCTTGTGCAAGGTGTCGATGGTCGTCTTTTGGACAACTGTCAAAACAGCAGTCTTCCCCATGACTGTGTAGCCTACAGAACTAGACTAAGAGACCATTTAAAGGCCTTTGCAGGTGTTTTGAGTTAATTAGCTGATTAGAGTGTGGCACCAGGTGTCTTCAATACTGAACCTTTTCACAATATTCTAATTTTCTGAGATACTGAATTTGGGGTTTTCATTAGTTGTCAGTTATAATCATCAAAATTAAAAGAAATAAACACTTGAAATATATCAGTCTGTGTGGACTGAATGTATACATTATACAAGTTTCACTTCTTGAATGGAATTAGTGAAATAAATCAACTGTTTGAAGATATTCTAATTATATGACCAGCACCTGTATATACAGTACTGTGCAAAAGTTTTAGGCCACTAGTATTTTCACCAGCTAAAAAATGGTTTAAAGTAAGTTATTTCTATCTTTTGCTGTAGTGTGTCAGTAAAAAATATTGGTTTACATTTCCAAACATTCTGTTTGCCATTAATTGTAATAATCTAGTGAGATTTTTGTTTGCACAGGCAGTCTGACAACAGCCAGTGCTCCACACAGAGATCTGATCTCACCATCATCCAGTCTGTCTCTGGAATGACATGAAGAAACAGAAAAACTGTGCCTAACTGCCTAAAAATTTTAACAGTACAGTAGCTTTGTAGGTATAGGACTCTTAAAGCATCTTGGAGATGTTGCCACAGTTCTTCTGGATTTAGTCTGTCTCCGTTTTTTCTGTTTCTTAAGACAGACTGGATTGAATGATGGAGAGATCAGATCTCTGTTTGCACAAGGAGTCTGACAACAGCCTGTGCTCCATACAAAAATCTCACTGGATTATTATAATTAATGGCAAAATGAATGTTTAGAAATGTAAACTGATATTTCCTACTGACACACTACAGCAAAAGACTGACTTTAAACCATTTTTTAGCTGATGAAAATACTAGTGGCCTAAGACTTTTACACAGTACTGTATTTCAGAAATATATGCAATATATATTTATATTTATGTATAATACGATCCATATATAATATTTCTATATAGTATTTATACATATGCATTTTCCTTCACATGTATTTTACATCAACTTGAAAATGGTTGTGCCGTTTAATATTTTAGTGAAAACTGTACAATCATGATTCTTTGATGAATAGAAAGTTCAAAAGTGCAGGATTAGAATTTTTGGAAGTCATAGGTTTACTGACATGTTTGATCAATTTAATTAAATTCTTGCTGATTATAAGTATTAATTTCTTTTAAAAAAAGTATTTATTTTTTTAAGTCATTAAAAAAAAAAAAAAAACAGTCATTTTAATAGATGTCGTGTCAGTGACAGTGACAAGTGCACTAATTATAAACATTTTGTGTGTGTTTTTGGGGTGTTTCTTTTATTCCTTTGCATTGCTGTCTGTTGTTTAAAGAGTATAGTGTAACGGGGAGGGTAACAAAATCCATCGCTATGTGTTGGCGAACGTCTGCACTGTCTGGTTTTTATTTGCTGCATTGTCTGTGCATAAGTCTGACATAACCAGAGAGGGTTTATTACAAAAAAAAGCAAAAAAAGAAAGAAAGAAAGAAAGAAAGAAAGAAAAAAAGAAAAAAAGAGATTATGCTTTTGTGTTGGAAATAGAGAACAGTATGTCATGCCATCTTCTTTCTGTTTACCTTCTGCTCTCTCACATCTCTTCTCCTTTTTATGTCTTCTGGGCATCTGTGAGACATCCCTCTGATCTGGCCTTGTGTTTTATCTGAGGAATGCTCTGTCAGGTATCACCACACTGCTGATATCAGGACAGGGATTACGCTGGCTCCTGCAAAGGATGAGCTTAAAGCTCCCAGCAGTCACTGCAGCTCTCTTCTGCTGCCACCACTAAGAAATAAAGACATTCTTAGAGAGGACTCTGTCAGGTCTTCAGTCAGACCAAGAGTCTCTTGTAAATTTCCTACCATAAACATATCAAAACTTAATTTTTGATTAGTAATATACATTGCTAAGAAACTTCATTTAGACAATTTTTTTGCACCCTCAGATTCCAGATTTTCAAATAGTTGTATATCAGCCAACTATTGTCCTATCCTAACAAACCATACATCAATGGAAAGCTTATTTATAGGTGGTTTTGTGGTCCAGGGTCACATATGTAAGAAGTATTTCTGTTTGTGTGAGTTCATAATTATCTAAATAATTAAATATTATTCATTATGTTTAGCTTTTCTTCAGGGATATTCACCAATCAAGCAATGCTTGTTTATCCTCAAACCCAAAGTGATAATAATGACAAATGGAAGGAGCTGGGTAAATTTAGAAGTTAGAAGCAAAAGGAACAATGATATCACCATCCCAACCTTTGTTTTATTGATCTTAAAAGCACTGTAAATTATGCTTTAATTAATAGTGGTTTTCGCTAAAATCTGAGTTGCTCCTGAGCATCTGGGATAGTTTAACAGAATTTGGGTCATATTGAGTCCATTTGGAAAAGCACTTGTATTTTAAATTTGAGACCCGAAGCCACTAATACCGAATCAGACCAATGTCTGAAAATTTTTTTTGAGGTTTTTGACCAGAACCTGCTCTGGTCTCGGGTTTTCAGATCCAGGTGGACCCGTGAAGACCTTTAGCTCAGAGCAAGGTGTGGGGGAAAAAAAGGCAGAATGAAAATGCAAATTCACTCTCTGCCAGCAGGTGGCACTCATAGACAAGCAGAAATACTTATAAAAGTATACTTACAAAAGTATTAATCAAGTATTTTTTTTATTTTATTTGGTGTGGTGTTTATAGTTTGTGGTGTGCGGCTTAAAATTCTCCTCAGCTGTTAATTGTTTTTAAGCACCACCAAGCTGTAGCTTTATGTAACAGCAGCAACTCTGGGAATGTGCTATAACTTGCTGTGTCCCATTTCTAATCAACTTCAAAAGTTGCGTCTAAAAATTTACTTAAAATAAAAAATAAAACAGTATTTACATTTGATTTTGATTACTTTTTTTAATCATTTAATAAATGTTCTGTTATTACGGATGCCGTAATGTTCTAAATAATGTTCTAAATAATATGAGATTATTAAAGTCTGCTTAGTAAAAGAATAATCCAAATGCTGCTTAAAGTAGTTTTAAATGGAGTATAATGTCACCTAGGACATGTCAACTTCTCAAAAGTATTTCATGTCAACTACCAATTTCCCAGAGCGTGAGGGAAAGTCTTATCTCCGCTCAGGATCCCCCGGCGGAGAGGTGCCAAATTATCTGGATGACTCCAGCTCTGAGTCTGGTGTTCTCCAAGTCCACTCACACACTCTCCCTCCTCAGCACACACTCACATGTGCAGTCCTTCAAACATTCTCTCTCACTATCATTCCGAGTTCCGTTTTTTGTCTCATTTTGATTTGACTATTTTTAGTTGTTTTCCAAAGCGCTCTACCACCGCACAATGAATGAATTACCAACCGAAATACCAACCGAATATTTCAAACCTGGAGTGATGAATACTCCCAATGTTCCCTCTGCTGAAGTCTGATCAGTGTTGCAGCATTTTACTCCATTTATATTATGTACACAGAGCTTCCCTGAAATTATGCTCTCTGCCAGTATGCAAGCATGCTTGCTTAACAAAGTGTATGTTGGAACACCCAGGGTGGTATGATTGAATCCCAGGGGATTTACGAGTGTTATATATGCAAAAAAAAACAGGGTCTCCCAGATAAAACAGGCCTGAGGTCAAGGGTAAAACAGACATTAAATTTATTTACTATCAACAACACCCCAATTTCCCCATATGTCTTTCTTACCCCACTCTTGTTTTGACATGAAGTCTGCAAATATTTGCTGATAAGATCCAGAGACCAGTGAATAGTGTCATAATGACTTGTTGGACAAAATGTGATGTACACGTGAACAAATAAATATGGCTGGAGAAAGGAATATCACAGAAATTACTTTTGTTTGTTACAACAGGTTCTTTGATTATGTTAACTGTGAAAATGAGATGAAAAAATGCATCGCCACAATGTTTAAATGGTTAAGTAAAGCTTACTGTTGAAAATTTGTTGAAAATAATTCACCGCATCTGACATTTATCAACTAAATGAATGTATTTATTTATAAATGACACCAAGGAGTATATTAAAATTAATTTTAAAAAAAGTAAAACTAAAATAAAACAGCACAGTATAAAACTTACCACCAGTAGGACTAATTTAAAGCAGCATTTCCAAAGAAGCTGATTGTTCAGTCTTTGTTAAACGTCAGTTGAAGATGTCGATCCACGTCCAGTAAGATCAGTTTCTCCCACACATTTCCTCGCACCCGATCTCACATTTGTGCAGATTACGGGAAACATTCTGTTTACATGTCGTCTCCGGGAGTGTTGGTTAAAACTGCTAAATAATTCAGCGTCTGGAATCCAAACTCCATGGACGCTGGTCAGCACTGGCCTCTCGTCTGGTGGTATACACCTGGCAGCTCTGATTAATTGACAGCGGTAGTGAGTTGGGGCTAAGTGTGGCTAATGGTGTGCTGAATAATTTAAAACCTGCGCCTTTGAGCAGATGGATGCTGCAGCCGCTCACCCCCCCTCTGTCAGCAGCCGTCCACCCCCACCATCCCACCACCGGTCAGCGCTAAACACGCAGTTGAGAGAGAACAGAAAAGCGCTCTAATAGAGTTGTTGGAACGGTGGACTGTTGAACAGCAAATGCTGATGTCATTAGCGTGATACCGTGAGCCTTCCAGTTTATAAATTCCTTTCGTTTTCTTGGACTGGATATTTTCAAGTTAAGGAGACATCAGATGTTTAGAAATGGTGTGAGAACACTCTCGTTCTCGTGCCTTAGCTCCTAGGCAACTTCCAGCGGGACGTTTGAAGCGGTCTGTCTTAGACGGGTCTTATCTGACGCTGGCGTGCCTCCTCAGTCTGTAGCGTCTCTGTGGAAGTGTTCTGGAGAGGAGCTGGTGACTGCGTAGCATTACCCCCTCTGTCAGCACTGATAAACTCAACACTAGCCACTCTGAAAGGCCAGAGCTCTGTCATGGCTTTCAGCTGATATGAACCATTTCCATTTTTACCTCTAGACAATGTAGAATGGAGCAGTGACAGCATTATGAAAGCTTTTGAATACTCATGTGTTCTTTATCTTGTAAACATTTTTACCATTTGTGATTTTGAAAGGATTGCTTATTTGGTTTAGTGTTTTTCCTCCCTGGTTTACTTCAACATGCAATCTATTCTTAAATGTTACTTCATAGATATATATACAGTCAAACCAAAATTGAATCAGACACCTTCAACATTTCTCACATTTCTCATTCTAGTTTGTCCAGAAAACAGCAAATCATTCTCAGCACCAAAATATCTTTTTGGAAACTCTGGTCCATACAAGTCTAATGACAGACCAACAAGAGGAACAGACCAAAATTTAGGTCATTATTCACTGAATATCTTCCTCTCCATCGCAACTCTCAAATACTGCTCATCATGTTTATTTAAAACCGGAGCAAGAGCCAATAATGTTTTCATTTCAGTAGTGCCAGTGGTGTTTTTTTTTAAAATCTGAATGTGAGCTTTTGGAGTCTTTTAGTGGAGGATTTATAATTTTTTTTGTCCAGTGAGTTTTTTTTTTTTCTTTAGAGTTTGATAACAGTGCTAATTATAAACTATCCTTATAAAGAAAATGCAAGAAGAATCATCAAAATATTTCTCGCTTTAAAGGTCAGTGAAGTGCTTTGAAATACGCAGTGTTATTCTGTGTGTTGCCGTAGTTTAAACTGAAACAGGAAGACAGGGTGGGACATATCAAGGAGGCCCGGCCCCCTTTTTTAGATAGCCAGTAGCGTTTTGTTTATATCACAGCTTGGTGAAGAGCCACTGAGCTCAGTAAAGCTGTATTTGATAGTGTATGACAGCCACAATCTCATCTTTATCATTATAAAATATAGCATTCTGTGTAGAAATAAAATGGGTCCGATACGTTTTGTGGTCTGCGCCGATTGACACATATAATCCACTCCGTGCTGTCATGTCTCTGGACCAGAGCAAACTGTGTGCCCTGCAGCGGTTCGCATGACTTGTTTCGCCTAAATGGAAAGCATATGTACATTTTCTGAATCGTTCCCTATCCTCTATATACTGCACTACATGTCATTCACTGTACAGAAAATACAAGTTCTGTGAACAAGTGACTGCTTTCAGCCACAGTATTTATAGTGTGAGAGTGGGGCACTTCGGATTATAGAGAGCATTTGATTGGACAGAAGGTTTGATGAGAAGCTGAAGTGGAGGGTGATGTCATCAAAATCACTGATTGATACAGGTGGAACTTAGAGACTGTACACTTTGAATGCTTATATTTTGTAAGAGTGTTCATTTTGACAGCAAATTTTAATTTAGTCTTAGTCATAGTCTTTTGACTAAAATGCCATTTGGTTTTAGTCATGTTTTAGTCATCTGAATTGTTTTAGTTTTTGTCAACTAAATATCGTACAATTTTAGTTGACTAAATCTACAGTAGATTTAGTCAGCTAAAATCTATTGGGTCTATTTACAGTGTAATACATTTATTAAGCATTTCTCTAAAATGTCTCATTGTAAATGTTATTAAGGTTTTATCAAGATAGGCACAGATTTAACTGCTGTAACACATGCCTTTATATTAAAATTAAATAAAACCACTTCTCATAAAGAAACACAACATGGTCTTCCTTTCAATGAAATACCAATGGTTATATAAGCTAATTATGCATCCTTTATAACAACCTGTTTACTGCATTCTTCATTTTTTCAAGCAGACACATTTATTTCTAAAAATAAATATAGATTAATCTAATAAGTGATTTATTCAAGAGCAATGAGTGATTTTCTGTCTTTCTTTCACAGACAACAGCAACTAAATTAGGCTGCTGTCCCTTTAAAACCAAATGCACGGATGCAATCTACTGATACACGTCTGATATTCTCTCAACTGTTTACGTTCACCTAAGACGTAACTAAGTGCGTTTATGTGAATACTCTCAAAATGGACAATTCAACATCATTTTGTGTGTATTTCTCCGTTCATGAGACGTGAAAGAGTACTCGTGCACTGTGTGAGATATGCTGCTTTGGTGTGTGCGCTCAGAAAACTGGACTGAGTTGAAATCTCTTTTGTGTCATCACATTTATCCATTTGTCTGCTCTTCTCTTACTCCCATTTTTGAACTTTTTATGAGACTGCAGCAAGTGTATGCTAGCTTATGTCCCTCCTTCAAACCACGCAGCAGATTTGTTTGCAATAAATCTCTTCCCAAATCGTCCCTCCCTAACAATTTTGTCTCGTTTTTGTTCATTGACGAAAATGTCTATAGATTTTCGTCATAGTATTTGGCATTCAAAACGTGTTTTTGTTTCATTATCTTCTCGTTTCGTCTGTGTTGACGAAAATTATAATGAAAAAGTTTTGAGAATGCAAATTTTGTCATTGTTTTGGAGCACATTAGCTTGTACATAACCTTAAGGCTAACATATTCATACCAAAAACCAAAAAAAATTCATGAAAGAATGTGACTTAATATTTATGTGTCTATGAAACTAATTTCAAACATTCAAGCATAAATCGCCAGATCGTACAGTTTTTGAGATCATGAGAAACATACATTCAGTCAAGTGTGTCCGTATGTTTGCCTAATACTGTAAACGGAGCACAACCCTCAGAATGATCTAAGATTTTCAGTCATCTTTACCTAACCGCAAAACAGCTTGTTTATCAGATAACACAAGACATGACACTGTACAGCAACACACACAGTAGCTTCTAGACCATAACACACCGCCAGCTTTAATCAATCACAAAGTTTAGAGCTCTGAGTGGCAGGAGCTGGGAGGCCATTGATTGGTAGGAAGATAGATGCTGCCATTATGGAATATTCTGTGTCAGGGAAACAGGGCTCTAATTACACTAACACGGTAAATGGGCTTCTTGGGTTGTGTGAGCTGGGCAGCTTTTTATGCTAAATCACATTATGTGCAGCATATTTAGCCAACATCATCAGTCTGATCGTTACAGGGCTGACGATGGAACAAGAGCTAATGGTTTTTTGACGGAGTACTTGATTCTCTAGCTCTGTGTATTTATCAGAGCATCAGAGTCTGCTTTACATTGCAGTTTGTAAGATGTAATACATCTAAAGACATTAGAACAGCTTAGAGGATCAGCTCAAAATTTAATGCAACCATAAAACCATAAAAAGTATACTGTTATCCACAAAAAAGGGGAAAAAAGGAATATTTCTAATAATAATTTCAGTTCTGACCCCCAAAATCCTTTTGTTATGTTTATTAACTGTTGTCTTGTTCATTCATTTTATTTACAGGAGTGTTGTTGTGGCACCCAAGAAAATGGGTGGGGCTCCCTCACCAGGAATGAGTACAGTCTCCGCAGCTGCATCCGTCCCATCAGCCACTGCTGCATCCTCAGGTGGAACTCCAGTCAGCAGTGTGTCAGTGGTGTCTGCAGGAGAAACTGATCAGAGCACAGAGTCTGCCCCAGGTGAGTGTTTTCTTGAAAGAGCATGTCAATAACTGCACCTTACCAAAGTTTAGAGCTTCACTTTCATCCTGTGTTCCTTTACAATCACTGTTATTTCAGAACTTCTTATATCAGAACTGAGATAACCCAGTTGCTAATGTAGTGGTTTTAATGATTTAAATATGTTCAGATCATTAAAACTAATAATGATTTGAACATTGATGAGTGACAGCTCTTAATCATTTTTAAGGGAGTAAATGAGATATTGATTTAATACAACAGTTAAATAAACAAGAAGTTAATATTAAGTGACTTACATTGTCTGACTGTAACTCTATTGCCTGATTCTGAGCCGCTGTGCATATCCATTTAAACACAGCGGCGTTTCGTTTATGAATGAATGTGTTTTTAAACGAATCTTGTGAGTTAATGATTCAATTTTCCATTCATAAAGACAGTCACTTGCTTTATTCCTGAATTTATTCCAGCTGTTCGAACGAATCAAATGAATAAATGATTCAGTAATTAAATCAGTGACTTGCCGCCACCTACTGGCAGTTTTAGATTCATTTTTAAAGTATCTTTTCAGGTATTTAAATCATTTAATATATCTATATTTAAAATTGTATATTTAAAACATTAATCTCAACATGAATTTATGAATTTGGTCGCACTCATGCCACCTCTAGCCTCATTAAACGTATGAAAATGTTCTTCTGTGCCACCTCTATAGTACAAATGAATTTTGTTCATACTGATTTTATTTGGTTGGTAACTTATTGTTATTCTACTTTTTTGTTGTTTTAATTAGAAATTTCAAAAAGCTTATAAAATATAATTTAAAAAAAAACATAAAAGATGACATACTTTTAATAAAGTTGGAAAAATGCCATTACAAAAGTAAAAACAAAATTCTCCTATAAATCACTTTAAGGTGTCAAATATCACCTCGTAATGGAAAGGCTAATTTTTTTAAATCAGATTTTTTGATTATTGATTAGAAAGTGCTCCTGAAATTTTGAATGTGCTCCTAAATGTTTTGAGTTGGGAGCACATGTGCTCCTAAAAAGAAAAGTAAGAGTAGAGCCCTGCATTTCCACTACTGGACAAAAAAAAATAAAAAAAGGTAATTGCGACCTTAGTTACTGTCGCTCACTTGGACAAACAAACATAGTTGCTAACTGTCTTACAATGGCAGCTGTCAGTGTGAAAGCCTTGTCCCAAGATGTTTTTGAGACATTTTGGACACAGAAGTACCATCATGCCAGTGGGATATATAAAATATTTTAAAATAAATGTGTAAAAATACAGATCACAATGCAACAGGAGAAGCCTCATGTTATGGTCATCATGATCAAAATAACAACATCCCAGATCAACATGTTCATGTACTGCAGTGTAAGATTAAATACATTTACGTTTAGATATGGAGAGGCACTGAAATGTAGACCTTTGTTTGTGTGTTATTGACCTACACTGTACATGATGTGAGAACAGTTCGCTATTTAGGTTTGTACGTTTGCATGGATATGGAGTTTTAGCCAGAGATATCTTGCTGAAGCACAAGATGACGTTAACGTTCTGCTTGAGCAGATGAAGATGCTAAATTAATGAGAGTATGACATCCAGAAAATGAACGTTTTCGTCTTCATTGTGATTGGAGTTAAATGCGTAGAGACATTTTGCTCTGTTTTGGTTCAGTTTAGGAAATGGAATAAAATAAATTCCATTGCCTATCCTCTCAGGATATCTGGAATTAGTGTTACAAGTACCCCAGACACATCATTTTTCCATTTTTGTGGCATAAATACCATCAAATCGATGAAAGCTTTGAATCTTTTAGTGTTTGTCTATGGTGCTGAAACCTAAAGATGTCCGAGTTCCAGTCCCTGTGCAACTGATACTCAACTGCCATTGGCTCATATGAGTTCAAGGGGAGGGGGTTACATTCTGACTTTTTTTTCCTCAGAATTGTTTAATGCAAACTTGCAATTCTGACTTTTTTCTCAGATACAAACTCACATTTGCAAGTTTTTATTTCACAATTCTATTTCTCGCAATTGTGAGTTTATATCACGCATATTCTGACTTTATAAATCGCAAGTGCGAGTTTATATTTCACAATTCTGAGAAAAATGGTACATTAAACTGATCAAAAGTAACATTTATAATGTTCCGGAAGATTTCTATTTCAACTGAATGCTGCTCTTTTGATCTTTCTATTTATTAAAAGAATTAAAAAAAAAATCACAAAAGTTTCCACAAAAATCTTACGCAGCACAACTATATTTAACATTAATAATAATACAAATTTTATATTATAATTAATGACGAGCAAATGATTAATCATGATTAATCGCATCCAAAATAAAAGTACTATATTTTATATATTTATATATATATATATATATATATATAAAAACACACACATGCATATAATATAATATGTCATATTAATTATATGAATAAATATATATACATGTAAATGCATGTAAATATTTTCAAAATATATACTGTATGTATGTGTATATATGCATAATAAATATACACAGTAGACTCACATATATTGTGCAAGCAAAAACTTTTATTTTGGATGCGATTAATCGCGATTAATCTTTTGCCCGGCATTAATTATAATATTCATAATATCCTCTAACTGTTTTATTGTATTTTATTTGATTTTTTTTTTTTTAATTTTTTGATCAAATAAGACCTTCGGAAATATTGACATTGGAACAGTGGTGTTGTTTTTACAAAAAGAATTTAAACATTATTCCAAGCACTAATGAAAATGCAAATGAATCACTGAATCATGAATTGCGCACCTAGCAGAGACGGTCAGAAGTAACAAACACAGACATACACTACGGTTCAAAAGTTTGGGGTCAGTAAGACTTGTAATAGTCTTTAAAGAAGTCTCTTATGCTTATCAAGGCTGCATTTATTTGATTAAAAATATAGAAAAAAAACAGTAATATTGCAAAATGTTTTTACAATATAAAATAATGTTTTTTATTTTAACATACTTTAAAATAGAATTTATTCCTGTGATGAAAAGCTGAATTTTTATCAGCTGTTACTCCAGTCTTAAGTGTCACATGATCCTTCAGAAATCATTCTAATATGCGGATTTATTATTAGAATGATCAGTGTTGGATAATATCAACAGTTGTGCTGCCAAATATTTTTTGGAACCTGTGATTTTTTTTTTTCAGGATTTTTTCATGAATAACAAGTTTAAAAAGTACAGTGTTTATTCAAAATATAAATATTTTATAACAATGTAAATTATTTATTATTAACTTTTAATAAACTTTTAATTATTAACTTAATACATCCTTGGTGAATAAAAGTATTAATTTCTTAAAAAAATGTACTGACCCCAAACTTTTGAACGGTAGTGTAAACTTACCAAATACTTCACATCATTTATGCTTTACTGAAGCTTAAGCAGATGAATATAATCAGCCTTTCTCGCTAAATGAAGTTCCCACAGGTGCGTTTTCGTCATGAGATCAAGTAGCGTAATTTACAACACTTTTCATGTAACTGAGAAAAGTGAAGATCTATGTTACAGCCCTGACACCATGTGAAAGGAGCTTTAGCTGAATAATAGCTCTGCTCTTGTTAGCATTCATGTAAAATAAGCATTAGAGCAGCTCTTACACTCCCCCTGATAAAACAGCCCATAAATTCATTAGTCCTGTGTGTGGCTGTGATTAGTGTACAAATAATTATATGGCAATAAATTTCATCCTGCCCCTGTAGGTGTCACATTTTGGGCTAGAGAAGGTCTTGGCACGACCATGCTCTCTCTCACAGGATATCACACCACAATAAATCTGCATACACTAATATCTCTCTACACACACAGACACGGGGTCTCAGGGCAGGTATAACTCTTGCAGCAGTGTGGAATGTTCCTGGCTGTGGGGACAGCGGCTCTTTAAGCACCAACATGTGCGTCTGCGGAGAGACTCCCGCTCGCAGATGAAGTAGCCACTTCAAACAGCTCGGAGAAAATTAGCTTATCTCTATTCAGCTGGGACCTGCCCCTCTCCTTGTGAGCGCGCACACACACACAAGAGAACCATAAAAATACAGACAAGCTTAAAACTACAAGCATGAGATATAGACCCATGAGTACACTACTTCAAAGACAAGAAAAGCTAAAGGGAACTAAAAACAATCCCTTCGCGCACAAAGGATCGTGTGTGCACGCACATGTTGGTTTCAAAATAAAAGAATATCGCTTAGATGATTCTTAGACTGAGATGATGATGTTGGCTACAATTCAAACGCAACCCTTAATCATCAGATCTACTAAAAAAACCTGATTTGGCTGATTTCAGATTGTGAAGACCACTTCAGATGCCATTAAGTTTCTTTGTAGGTATTTAGGCATTAAGGTAATCTTTGGCTAAAACTAGCTAAAGTTAAAGTTAGCGAGTCTATGCTAAATTCTGCTTCTCAGAATTCATATCACAATTGTGACTTTTTTCAGTTTTTTCTTTTTTTTTTTATATCTCGCAGTTCTGACTTTATAGCGAATTGCGAGTTAAGTCGAAATTGTGAGACATAAACTTAGATATACTAAACTCAGAATTGCGTGATATAAACTCGCAATTGCAAGTTATAAAGTCAGAACTGTGATACATAAACCCACAATTCTGTGAAATAAGGTCAGAATTGCGAGATATAAACTCACAATTTTTTTTTTCAGATTTGCGATTTCATCTCTCGCAATTGTGACTCTTTTTTTTCCTCAGAATTCTGAGTTTATAACTCACAATTCTGACTTTATAGCGAATTGCGAGTTCACAATTCTACATATCAGTACTTTTGCCCCCTTAAAATTTCACTTTATAGCTCATAATTGCGAATTTATTTATTTTGAGAAAAAGCCAGCACTGCAAAAAAGTCAGAACTGTGAGATACAAACTAGGATTTGCGAGGGAAAAAAAAGTCTGAATTTAAATTAATTTTATTTATTTATTTTTTTTCTCACAATTCTGACTTTATTTCTCTCAATTGTGAGGTTATATCATGCAATTCTGAGAAAAAGTCAAAATTGTAAATTTTTGTGTTGTAATTCAGTTGAAATAGAAATCTTCTGGAATATTATGTTACTTTTGATTAGTTTAATGTAGCATTGTTGAATAATAGTATTATTTTTTCTAAAAAAACAAACAAACAAAAAAACAGTAACACTCATTAGTTAACTACTCTAACTAAACTAAAAAAAAATGAACTAAAAATGTACAATACATCTATAGCGTTTATTAATTGTATTGTTAATTACATTTACTAATGCAGTATTAAAATCACAAGTTGTGTTTGTTACATTAACATTAGTTAATGCACTGTGAATTAACATGAACTAACAATGAATGACTGTATTCTCATTAACAAAGATTAACAAATACTGTAATAAATCAATTGTTCATTGTTTGTTCATGTTAGCTAATACATTAACTAACATGAACTAACTAAACCTTATTGTACGGTGTTACCAAAAAAAACGTACTGACCTCAAACTTTTAAAAAGCAGTGAATATGGATTATGTTATATTGTTAAACTGTGCTTATAAATGTATAGATTACCATGATTAAGTTTAATGAAGTACATTTTTGGAACTGGATTTTTACTTTGTTTTCCTACAATAAGTATTGTAAATCTACTGCAGTAGACTGAAAAACATTTACTTACAGACTAATATTTTAATAAGTGATATCACTACAAATTATTTTGTTTCCAAAAAAACATCCCAAAACCTGTATAATGCAATACAGATATTTACATATTGTTTTAATTCCCATAATTCTTTTGTTTCTGTCTTTAGACAAGATAATGATGATCATGTCAAAATGACTATCTGTTTCTAGTTTCTGTATATCACTAGTATAAACATTATAGTAACATTATTTACAGTAGTACCACCCAGCTCTAATCTCTAGACTTAGTGAAGGTTCATTCACGAAACATGTGCTTGTTTTAGTGTAATGCATCCCTGTTTTGTTTGCCGTGTGTGTATTCGGGTAATGAGTTGTTTACTGGTTGTATTCCCTCCAGGAGGAACCTCCACCAGCTCCAACCTGCCATCTGTCCCTGCTTTATCCCCAGTGACCCAGAGCTCCGCCCCAAACATGAGGTCTCTGCTTTAAACTGAAATCTCATGCTGTATTTTAAACAACCTATAGATTTATATCTATATTTCTTTGAAATGCATGGTTTCATTTAATGATCTGTTATTTTTCCCATTCACAGTCTATTAAATATTTAAAAGTGTGTTTGTGTGTGTGTTTTCAGTATCTCAGAGAGGTTAGAACATGCTCTGGAGAAGGCAGCTCCTTTACTCCGAGAGATTTTTGTGGATTTCGCTCCATTCCTCTCTCGCACATTGCTGGGCAGTCACGGACAGGAGCTACTCATCGAGGGCACCAGTGAGCTGCTCTTCTACTTTAATTACTGACATTTGTGGAATATTTCACACAAATGCATTGTATTAATAGTTGCAGTCACACTAAAGGCCTGCACTCATTATTACACATCATTACATACAAACACAGAGACGTCTCATCACTCCCAGTATTTTACAAAAGCACCCACACTGCCTCTCTCACCTCTAAACAAATTCAAGCAGTAAATGTGGCTGGAAGTATCTTTTAACTCAATGATTATAATAGCAGCGTTCTTTTATAGAGCAGAAGGTCAGAGGTCAGCACACTCGTACGAGTGTTTCGCCTGTCCACTGCCACCCAGAGAAATGAAACGCTGATTGATAGCTGCAGGGCGACTTTAGAGAGCCACTTAAAACAAAAATGCTTCCTTCCTTCCTCTTCATCCAGCTTCCTGTTTTTTTCTCACCTTTAGCGTTCTCTCGTGCACGTTTGGCATATGTAGTTCCCCAGCAGCTTCTTTAAAGCTGTATTTCAGATCAATAGAACATATGCTCACCATATTTAGTCTCATGTAATACAAGGCTCAAACATGTATTAGTTTACAGTAGCATCATGTAGGTTCATTAAGGTCATCAATACACTTTGACCCCTCAAGATGGTGCAGAATTAGACCACTCGCAAATGTAAGTGTGTCAGCAAAACAGACACTAAAGAATGAAATGGTTTAAATGCAGATACATTTATTTCCCTCAGTAATACCTAATTTGACATTAGTGCTGTTTTTGTTTACATAATATATGTTTGTGTACTGTGTATATTTATTATGTACATATAAATACACACACAAGCATGGATATATTTAAGAAAAATGTTGTTTATATATTAAATATATTTATATTTAATATTAATCATATCTAAAAATGTATGCATGTAAATATTTTCAAAATATACTGTATGTGTGTGTATTTATATATACGTGATAAATATACACAGTATACACATATATTTTATGTAAACAAAAACTTTTATTTTGGATGCAATTAATCATTGCACAGCACAATTTGACATTAGAAATCTCATAGAACAGAATTAAAAGGGTTTGATTCAGTTTTGATTTCAGCACAAAGTCACGACAATCCATAGCCTAATGTTTATCACTAAATGATGGAAGATTTTGTATTTGCCAAATTATTTACACTATATATGAAATGGATGTGGTTTACAAAAGTAATCCATTAAACCTGTGTTGATTATTTATATGGAAGCCTATTTCCGCCACTGAATAAAAAATAAAAAAAGGTCATTGCAACTTTTTATCTCACAATTCTGACTTTTTTTCTCAGAAATGTGTGATATAGACTTACAATTCTGACTTTTTTCTCAGAGGTGCATGATATAAACTCGCAATTGCAAGTTATAGTTAGAATTGCGATTTTGACTTTTTTCCTAGCAAATGCGAGTTTGTATCTCGCAATTCTAACCTTTCCTTGCAATTGCAAGTTTATATCTCGCAATTCTGACTTTTTGTTATGCAATTATGAGTTTTTTCAGAATTGTATGATAGAAACTTGCAATTGCGAGTTATAAACTCACAATTCTGACTTTTTTCTCGCAAATTCAAGTTTGTATCTGGCAATTCTAGCTATTTTCTTGCAATTGCAAGTTTATATCTTGCAATTCTGACTTTTTGTTACGCAATTATGACTTTTTTCTTAGTATTGCATGATATAAACTTCCAATTGAGTTGTAAAGTCTCAACTGAGTGATATAAACTCGAACTTCTGACTTTTTTCTCACAAATCCGAGTTTGTATCTCTCAATTCTTTTTTCTTTCAATTGTGAGTTTATGTCTCGCATTTCTGACTTTTTGTTACGCAATACTCACATTTTTCTCAGAATTGCATGATATAAAATTGCAATTGCAAGGTGTAAAGTCATATAAACTTGCAATTCTGACTTTTTCTCACAAATGTGAGTTTGTATCTCACAATTCGAACTTTTTTCTCTCAGTTGCGAGTTTAAATCTTGCAGTTCTGACTTTTTTTTTGCAGTTGTGAGTTTATGTCTCTCAATTCTGACTTTTTTCATGCAATTCTGACTTTTTTCTCAGAATTGTGAGGTACAAACTCATAATTGTGAGTTATAAAGTCCAAATTTGAGGGGGAAAAAGACATAAGTTCTCAGAATTGTGAGTTTATTTCTCACAATTATGACTTCATTTCTCAGAATTGCCAGTTTATATGTCAGTTCTGAGAAAAAGAAAAAAGGTCAAGAAAAAAGACAGACTTGGAAGATAAAAAGTCACAACATTTTTTAAATTTTTTAATCAGTGACGGAACTGGACTTATATATATATTTATGATTATTTTGTCTGCTACATATTTCAACAATATAATTGTTTGTAAGGTAAGGTTTGTTTTGTTTCATTCAAAATGTTAATCACCAGTAATCAGCAGTAATGGTTAAAAGTTTTTATCTGCTAAATCTGAAATGAAATCTCCTTTTTGTCTGTAGGCCTTGTGTGCATGAAGTCCAGCAGTTCTGTGGTTGAACTGGTCATGCTGCTGTGTTCTCAGGTATGTCATTCGTCCATCTCTCCTATTAATAAATCCATTGTTGCAGGTGTTATCTTCACACTGCCAGCCCGATTCCTGTCTTACTAAGCTGGGAGTATAGACAGAAGTCCAGAAAAAATAGCCAGGGAACCCTTTATAATGCTGTTGATATGAGTTCAAAGGTCAGGGGTCTTGACCCAATGTAACGGCCTTGGTCATATAGCCAGTCACAGAGGATAATGCAACATTGATAGCGTTTCGCGATCGATCGGCCTCCCCATCAGGTTTTGCAGGGAGTATTTAAGGCAGGTAGGATGAAGGATTGATAGCAGAGCTCTGCGTTCGTGTGTCCTTCGCTGTAGTTTGGGAAAGAAATTGCCCCCAAAAGTGATCTAAATTTGACCAGTCCTCTCTTTGGAGACATCCGAAGACATTGTTATTTAGAAAATTGATTATAAATAACGTTAATAATATTTTTTATTAATTTATATGTTTATTTATTTATTTGAAAAAATGCAGCGAATACTTTGTTTTAACTATCTATGATATTAACCTTAAAAATGGTTAATATTTAAAAACAAGGGATCTGGAGAGGGGGTTTTAAATTAGTCATTATAATAAACTTTATATGAAAGCATTAGAGGTCTATGGTGTATCCCCATTTACATTGGAAGGGGTGTCAGTGTTTAAATTATGAGTGCATATGTCAGTTTTTATTAAGAGGAAACCAGTGGTGAAAGAGTGAGCATGTGTGCATATGTACCCTTTTGAGTGTGTGTGATGGAGGCTAATGGAGGTAGCCATAGATTGCCCTTAGAGGAGGAGAGTCACTGAAGTGTGTGATATTGTCACACACACACTCACATTAAGTTGGGGTTACTACAGTTTTACAGTGATAATCATTTTGCCTGAGCAATGTTTATTAAATTATTCAGTATTAGCAATCCATGAACAACAGTGAGAATGAATCATGGTTTACATACAAATGAGTAATAACACATAACCAAGCACTCGTGGTTTCTTTCTTTAGTGCTTTATTTTCAGAAATAAAGCTCTTTTCGTCCTGCTATAACCCTCTGAAGGTAATCCAGAGAGATCAGGCATCAGACGGGGCGTCAGGGGCCGCATATATTTGCAGAAGTAAGGCGTGAGGTGGGGGTCCCTCTGTGAACCCAAGCATCTAGAAAAGAGGGAATAAATGACACGCTCTAATGCACCTATTTGTCATATCTGTCACGCTGTTGTGTAATGCTAATCTAATCAAAGGGGAGAATTTGGGTTCTGCCTGCCTCCACTGAAAAAAAAAGCCTCCGGCCCAAACCCCGTTCCGGTGGCGGCACATTGCAGGCCCTGCGCTGCAACGAAAAGGCTGCGTTGCTGCTGATTACTTCAATAAATCATCCCGACTAAATTCTCTCATACTGATGCAAATGTAGTTTTATTGTGGGGGGAGAAACGGTGGAAAAGGCTGCACAGCTCAAATGAGGTCTTGAGCCCTGTTTACCCTCAGTTAAATTACACAGTCTGTTGTGGGGGGATAATTTTGTTTTATGAATGTGGAAGAAATTTTTTTTCTTTCTCTTATTTGGAAAGTCTGGAAGAAGTTTAGGGTCTCCCAGTGATCCTGTGGTTAATCAGGACGTCTCTGCACAAGATGTGCCGTTGGCGTAGATGGGAAGTGAAGCAGTGTATTTGCTGACAGAATAGGCGATGAGAAAGGGAGGATGTTGATGGATTCGGTTTCTTTTGCTTACATTTCCTTCTCATCCCAAAATAGAATCCAGGCGGATGTGGTACCGTCTGCACAAATTTTCTAATTAATATCTGCGGTACAAGATGGAGTAGGTTTGAGGCTAGGGGTCAAAGGTTAGGGTCACAGACTAGTTTTAATCACTCAGGATCAGGAGGGTTGCTCTGCTGTTAGACAGCGATTCTTAACTGCAATTTTATTGCATCTCTCTGAAACGAATCCCTTTATTCCCAACACAGGATCAATTTTCATCATCTTCTGTAAGCCTATTGTGGTTTATTGCTTTTCACTTACATGTTTTATTGATAGTTCTATAGAGCTATGTTAGACATATACAACTGGTCATTTTGTATTTTCTATTTTTTTTTTGCATACATATAGAATCTCTATTCTCTTATTTTGTCTTCTATTCCCTACCTTTCTTTGTTTTTTGTTTTATAAATGGGTGTGAATACTGCAACAATACCAGTCAAAAGTTTTGGAACAGTATGTTTTTTCGTGAACATACTGAACATATATGAGTTCTCTTCTGCTCACCAAGACTGCATTTATTTGATCCAAAATACAACAAAAACAGTAATATTATGAAATGTTTTTGGTATTTCAAATCACTTTTTATAAGCTTTTAATATATTTTAAAATGTAATTTATTTCTGTGATCAGAGCTAAATTTTCTGGATCATTTTTCCAGTCTTCAGTGTCACATGATCTTTCAGAAATCATATGCTGATTTGTTCAAGAAACAATTATTAATATTATTATTATTTAAAACAGTTGAGTACTTTTTTCTTTGATTTCTTGATGAATAGAAAGATCCAAAGATCAGCATTTTTCTGAAAAAAAAAAGCTTTTGTAACATTATTCACTATGCCATTCAAAAGTTTGTATAATTCACTATAGTCAGTATATTTTTTTTATTTAATTAATTTTATATTTATTTTAATTAATACTTTTATTTAGCAAAGATAGTTCAAATTGATCAAACAGGATGATAAAGACATTTATAATGTTACAAAAGATTTCTATTTCAGATAAATGTTGTTCTTTTGAACTTTCTGTTCATCAAAGAAACCTGAAAAAATGTATTCTGCTATTTTCAACACAAAAATAATATTTTTTTACAGCACGAAATCAGAATATTAGAGTGATTTCTGAAGGATCATGACTGGAGTGATGATGCTAAAAATTCAGCTTTGAAATCACAAGAATAAATTACATTTTAAAATAAATGCAAATAGAAAACAGTTATTTTAAATAAAGCATATTTCAAAATTTTACTATTTTTGCTGTACTTTGGATGAAACAAATGCAGGCTTGGTGAGCAGAAGAGACTTCTTACTGTTCAAAAACTTTTGACTGGTAGTGTATATATAACAGTAGTTTCACAACAAAAATTATGATTTAGGCAGCTTAAATAATACACATTTTTTTTATGATAGAGTTAATGTGTGAAAAATTATGGCCTTCGCATATCGGTCTTTAAACCCTTTAAACCCTCTTTAAAGAAATTGTCAATGTTTGTCATATATAATTTATTTTTCATAAAAAAATAATATTTTTTGTGTGGTAAAATTATGCCACACATGATGTCAATTAGCACTGAACTAACATTGAACCCAGACATTTCCTTCAATACTTTCAACCAAAACAGAAAGAGCAGAGCAGAAGGCGAAAGAATACTGAATGTGGGTGAGAGGGGATAAAGGATACGCGTAAAACAACAGCTATCAAAGCATCCACTCCGTTCAGGAAATTGCCAGTGATAGGGCTTCAGATTAGGCCCTGCATATTACATGAAGATCATCTTTGAGTGTCCTCGTCTTGCCATTCAAGGCGTCTGTGTAAAAGCCTTGTGTTTCACCCAACCTAATTCTCTTTGACAACCAACACACACACACACGCTGCTTCACTGAAGAAGATATACCACCTGCTGTTGTGCTGGAGAATATCACTTAAAAAGGTTTCATCTTTTTAATAAATAATGCCGTCCGCATTGAGACACTCTGATGAGGAGTGGAAGCCACTGCTCGGTTCATATAGTTGCGGTGAATTTGATTGTAGATAAGCATGAAAATATTTGCAAATATAGTCTTTTGTTAAATGCTACTTTAAGCATCATAAAAACAATTGCGGACTGCTGAGTTGGTTTGGAAATCATCTCATTCGTCTGCTTGACAGTGGCCTCCTGATAGCTGCGTGTCTGTCAGATATATATGGGAGTCGGGCAGCCGTGTTTCCCTATATCACCCATTACGGCTCAGACCTTGTGTCAGGTCATCTATTCTTTAAGACATTTATCTTCTGAATGCCTCACACGAAGGAAAGGCTGAGGCACAAGAGCAAAAAGTCAGTATCTTCAGGCGTGCTTACGGAAGGCCTGCGTTGATGTTCTCTGCACTAATTTTAACAATATGATCTTTTCCATTTCATGCATTTCATGAGCTGCCTAAAAACTTTTGTTTCTCTCCTTACTTTGATCACCTTCGTTTCACATCTGCTGTCTTGATTTTGTTGATGATTCTGACCAGGGAGTCTTTAATGTAGAGTTAACCTGTTAAACAGATGGGCACCTTCGTCAGTCAATACATACTGGAGACACTGACTTCCCCCTGAGCACTTGGCATTTCTTAACCTCTGACCTTTAGGAAGAGGATGGAGAGTGGCCAGTGGCTCAAGAGTTTAACCCCCTGGAGTCACAGTGACTTTGGGATCAATACTCGCAGGGAGAGCAAAAGAGAGAGAAATCGATCGGTCGACTGTCCGGTGAAAACCTAAGCGTTGGCTGTTCACTCGATCTCGTCATCATTTCTCAACTGCGCACTTTTCTTGTCAAAAAAGACACCAGTTCATGAGACCTCGCTCATGGAGCACGTTCAGGTTTATGTGTAAAATGTTTTTCAAATACAGTAGTTCTTATGTGTTGCATTGATTTTGTGTTCCTCTGGCTTTACGAGTATCATTAATTGAATATGCTTCTTAATCCTGTGATGGCCAAGGTTTAACTAAGGGTGAATTATTGCCAACTGTAAGGATTCTTTACTTTGCAGATCTGATTATCTGTTTCAAAAATACAATTTTAAATGTGAATGAATTGTAAGATACCCATTTTCAGGAATTATTACTGTAATTCTTCTTACTTACTCTGAATATTTGCTGTACAGTTAGAGATGGAGAGAAGAAACATACTTCAAATGGATGTAAATGATTGAAACAACAAATACAAATGGGAATATTTAAATCAGGCAAACATTTCTTTGTTATTAGCACTTTTAAAATTACATTAGTGTTGGCAGATCTTAGTGTTAAAATATGAGAGATTGGCATTGACTTCAAATTTCCCGATTGGTTAGGAAAAATTTGTTCTTATGTGCCAAGTGAACTTATAAGAGGAAAACGTAATATGCGACTGTAATTTATCTGATTATGCCAATTTGTTTAAAAAAATATATGCTGGGAAAAAAACCTGTGAAATTTATGGTAACTGTGGTTGCCAGAACTTTACTGTAAAACATAAAATAGCCATATTTTAGATTTACAGACTTTTCAAAACATATTATTCACAAAGCTATTAAAATACTAATATCTGTTTTGTAACATTGCAGTACACTGATAACTACCTAAAACAGGTGGTGATGAGAAAGTCACATCATGAATCAAAGCTCAATCCAAAAAGCTCTTCCACAAGCTGAGAGAAATACTTCTATATATATAAACGCCATAATGGTGACACAAATGATACTAATATAATGCACTAAATGTAATTTAACAACATTACATGGAAGACAAGCCATGTTGTACACAACTGATGAGAAAAAACTAAGAAGAAATCATTATTTCAACGAAAAAATTTTAAGGGCCAGTTTTACTAAACGGGGCAAATTAGCACAAGAGTGCAATTCCGAAACAGAGCGGATGGGAGGGTAAATTTCTGCAGGTGATTTACTAACAATGCACAAATGAAAGAATACAGACGCAACATCTCATTTGTGACCCTGGATCACAAAACCAGTCATAAGTGTACATTTTTTGAAATTAAGATTTATATATCAATATATAATGAATAAATAAGCTTTCCACTGATGCATAGTTTGTTAGGATAGGACAATATTTGGCTGAGATAAAACTCTATGAAATTCTGGAATCTGAGGGTGCAAAAAAAAATCTAAATATTGAGAAAATTGCGTTTAAAGTTGTCCAAATGAAGTTCTTAGCAATGCATATTAGTAATCAGAAAGTTTTAACATATTTATGGTAGGAAGTGTACAAAATATCTTCATGGAACATGACCTTTACTTAATATCCTAATGATTTTTGGCATAAAAGAAATATTGTTGGCTTCTGCTATGCATATACCCATGCTACTTAAGACTGTTTTTGTGATCCAGGGTCACATTTACATATCAACCAATGCAATATACCAAGTGAGCGCAAATTAGCATCCAGACATTCTTTATAATTAGCAAATAAGGAATAAAGAAATAAAGAAGCCACTGTACGTTGAAAAGAACCAGAGACCAGAGAAATGAAGCTTTGCTAGTTTTGATAGAGCTGGTATTGCGTCACTCTTAGTTGAGGGTTCCAAGTCGTCTTTTATTTCCTGAAGCAAATTAAAAATAACATGGTTTGGCAAATGATATGTTCAGATAATGTGTTCTTCTGGCATTTCAAATACAAATAAAAAAACGTGCACTCTCTGTTCTCTGCAGTGCCTACTCCTAGCAACAATAATTGCAGCCATTTCAAGCACAAAATAGTTTAAGACATGTTTTTTTGGCTGTTAAATAATGGCGCAAATGGCAGTAATTTGACGAGCACAATCGTTAGTAAATCGCGTTGCGTGATTCATTTGAATACTTTCCTCCCAGAAATTTTGCATCTGAAAGGTAATCTCCTATAAATGCATATTTAATAAGGTCAGGTGCAAAAATAACGCCTTTTCAGCACTAATTCTTCACTGCATGTCTTTAGGAAAACCTGACAGTACAATTTTAACGCCAAAAGACGGTTTGCACTGGCGCAAGCTGTTAGTAAAACCGGCCCCAAATGTGAAGTGTCATGCAAGGAATTTTTTCCACTGTAAATTATACAATGACTTTTTCACAACAGAATGTTTTTAATTTAACAGTATTTTACTGTCAAATTACATTAAATGTAATTAGATATTCACCGTATATAGTACATAAACTTACTGTTAACCAATGAACAAGTTTTTTCTGTAGCATTTTTTCAGTCTGTTACTGTTGTTTTAAATAAAGGCATTGTAGTAATTATTCTGATCAAAGCAAATACAAATGCGAATATTTAAATCATATGAACAATCTATGATTTACTGAACTAGTTTTCCCTTTCATACTAAGTGTAATTTGACCTACTGTACAAAACGTTCTTGGTGTATTTCATAACACAATTTAAAGGGATAGTTTACCCAAAAATGAAAATTCTGTCATTAATTACTCACCCTCATGTCACCCGTAAGACCTTTGTTCATCTTCGGAAAACAAATTTTTGAAGAACAAGATATTTTTTTTGAAATTGTAGAGCTTTCTGACCCTCCATAGACAGCAATGCTGCTGAAATTTTCTCAGGTCTAACAAGGTAGTAAGGACATCGATAAAAAAGTCCATGTGACATCAGTGGTTTAACCGTAATTTTAAAAAACTATTCTTACGGGTTTGGAACAACATGAGGGTGAGGAATTAATGACAGAATTATTAATTATTATGAACTATTTTTTAAATTCAGCTTTATATCTCTGAGGTCTGTAACTGTATGTTTTGGTGTACAGCGTGTTTGAACAGCCATTATCAATCACGTTATATTAATCGCTTTGGACTATAAGTAACACAACTAATATTCCATGAGTTACTATATTTTTGGTTAGTTTTATCTTGCGTAGCTAAGAGTAGTTTGACCTACTGCACCTAAAAAGATATGCAATGCAAACTCAAAATTAAGAGCTATTCAGGGACATCGCCAGTATGCACTTAAAATTCAGTGCAGTCCATTTTGCCTCATGTAGTCCTCCCATTTTTAACTTTGTATGTTCCATAAACGTCACAGAAGTGAAGAGGAATGTGGTTGAACCTGAGGTTGAGTCTTTCTCCCTCCCAGTCTCGCAGTCGGACCTAGACCCCGCTGAGAGGCATAACACATACGCAAGGTTCAAGCGCAGGCCCAGGCCACGTGTTGTCTTTCCCCCTCTCCATCTTTTTCCCTCCTCCACCCCAGACAACGACCCACGAGGGTCTCCGTGCCGGCGGATAACATTGCTCTCAGCATTCTTTGAACGCAGGGCTCCGCGGAGGCCCAGAGAAAACACACTAACACCAACTGGCACTTAATTCTGCCGGCGCCCTGCCGATGCGAGCTATGCGTCCGGAGAGGGGGCTCTTCCTGACAGGAAGTGAGAGGGAACGGCATGGGGAAAGCTTACGACTTGAGTGACTTTTAATTCACTCTCTGACTGCAATATTGTTGGCTGGGAAAGAGACGTTATTGAGGCAAATTGTTTTTTCTTTAAATGGTGCCAATGGATTAACAGTCCAGCTGCCTAACTGTTAAAGACACTGATAGTAGGTTGATGGAGATCTGGTATACCGCTTTCAGAAGTCTCTTTCCAAACATGCTCTATTTTTGGTCACTGTTTAAATACGTGGATATGTGTATTTACAAATCAAAATCGTATTATCACTGTGTGCATTCTCACCATGTGTCGAAGATATAATAATCATTGTTTTTTTTAGCCCAGAAAGGAAAACAACAAGATTTATGTATGCTATTATCATTCCTGTCAAGTTAGATTATTTCAGTCATCACCCACCTTCTAAACCTTCAATAGAGAGAAAACACACACACACACATTTTTTTTTTTTTAATAAATGAGCAGTTTTTGAAAATCTTTTGACACCTCTAAGCCCAACTCATCGTAAGGAAGCTTCTAATCACATCGGTGTATTTAACCGCAATCCTCAATGGTCGTTAAATGTAGTCAGAGTAAATATTTGCTCCCCTTGTAAAGTCCGCTTGTGTGGAGTGTCCTCACAGAAACACAGGCCACTGGCCGTATGGGATTGTGTGTTTGCTTTAGAAGAGATAACATCTGAGAACACGCACAGGACTTGTAGAGCGTTCGGCTTGTCACATCAGTAAATTAAGCTGTCTGGACCTGCTGTCAGATGCCATTTTGATATTAGGATGAGCTGATTGAAGTGGACCTGAAGTTTTAGCACCCCAACATTACACCATCTTGAAAGAACATATAAAAATAATCCAAATTTTTAATTTTTAATTTTTAAATATTTAAAAATATGTATTTTAATAATTTAAAAAAATGACAATTATTAAAAATTAGCCACCTTTAAGGGCAATGATAAAATATTTAAAATTAAATTAAAAACTAAAACTGGAATATTAAAATGAGCTGATTGAAGTGGACATGAAGTTCTAGCACCTCAACATTAAATCATCTTAAAGGACAATATTAAAATAATAAAAAGTAAAACAAAAACAAAATAAGTAAAAATCAATAATATTAAAATAGTTAACATTTAAGCACCTTGCAGGGAAATATTTAAAAATATGTATTATAATATAAAAAAAAAATCACAATTTTTAAAAATTAACCAATCTTGAAGGGCAATATTAAAATAAAAAGTAAAAAAAAAAAAAAGAAGAAGAAGAAGTAAAAATCTAGAATATTAAAATAGTTAACATTTAACCACCTTGCAGGGCAATATTTAAAAATATGTATTTTAATAAAAAAAAAATCACAATTATTAAAAATTAACTACCTTGAAGGGCAATGATAAAATAATTCAAATTAAATATAATTAAAAAAAATAAAATCTGGAATATTAAAATAAGCTGATTGAAGTTGACCTAAAGTTTAAGCACCTCAACATTAAATCATCTTAAAGGATAATATTAAAATAATAAAAAGTAAAACAAAAACAAAATAAGTAAAAATCAATAATATTAAAATAGTTAACATTTAAGCACCTTGCAGGGAAATATTTAAAAATATGTATTATAATATAAAAAAAATCACAATTTTTAAAAATTAACCACCTTGAAGGGCAATGATAAAATAAGTAAAATTAAATATAATAAAAAAAATCAAGAATATTCAAATTAATTTTAAAAACAAAGTAGGATATTGCCACTCTCAAAATAAGTTAGATGTCAGATAATCTAACAGCAATGTTGATATAATGTAAGGTGTAGCAAATTGGATAAATTTGGAGCATAACAAGAAAATATCCTGTTCCTAATGTATACAAGTGCAATGGACAGATAGCAAACCAGAAGGTTATAATATAGAGAAATACAAAGTCATATACAATATATATACAAATCTTAAAATACACACAAAACCTGTGATCTGTAGTCAGAATTCTAGCTGCATAAATTTGAACATGCTGTTCAAAAAAAGTTTATTCAGTGTTTTTTTTTTATTTTATTTTAAGCCACAGCAAGCAGAGCATTGGAATAATAGATACTTTATGAAAACATTATTTTGTAGTTTTTTGTTTGGAATGTTAAGTATTTTTTATGTGCAAAAACCTGCTGAAGGGTTTTCCTGTAAGTAATACTATGCTGACATTTTAAATCTACAATCTCTTTCCGTCGATCAAAGCCCTACAGTAGCCACTTTTCCGCCATAAATCGCCTTGTGTTCTGTGGACAAGCCGTAACGTAAACTTCTCCTGCTCGTTATGATCTGAAACAGCGATCTTCCATGTGACGGATAATTTTTTTGTTTCATCTGAGCTTCAATCCCCCTGCCTGCAGAAAACAAACAAATACTTGTGATTATAACTGATGGGTTGGAAACTAGAGAGCGACTTGTTTATTTTCAGTGAACGAAGCCAAACGCTGTGCACGTTTCCTCGTCTTGCCGTTGTGGATGGAGCAAAACGTTGCATTGTAGGTCTGCGTTGTTTCAGTTGTGTTTTAGTTTGAGGGTAATTGCGTACTTTTAATCAGCAGTGATTAGGAATGCAGTGCCACGGTAATTATCATAGCGAAACTAAACAAAAGAATGGCTCATTGGATGACTTCTTTGAGGAATGTAAAACATGATGTTTGCATGTCTCAGAAGAAAAGTATTTTTGTTTTTTATTTACTAAATCAAAGCATTCATTTAAAGCTTGGTGGCATACATAAAGCTTTTATGGGCATGCAACATTAACTGATTTTGTTTATGAATGTGCTCAGAATGTTAGTCTCACACACAATTACACTGTCATGATGCAGATGCCAGTTCTTTTTAAGAGCGTCATCAGGTCTCTCTTTCTCTCCCTCTGCATTTTCTTGGCTATGTGTTACATCTGTGTCCATCACATATCACACACAGCATAGAGCTTTTCATTACTCAGAAACAATTAGAGTATGACGTAACATAATTGCTCATGGCGCAGCATTCTCTTTTTGTATTTTGTGCAGTGTGGTTGTTTGGTGAAAAAGATGCGGGCAAATGATTTACTCACCCTCAAGCCGTCCTAGGTGTATGTGACTTTCATCATTCAGACAAATACAGTCGGAGTTATATTAAAATGTGTCCTGGTTCTTCCAAGCTTTATAATGGCAGTGGATGGCTGTTGAGATTTTGAAGTCCAATAAAGTGTATCCATCTTTCATAAAAAGTGCTCCACGTGACTCTGGGGGGTTAATAAAGGCATTCTAAAGTGAATTGATGCTTTTGTGTAAGAAAAATGTCCATATTTACAACTTTATAAAGCGTAATCTATAGCTTCTGCTAACTGTCGTATGTGCGTTCACTAAAGAGTGGCGTTCCAGCGGATGATCCAGCAGGGATCTACACTTACTTCTCTTTTTAGAAGCACTTCTGCTTCTAACTTAAAAAAAATTTAGGAGCACAGTTATTCAATCAATAATCAAAAAATCTGATAAAAAATTAGCTTTCCCATTACGAGATGATATTTGACTCCTTAAAGTGATTTATAGGAGATATTTTTTACCTTTGTAATGGCGTTTTTCTAACTTTATTAAAAGTATGTCGTCTTTCATGTCAAAATTTAAAAAAATATATATTTTATAAGCTTTTAAAATTTTTAATTAAAACAACAGAATAAGAACAAGTAGAATAAGAATAAGTTACCAATCAAATGAAATCAGTATTAACAAAATTTAGTTTGTACTACAGAAGTGGCACAGAAAAAGTGGCTTGTGGGTGTATTTTCATGTTTAGTGAGGCTAAACGAGTGCAATCAAATTCATAAATTCATGTTGAGATTAATGTTTTAAATATACAATTTTGAGTATAGAAATGATAAATGATTTAAATAACTGAAAAGATCCTTAAAAAATAAATCTAAAACTGCCAGTAGGCGGCGGCAAGTCACTGATTTAATTACTGAATCATTCATTCATTTGATTCGTTCGGCATTCCAACGGCTGATTCATTCAGGAATAAAGCAAGTGGCTGTCTTTATAAATGGGAAATTGAATCACTGACTCACTAGATTTGTTTAAAACGCACGTTCATTCATAAAAAAACACCGCTGTGTTTGAATGGAGATGCGCAGTGGCTCAGTTGTGACTTGTTTCAAACTATTTTTGATGATGAAATAGAGCAAAATCAGGCAATAGTGTTATAGTCAGACAATGCAAGTCACTTAATAGTAACTTCTTGTTTATTTAACTGTTGTATTAAATCAGTATCTAATTTACAAACTCCCTTAAAATTCATTAAAAGCCGTCACTCATCTTAGTTTATTGCGATCTCACAAAGTTCCATTATAATCAACGAAGCTCTCTACACTCCACGATGCATCTCTTACTTATACTCTCTCTATACTTTGTTTATGAAAGGATTTGTGAGATATGTTTGTAATACATTACTCAACGATGCAAAAACCTTTAAAGCTCCCCTCAGCGCAAACATGAATATGCTGATCTCGTCAGTCGTGCTGGTGCTCCTGAATATTTTTTCATAGTCGCACGCAGTAGTTTTCAGTCGCAAATGCTGAATTGATTGCACTGAGCCCTGTTGAGAAAATGCTAATCTCGCGAAAACAAAGTTTTGTTTACACCAAAGAAAAAACAGTCTCCTCTTGGCCAATATTGACAGCATTTTTCTTTGCAAATCCTTATTTTGTACTTCTGATTCATGACTGGTGTTTTGTTTTGCTCTCTCTACTGTGCTTCCGCGTTCATCACTTTTCGTTCTTCTTAAACATCTTACTTCATCTTGCCTCTCTTGACTGTATGACTGTTAGCGGAAGCTAGAGATTGCAGTTTATGAAGTTTTAAATATAGATATTTTCTTACACAAATGCATCGATTTGCTTCAGAAGGCCTTTTTTTACCCCCTGGAGCCATGTGGAGTACTTTTTATGATAAATGGATGTATTCTATTGGACTTCAAAATCTCAACTGCCATTATAAAGCTTGAAAGCACCATGGCATTTTTAAGATAACTCTAATTGTATTTGTCTGAAATTAGAAAGTCATATACACCTAGACTGGTTTGAGGGTGAGTAAATCATAGGGTAATTTTAATTTTTGGGTAAACTATACTTTTAAAATTAAAATGTGTTGGGGATTCATTCATGTTGAGAATTTCATTCATATTTTTTTCCCTTTAATTTCTCTTCTTAATATTTCTTTTTTTTACATTTTGATAATGTTTTATAATCTGATTTAGTTTCATAAATAACATCTTTATCGTTAGGTTTTTGCGTAGACCTCTCTGGTAGACCTCTCTGGTAAATGTTATGTGCGAATCGGTGGTAGGGGCTAAACAGGCAGTGATGTTGATCTTGTTCTGCAGAGGCAGTGCATATCCACACTATTACATCATAGAGTAGAACATTCCAAAATCTGTCATTTTGGCAGACGGCCTTCAATATTAGCTGTTTTTAGATTAAGCTTTGAGTTCTGAAACTTACAGGATGTTTGTATAGTACAATGACCTCTCATATGTCAAAAGATCAAGGCAATTTTGGTTTCTCAGTTTATGACCTCTTTAAGATACTTTTTTTCTAGAAGCTGTTCCTTCTGCTTTATACAGAAATAAATAAATCCCTTAGGTCTTTTAGATGTTCATTAAAAATAGGATTTTTTAAAAATGCTTTTTTAATGTTTTAGACATTTTAAGTACCATCTGGAGAATAAGCTCTCAACCTTATATGTGACCCTGGACCACAAAACCACTCTTAAGTAGCACGGGTATATTTGTAGCAATAGCCAAAAATACACTGTATGGGTCAAAATTATTGTTTTTTCTTTTATGCCAAAAATCATTAGGATATTAAATAAAGATCATGTTCCATGAAGGTAATTTGTAAATTTCCTACCCTAAATATATCAAAACTTTGATTAGTAATATGCATTGCTAAGCACTTCAGTTGGACAACTTTAAAGCCGATTTTCTCAATATTTCGATTTTTTTTTTTTTTGCTCCCTCAGATTCCGGATTTTCAAATATTTGTATCTCAGCCAAACTCCTATCTTCTATCCTAACAAACCATACATCAACAGAAAGCTTATTTATTCATAGAAATCTCAGTTGACCCTTATGACTGGTTTTGTGGACCAGGGTCACATATATGCAGTATCTGCGCTTCAATAAAAGTGAAACTGACAGATTTGACCTTGAAGATTTGTTTCCAATATTCTAGTATTTGCTGTTTTATTGACACTTGAAGAAAACGGCTCAATTATAAATGTCCTTGATGAAGAGCGTAAGATTCACAGTGGTTATCATTGTGAGTTTATCTTTACGATATAAACTTTCCCAGGTGCTTTTTGTGTGGCTGATAAAAGTCATGTCTTAGGAAACAATCCTGGTCTTGATGACATGAATGGATCAGCGTGAGTGGTTGCTGTAACGACAGGACCGGGGCAGAGGTGGCTGGGTTGTAGAAGCAACTCTCTCTTAGGTCAGGGTCAGAGTTGAAAGGTCACAAATGGCTGCCTGTATCCTCTCATCAGGTCAGAATGGAAACAGCATTGGATACCATAAAACCGTATCAGGGTCCTATCAAAATGACTGGTTGAAATCCAATAACCGTCAGCCTTGTCCCCAACACACAGCACTGATCGTTAAGGCTTTTTGATTGGGGTCATTGCTTCCTTTAATTAAAGAATAATGCCTTTCCCTCACCTATCGAAGATTCATTTATCTTTGTAGCCAAAACGTATTTGTGTGTTTGGTTGATGACAGCTCCTGATGTGTTTACTCCTAACAGAGGATACTATATGTGCTGAACTTTAACTGCTTGATTTAAAAACGTTTATTCCTCTGTCCTGTCCCAAATTCTCAACTTCACCCTTCACCTTTCATATTCCACCAACCCTGTGTACAGTGCACAGTCAATTCTTAAAGGGATAGTTCAACCCAAAAAATGAAAGTTTTGTCATTAATTACTCATGTTGTTCCAAACTCGTAAGACCTTTGGTCCTCCTCAGAACACAAATTAAGATATTCTTGATGAAATCCGAGAACTTTCTGACCCTGCATAGACAGCAAGGCACTAAATTTATTAGATTTACTTGAATATGGTTACTCAAATATTTGAATGCTGGCGATACCAAAGTTTTATAAAGCTGTGCTAATGAACAAAGCCTCTGGAACAGATAAAAACGTACAGTAATTGCCATTTTAAATTCTTGTTTATTTTGGTTTCAGCCTCACTTTTCTTCATCTCCCGCAGGACGGTGAAATATTTCCTGTTTTATAATCATGTACATTTGCTCTGTTTCATTTTCATTTTATGACCCTAGGAATGGGCAGGGGATTAAAATAAATCATCATCATTATGAAAACTATTGGTTGCGTAGCACCTCAACCTAGAAGCACTCTCCGTTGGCCGAAACAAATGAGACATTAGGGTCGGACCGTTACGCTCCTGTCTCCGTGATACAGTCTCCCTGTGAAAAGAGCCCTCGAGAATACACGAGCGACTTTGTACATGCTCATGACCTGGTTGTTATTATTATTCTTGAGACGATCACAGGGAAGTGTTGAAAGGTTGGCGCAGCTGTGAAAAACGTCAGTGATTCGGTCTCGCTCCTAGGCTATTAAACATCACTGAAAGCTGTGGTTTCAGGAGTTGTTTAGACTAACACCTTTTACAACAACCGGGTGAGACCTGTTAAAGTTTGTGAGCGGTGTGCTTGTTTAAATGCAATCTTGGACATTGAGGATGCGATGACCGTTTTGAATTTTTCCTTCCTCTCCCTAGTGTTCTCTTCCTTTGAACAGAGTTTGATGATGATAGAAACAGCTTCTGTTTCACCTCTAGCATCTGTGGTGGATGCACATTACTCATACAGTTTTTTTGGTAACATTTTACAATAAGGTTCATTAGTTCACTAAAGTTAACATGAACTAAGAATGAACAATACTTTTATTGTCTACATTTATTATTCTTAGGTAATGCTAATTTCAACATTTACTAAAGACTGTATTTTCATTAATTATCATTAGCAAAGATAAATAAATACTGTAAAAAAAAAAATTGTTCTTTTGTTCATGTTTGTTAATACATTAACTAACATTAACTAATGTAACCTTATTGTAAAGTGTTACCCTTTTTCTCTAAAAATCTCCACCAAATCTCAAATAATTTGTTGTTTAAGCATATTGTGTGATGGAAATGAAATTAAAACTAAACTTTTCTGAACTGAAATTACCTTTTTGTTTGCTTAGTCTCATTTTAAGCATAATACATTTCTATAATAATTTAACATTACACTTTGCCAAAACTACAGCTATGACACAACTTTAAAAATCTGCTATTTTTATCTTCATTTTTATTTTTCAAAAGCATGCTTTAAGTTATACTGCTCTCTCATTGCAAACAAGTGCAGTAACTTGAGAAAATATTAAAAACAACCTTTTTTCAGTGTGAGATTTTTATTTTGTTTTGGAAAATAAATCCTTTTGACAGTAATTATTTAATTTATGTATTATTCCGAATAAGTATGAAATTTAATGGTGTTTATTTTACCATTTTATTTATATTTTTCAAGTGTAAAATAATACATTCTAAAATTCTAGAACTTAAAATAAATTATTTAAAGTATTTGCATGTAAAACATGAAAAATTGGTAACACTTCACAGTAAGGTTCATTAGTTAACTATTGTACATGATGTAAGAATGAACAATATTTCTACAGCATTTATTAATCTTAAATAATGCTAATTTCAGCATTTACAAACGCATTATTAAAATCACAAGTTGTTTGTTACCATTAATGCACTGTGAACTAACAAACAATGAACGACTGTATTTTTATTACCTAACATTAACAAAGATGAATAAATAGTGTAATAAATATGTTGTTTATTGTTTGTTCATGTTAGTTAAAACAGTAACTAATGTTAACAAATGACACCTTACTGTAACGTGTTACCTTAAAAATAAATTCAGTTTCATTGTTTACATGAAAAACGTATGAAAAATTGGTAACACTTTACAATAGCGTTCATTAGTTAATGTTAATTAATGCATTACTGAACAATAAGCAATTGTTCATTAATGCTAATTAATAAAACTACAGCTGTTCATTGTTAACTCATATTAGCACGAGCGTTAATTAATATTAACATATATAACTGTTTTTAAATGCATTAGTAAATGTTGAAATTAATATGAACTGACATTAAGAAATGCTTTACAAGCATTTTTTATTGTTAATTCATATTTACTAAATGGAACCATATTCTAAAAACATAAACAAAAAAATATGCATTAAACAAAAAAATAAAGCTAGTAAAAACATCTACAAGTAGTGTAGATATTGTGGCTCTCTGGAATGCACAGTTCTGATTGGTCAGCCATGTCGATCCACTGTTAAATGGTTATTATATTGTTACCCAACTCTAAATTGTAATTTTCCCCCTGACACCCAGTTTCTTAAACTGTACTAGATCCATGTCTCTTTTATGACAATGCACTTTCTTTCTTCTCAAATAACTGAATCAGAATTTCATGTTTATGTAACTACTTGGTAATCAGTGGAATAATAAGGTAAACAGTCATTCGGTTATTATTACGAAATGAACCTAGACAGAATAAAACTGAAACCTGAATGATACTGGAACTTTATGCATAGGTTCATTTTCCTTCTTGCATATTACTGACATGTGAATGTTTATTCTGATGAAATCCAACCTTCCTTTTTCTCTTTGTATGCATTGAGTGTAAAGACTCTTATTTCTCTTCACAGGAATGGCAGAATTCCATCCAGAAGAACGCGGGCTTGGCTTTCATCGAGCTTGTGAACGAGGGCAGGTAATTATCTAATCCCGTCCTCTGACCCTTTGTTAGCAGCCTCCTCATTATCTCCACACCTACAACGCTACGTCGCGTGTGTACAATCAGATTCTATTTGGGAGGAAATCAATGTAATGTGGAAAGGGGATCAACAGGGTGACCTGGAGTTCAAGGCGTCTGTCAATAACTTGGCTTGTTCCCGTGGGTTCCCATGTGTTTCAGAGAGGCTTTCTGAGAGCGCAGCAGCGCCTTAGTTTCTCGCCCACCTCTTGGGAAATCTTTCTCGTATCTTGCTGTTTTCAGACGGGTTTATGTCTCATCTGTTGGACTCTTTTACTCAGACTCCCTTTGGGATGGAAGGATCTGTCTTCAATTTCAAGCCCTTAGATCTTTCAGATGGCTCTCATTTGTGTGTTAGCAATGGAAATTCATGTTAATGAATGCTGCCGTGCTGATGAGCGCTCTAGAAATGCTAATGAACGCAGTGATGCACTGAGGCTTCTCCACCTTTACTGCTGGCCATCTTTACAGCTCTTTTTCAAACGCATGCTTTTCTTTTGGAAAGCAGGGTCAGGGTTTAGACAACATCTGGCACACCAGCACCTGCCATAGAGATATCAATGTAATCATAGCTGTAAAAGTGCACAATAAATATGTCATTATAATGCCTACTGCTTTAAAATTAAGAGGATCAGTGCTGAATTAACTTAGTGAAACAGTAATAGATTTAAAATCCATTTATTTTATACTAAGTATAGTTCAAGTTTGTTAACATATTTACTGACAAATCACTCGAGACCTACTGATATAAAAATTATAATTAAACTTTATTTGGAGTACTGCTTGTGCACAATGCACATTTCTTAATATTAAGCCTTAAATATGTTTTAATGTCACTTTTGATGAAATTGTATGATCTTTAAATAATATCGGTCTTTAAATACAAAATATACTTTAAGTATACTTGCAGTAGTTCCACTTTAGCACAATCAGATATACTTAAGCATACCTTTAGTTGGACTTCGGCTCTACTTCCACACAATTAAAGTGCATTAAGTACAAAATTAGTTGTTCCAATTTAGCAGATTTTATGTATACGGGTTAAGAATATTAAAAGTACAATTGCAGAGTATTTTTATTAAGTACATAATATGTAAATGTATTCGTAGTATACTTAGCATGTAATTAATGTATTTTAAATACATTTTAGTATATTTATTTTTCACTAGGGTAGTTACAGTGCTTTCAAAGTCAAGTTTATTTTTAATATTGGAATTTGTAACATTGTTTAGATGCTTACTAAGCCCAAAAGGGAAAAAAAGTAAAACAAGAACTATGGCAGTGCAGTGATTATATTAGGTGATAAATCAACTTTGATGGAATAATGATGTGATTCTCATGTTTTTGTAGAGATTCATTAAATCTTTCAAAAATATGTAAAAAAAAATATACTGGTTGACAGTGCTCTGAAGATGATCTGAAACAATTTTGGTGAAAATTGGGTGAACTGTCTAGGATGAGTAAAAAAAAAAGTTCAAAAATTGTATGAACCAAGGAATCAGAAGAAAATACAATTTTGCTTTTGGACACTTCGTTTCAAAGCAGAAAAATGAGTGCAAATTTGATCTGTTGGTGGCGCTAGAGAGTTTGAGTTACAGACTCCAAATTTGGTGTGGTTAATAATGAGATTGTACTCCATTCGTGCAGCAAATTTCATAACTTTTCCACAAGCGATTCTATAGGATTCATAAGATTCATAACATCCTGGCCAAATTTGCCCATTGGCCTCTGACCATCATGGCCTCCTAATCATCCCCATATTCTGATTGGCTTCATCACTCACATCTGCTCTCCACCAATAAGCTGGTGTGTGGTGGGTGTTCTGGCGCAATATGGCTGCCGTCGCATCATCCAGGTGGATGCTGTGCACTGGTGGTGGTTGAGGAGATTCCCCCTTCTATGTAAAGCGCTTTGAGTGCCCAGAAAAGCGCTATATAAATGTAAGGAATTATTATTATTATTATATAACGGGTAAAACGGTTACAAAAATACAGCATTTTACTTCAAAATTCTAAATGGTCCATGCTCAAAATAGCTGACATTGGAAAATTTGGTATCATTTGATTCGCTCTGCATCTAACAAGATATTTGGTCAAGATGGTTAGAAATTATAAACACAAATGTTAAATTTTTATGTCTTTTGACAAGTTGATGGCGCTGTGCCGAAGCTACTCATGTGCCCTTTAGGTATAACACATACCAAGTTTGGTCTGAATCCGCTAAAGCATTCCGAAGATATAGCCTCATGTCCATTTTTCCCATGAATTTCGTCAAATTCGTTAACCCACTTTACGAAAACGGCTACAAGCAGTGAAAACTATTTACGCTTATAATGTAACATATTAATTATGTAATGTAATAATATACTGTAGCTATAGAATATAACCAAGCGCAAACATGATATTACCATGGTATGTTCTACCATGTGTTCATTTAGAGATTTATTTTTTTGTATTGTTTGCTTCTATAGACAGTCATATCATAAAGTAAGTAAAAACAGATAAAGTAAGGCAGGAAAGCAAAAGGGTGATAGAGAGAAGGGCAGTCACAGAGAGCGGGCTGTTATTGATGGCAGTCGGGGTGAGAGGGGTGGGAGAGGGTCACTGCAGAGTCCCTGGCACGTCCGCTCCCCCGCTGCCTGCCGCTGAAACACCAGGCTCGAGTTTCAGCCCTCCACCCTCCGCCTGTTATTCTTCCACTTTGCAGAGGCCTGAGCCTCCTGACCTGCTGAGAGACTCGTCTCTGTCCCGAGGGGCAATGTTTTATTAGGCCACGGCTTGTGTTGTTCACAAATCTGCCCGGGGTGTAAATGTGCTGTTTCAAGATCAGGTTCCTCCCCGTCTGTGCTAACCCAGGGCACCACGGACAGAAAAAACAATGCTGATTCACAAACAAGACTCTGAGATGGACAGAACAGCTTCGGGTTTTGATGAGGGCTGACAAACAGTAGCAGTAGAAGCAGGATTCATCTGATCTCCCATCAACCCCTGTAATCATCAGATGCCCTGTGATAAGAAGCAGTGCGCGTGTGTGTGTGTATGTTTATCCAAAGAAGGCTGTTCTTACATATGTAGAAACATGAGCCGGGGTGAGATGTGCCCCCTTCTCCACACCCCTTGCATCCGTATCTTGTTAGATGCGTATCGTTTACAAATCAATCGCTGGTTGTTTTTAGTGGGGGTGGTTTTAGCTGCCGTGCTAAATATGATTTTCTGCTTGTTTTACGTTGTTAAGTTGGTTTACCACACTGTTGACACTTTGATGGCCTAACAACTGTGTTATTAAATCAGTAAAATTGATTTCACAGATTAACACTTAAGAGAGGTCCTTAATTTTGCCCATTTTGCCCAATTTTGTAGGTTATTTTGTGAACATTATGTCAAGTGATATACAATGTGATTTACCAACACAACATCATTTCTTGCTGATATTAGCAGAAGTTGTTGTTATTACTATTATTAACATCAATATTTATTGTATCTGCTGGTATTGGATGTTTATCAGCTTATATAGGATATCTACAGTGCTGTACGTTGTAATGTTGTGATGCATAAATTCACTGGCAGCAACTGTTTATTTAGTTTTTTTTTTAAATAAAGTAGTAGGGCTGCACGATATTTTTAAATTAAAATCAATATTGGCTTAGTGCATTTATTTTAGCGTCTAAGAATGGCTTGGTTCATTTACAGTAAATCGAGCCATTCAGATACACTAATATCATGGCCCATGCGCATTTAAATGAGCACACAGTGCCAAGTTTGCTGGTAAAAATGAAGTCTTGATGGTTTATCATTTGAAAATGAAGAAATAAATATTATTTCATAAATATTAGTACAGGACATAAATATTAGTACAGGTTTGTTACTCTTTTATTTTGTGTGGTTATATCAATATATTTTTATTTTGTTTTCTATTTTTATTTCTTAAAAACAATAAAATAATAATAATAAATTATTTTATTGACATTTTGAATTGATTGAATTGGAAAACCCAAGTGAAATAAGATTTCTGTAATGGTTACTGAAAGAAGTTTAAATTGGTTTTTGTAAAAAGCATGAGCAACCAAATTTTTTTCCAAGTCATACAGCACTTAAAGGATTTAACACTCACCAATATCTTATGAGTAAAAATTACTTTTTAATATGTTTTCCTATTATTTCTATACAGACGCACTCACCAACAGAATCACCCTGCTAAATCAAGAATATTCATTCTTTCCAAATAAATCCCTGTATTTTTTTCATCACAATAGACCAATTTTGAGTAGACGTCACAGTTATATCACTTGCAGCTGCACACGCATTATGGTGGCACTGGAAACAAGTGGAGGGAAACGGGTAAAATCCATGGAATAAGAGAAAATATGTATTTTTGTGTCTTTGGATGTCAGAATCAGAATGCAAATCATTTTTATAGAATACTGTCGTCAAAGACGCCATTTGAAGCCAAACGCAGACATTTAAACAGACGGACTATGGGTGAAACCTGATATGATTACTCTGCTTTTAAATCATACATTTGATTTAAACACTAGGTCTACATAATATTCACATGCAGTTCATAGGGAACATGTTGTATTAGCCCTACAGTTACAGCATGAAATATTATTTAAACCTATAACAAGATGCATAACAGACCTATTTTTTTCCTTGCAAATGCAAGTTTATATCTGCTAGTTCGGATTTGATTGAACTTAATTATAACAATAGCGAGTTTGTTAATTCTGAGAGGGAAAAAAGCTAGAAGTGTGGGTTATAAACTCATGATTCTGAGCCGAGAGGAAAAGAGAGAATGAAAATAAAGGGTAATTTATTATTTTTTTTTTTTTTTATCAGAATTGTGAGATATAATTGCGAGAATAAAGTCAGAATTTTGAAATACAGTTTGGGAACACCTTGCTGAATCTGTGAAAATGTGAATAATTTTAACACAATAAGAGAGATGACACAAAACGCATCTTATTTTTTATTTAGTACTGTCCTGAGTAAGATTATACATTAAAGATGTTTACATGTAGTCCACAAGACCAAAAAAGTAGCTGAAATTATTAAAATAACCCCCTTCGCTTCTAACACTGTGTGTGGTTCCTGGATGATCTATGACTGTTTTTTTGTTTTGTGGTGGCTGTTCATGAGTCACTTGTTTGTTCTGAACAGTCAAACTGAGCTCTGTTCTTGCAGTGATGGTTGATTTTGAGATCCATCTTTTCACACTAAGGAAAACTGAGGGACTCAAACACAACTATTATAAAAGGGTAAAACATTCACTGATGTTCCAGAAGGAAACGCGATGCATTAAGAGCTGGGGGTGAAAACTTTTGAACAGGATGAAGGTGTCCAAATTTTTCTTATTTTGTTGAAGTATATATTTTTTTCCATTTAGTACTGCACTGCAGAAGCAACAGAAGATACTTGCATGTTTCCCGGAAGACAAATTAAGTACAATTTACCTTGATCTTTAAATTCAGAAAGTCTTCACCCCTCAGCTCTTGATGCATTGTGTTTCCTTTTGGAGCATTAGTGAATGTTTGAATCTTTTTTTCACATGTTATTATATTTTATTACATTTTTTATTTTATTTTTTTTTACCCAGTATTGTGAAGCCTTATTGGTTAATAATGTCAGCCATAATATGAAAATAGTTACTGGGGCTTATCAGTATTTCTTGATTCAAGTTCTTTAAGGGATGCTTCTGTAAATATGTTTTTTGCATCTCTTATGGTCAATGCATTTCTTAATAAATGTGAAAATGTGTGTGATTTATTTCAGTCAGATCTGTATAAAATCCAGTGTTTGAATTCAGTTATGTTACCAACATAAACTGCTTCACTGAAAGAATTCAGACAGAATCATGTGATGTCAAGAATGAACTAATGTTCAGTGTGATTTTGATGCACAGACTGCTGAGCCACACCATGAAGGACCATCTGGTGCGTGTTGCTAATGAGGCCGAGTTCATTCTGAGCCGCCAGAGAGCAGAGGACATCCACAAACACGCAGAGTTTGAGGTGAGCACACTCACACACACACCCTCACACACACCCAGTATCAGCATCAGTCTAGGAGAGTTCTTGTCTGTAGGCAATGGCACTCCTCAAAGTTTTCAATAGTTAAAGACCTCCTTAAATAGCTTGATGTACAGCCTGTGAATAATCTGTCTGTTTCCTGCACTACTAAATGGGCCAAAAATATTGATAGCTCATGTTGCATTTTACAGGATATTGTCCTATCAAACGATGTCTAAAATGAGAATACCACTAAAAAAATCACTAATACACTTACAGCTGTGACTTTTTTTTAATTAGAAGTCTCTTATGCTCACCAAGCTGCAATTATTTTTTTTAAAAATAGAATAAAAGCTGTTGTAATATTATTCTAGTTTAAAATATCTTTTTAATCCAGAATATCAATTTCTTTTTTAATATATTTTAAAATGTAATTTCTTCCTGTGGTGGCAAAGCTGAATTTTTAGCAGCCATTACTCCGGTCTCCAGTGTCACATGGTCCTTCAGAATTAAAAATATTTATTAAAAAAAAAATGCATGAAAAAGACCTCCTCTTCAATGTGTCTTGGTAATTTAACAAAAAAAAAAGTCCAAGTCACATAATTTCTAAAGATCTTGAAGACTTGCAGCTGAGTGAAGCAATAGCAAAAAATTTTTGACATACTGTACAAACAAGCCACTTTCACTTTATGCAGATATATTCTGTTTCAGAGTTGATTTACAATTTTGAAAAACTGTTGTAAGATTTAATGAAATTGTTAAGTCCCTGTGAGGATATTAAAAAAAGAAAGTTTTGTCTGTTGGAACTAAGAGGCTGCTGACGTGAAGGAGAACAAATGTTTTCTTTTCAAACACAACTTATATGGAAGAAGGTTTCAAGCTTTGGCTACAAAGATTGCATTTGGCATGTATCTTACCAAAACATAGCAGCACAGTTGATTTATTCCTTATATCACAGCCATGGGGCATTCCTCCACCGCTGCCCCGCCAAACACGCACACACATCACCTCTTTTATCACTGCAGTCTCGTTTTCTCATTCCTTCCATCATTCTCCATTTCTGTCTACCTGCTTCTTTTTTTCCTCACGATTCCCTTTGGACTCATGTTCTGCCTGTTGTGCTCCCTTTGTGGGAGAATTTCACCAGTGACAGGAATACAGCACCTTCATTTCTCTCTTCCTTTCGTTTCCCATCCCTCCCTCTGGTTCTGTCTGGCACTGGAGCAGGATGTGACAGTATAAAGGGGGAGTGGGCTCTGCTCTGTTCAACATCTCCCACCCTCCAGTTGTAAAATGTTATGCTTTCAGAAAGGTTCAAGGCAGGGTCTCTGAACTGAGACTAAGACAGGAAAACATTTGAAGGACAGTATTAAAAGTAAACATGTAAAATCAGAGAAAGCGATCGTGTATCATGTCTGTGAAAGGTCCTGCAGTAGTCTGCTTAGTTAGGGTCATGTTTTGTATGGGATTGGGCCTGTACGCTTATTTTGGCAGCTTCCCTCAAACGCTTCACCCCATGTCTCACTGTTTTTAGAAAACAAAGGAGTTCTGACTCGTTCACTTAATCGTCTAGCTGTCATTATCAGCTCAAAGAATCAGAATCACTTCATATTCACCACTGCAGGAGCAGAATTGGATATTTCTTAATTGTAATCAACAGATAGTGTTTCTTGTACCTTAATTCAAAAGTGGTAGTGGTTGTCCCACTGCTGAATCTGCAAAATGTTAGATAAATACAGCTTTTCTACAATCCAGAAAATGCAAAAGTAAATATAGAGTTGGAAACAAGCTACTCAGTTTGACAGATGCTCACACACTAATCAGTTGAACCGATGAGCAAATAAGTCTGAATCAGACTAACTTAGACATAGGAGTCATAACTCTGAGTTCTGGACTGAATCAGACTTCCTCACTCAATTTTTCAAATGACTCATTTAGTAAACCGCATGTTGTGTATGACGCATTAATAAGACTTTATATATGCTACCATTAAAATCATTGGGTTTAATAAGATTGATACGTTTTTTTTTTTGTCTATTTTCTTCCCCCACACTGTTAAAAATAAAGGCTCCAAAGGGGTGTTTTTACGGTGATGCCATCAAAGAACCAAATTTTGGCTTCCCAAAGAACCTTTCAGTGAACAGTTCTTAAATGAACCATTTTGAAGAACATTTTATAAAATCTAAAGAACCTTTTTCCACTATAAAGAACCTTTTCTGCATTTGCAAGGTTCCATAGATTTTCAAGGTTCTTCATGGAACCATCAATTCCAATAAAGAACCTTGATTTTTAAGAGTGCAAGGCACATATAGTAGAACTTTACAGTAATATTCTGATATATTATTGCCGTTTAAAACAGTGTTTTTCTGTTTTAATATATTTAGGGCCCGAGCACCAATGGAGCGAGGACCCTGTTGCAATTGCTCAGATTCTTCTTCTTCTCCAAAATTAATCATATTTTTGAGAGCCTAAACATGCTCGAAATCTCATTAAACTTTGCGTGCGCCAAAAGTGGTGAAAATTTACATCTGATATGGGTTTCAGAAGTGGGTATGGCAAAGTGGATCGATAGCGCCACCTATAAAATTTCAACAAAGTGCCCCTTGAGCTATGTTTCACATTCGCTAGACACATGTAACACCAGTACCTACAAAAAAGTCCCTTGGTACAAAGTCCGAAACCCAACAGGATTTTTCAGGTGTGGTATTTAAACGAATTTCTCCTAAAAATGTAACTAGATCAACACCACATTTAGTAAGTGTAATCTAAAGCTCTTTGTGACATTAAAAATTGCAAAGATCTTGAGTTTTCGTTGAAGGTCGTGTCCGTGGCGTCCTGAAAAACTTCGATGTTTTGCCATGAAAAGGGAAGTTGTTATAATTCAGACATAAGATGTCTGATCTGCCCCAAACTGCCCCACATGTTTGATAAGAGTCCTGTTCTGAACACATGTCCATATTCAGTTATAGTCACAGTGCTGCCTGCTGGCAACAGGAAGTGACATGTTTTACTCTTGAACGAACTCCTCATAGAGATTTAATGACATCAACATTATATTTAGTCAGTGTACTCTACAGGCCTTTGCAGTGTTAAATTGCGAAGATCTTGAGTTTTCATTAAAGGGAGTGTCCGTGGTGGCCCGACAAAGTTTGATGTTGCGCCATGGGAATAGAAGGTGTTGTAGCTCAACCACACAATGTCTGATCTGCCCCAAACTTTACACATTCGATAAGAGTCCTGGCCTAAACACATCTAGAGGCCAATATGCAGTTATAATCACAGCGCCACATGCTGGCAACAGTAAATGGCTTGTTTTACAATAACTTAAACATGCCATGTTTAACCTGCACCAGACTTTGTGTGTTTTATAAAAGTGCTGGCCTGAAGACATCTACACATATAAATTTGGCACATATAAATGACTTTGACATATTCCTTCTATATTTACTACTTTAAATGCATATTGCCCACTGTTTGCTGTTTTCCTAAAGCCACCGGGTGGTGGTGAGCCTGAGTGCGGGGCCCCTTTCAAAACTGCTTGCAGCTTTAATGTGAAATGTAATTTATTCCTGTGATGGCAAAGCAGAATTTTTAGAAGCCAAAACTCCAGTCTTCAGTGTCACATGATCTTTCAGAAGTCATTTTGATATGCGGATTCGAAGTCTTGTATTAATACAAGAGTTAGTAGATCATATACGCTGCTGCTAACCATGTGTTCACAAATGACAACAGATTTAATGACGCAGCCATTCCAGCAGTAACACTCAATGCTATAGAGTGCCTACAGGCATGTACCCTGTAAAACAGATGAGAGCTGGCAGTATTGGTTGAATATACTCTGCTTAAACAAGCTTCCTTACCTCACGGTGACATTTAGAGGGAACCTCGGAACACCCTTCCTCATCATTCCCACTGCCCCAAATTCCCTGGATTGGCCAAATTCTCCCAGACGCTCAGTTGAAGACGGCCGGACTCTGGGGACGTGCTTAGCTTTCCTTTTTCACTCTAATTGGCCCCTCTGGTCCGATTCTTTCTGCTTTTCCAGCCTCACTCACAGCACGGTGGAGAGTGTATTATTCTCACAAATAGTGCTGGATATTCTGCCAAATGCAGAAAAAATGCACAGATTATCAATGTCAGGCACATTATATGGATGCCAAAAAATGCTATTTTACAGTATTCAGCTAAATATATTTTTAAATGAGGTGAAAATATGCATTCAACATTACATGACTAAAACAATGCCGTACTATTTAATCCTCAGCTTGAAATCCCCATAATGCTGTTCTCTGTGGAGCAGGGTTATTCACATGATTTGGACCAGCACTGTCTGGTGCAATTATGCCATTTTTTTGTCACTCAGAGTTTAAAGTCTGAAGTGCTTCATGATGAAAGCCATATGCTTTGATGCTTCAGTGACCCAAACTGTACTTTAATAAGAGAAAAACTTATTAAAAAAGAGAAAAAATGGCTGAAAATCTTTTTCTGGTTTCATGTACAGTAATTTGTAAAGGGAAATAGGGCATGGATAGCTAGGTCACAGTTATTTGTGATGGTTATGGATCACACTTTGATAAATGCCTTGGTTTTTCTACAAGATGTCAGTGTTTAAAGAGATAGTTCACCCAAAAATGAAAATTCTGTCATTAATGTTGTTCCAAACCCATAAGATCTTCGTTCATCTTCAGAACACAAATTAAGATATTTTTGATGAAATCCGAGAGCTTTCTGACCCTGCATAGGCAGCAATGCAACTACCACGTTAAAGGCCCAGAAAGGTAGTAAGGACATGGTTAAAATAGTCCATGAGACATCAAAGGTTCAAACTTAATTTTATGAAGCTACGAGAATGTAGAGAAAAATAGCGACTTTATTCAACAATTTCTTCTTTTCTGTTAGTCTCTGCCATGCTTCATAACATTAGAGTTGAACCACTGATGTCACATGGACTGTTTTAACAATGTCCTATACCTTTCTGGGCCTTGAATGCTGTAGTTGTATATACAGGGTCAGAAAGCTCTCGGATTTCATCAAAAATATCTTAATTTGTGTTCCAAATCTGAACGGAGGTCTTAAGGGTTTGTAATGACATGAGGGTGAGTAATTAATAACAGAATTTTCAATTCAGGGTGAATTCACCCTTTAAGCCAATGCTTGCCAAACTGTGGGTTTATCTCGTATACAATAACCAGTATGTCTGTGCAAAATCCCTGAATTGTTTACAGAAATTTCACTGAAAAAACAAACTGGATGCATCTAGGGAAACTGTTGTCAAAGTTGTATTATTTATCAATTTCTGTAAGTTTGTAGATGTATTTTATTTCTCACAATATTGCTTCTCAGTCACAGCACCGATTTCGTAAGAATCCATCTCGGTATTGAATCCCTCACTTAGATATAGTTGCTCCTCTGTGACCCCTGAAAAGCAGTGAGCCTCCGATAAGTGCAGCACTGATATTGCCGTATTGATTTTCCTCCATTCCGGCTCTTGCCATCTTCTCTGAGCCACCGGTTTCATTTTGCACGGCCACAATAAAAATAACAGGCCAGTGAAAGATGCCCCCGTGGGGATCACACTCCCTTTCCATCCTGAAGAGCAGTTTACACAGGATTTGGATGTTTAAGGGAACAACATGAAATATGAGACATATGAGAACCAGAATGGATGGAGAAGTTTGCTTTTAGTTTCTTAACATCGTTTCATTCATGAATTGCTGTGTCTAATGCGGTAGCCTTGACTACATTCAGAATGAGGATAATTTAACTGTTAGCTGTCTGTGATTAACAATCATGACTCTTAGCAATATTCGAACAGGCCTAGTTTTCCGTGAGGAGGTCAGGTAAATTTGTGTGTCACATCTGTGTTTTTCTCATACAACCTATGTAAAAATGATGGAGAAAATTACCTACTGTTTTTTTGGAAAACTCAAGGGTCCTCTGAGAAATTGAATCCTGCCCAGGTAGAAATGTCTGTAATTATGGTATATTATTTTTTCCACAATTTTTTTCTGCAACTAGAGCTATTTTTTTCTGCACCAGTTTCTTTACTGTTTTAGTGCCTGATATGGCTTCTTTCCGGATTTAGAACTTTGTTAACTTTCTGAGTATAGTAAAGTATATAAATCAGAATTAAAATGTGAATAAAACAAACTAACAAATGAAAGAATGAATGAAAACAAAAATGAGGGTACTATCACAGACTGATATAATAGTGATAGGTTTAATCTCAGTCTAAATTCCATCCCTTATATGCCTGATATACAGTAGTCAACATTTGAAGTGGATCAGAAAAGTTAATCAAAGTTGTCCTGAGACAAGAATGGATATTGTTTTGTTTTTAGGACAACTTTCATGAAAACTAAAAAATTGTCTATATCATTTATATACCTAATGTTATAATGTAATCATGAATAGGTCCTGTTTATTTCAATGGGTTGTCAATGCTGACAGCAGGCCCTTCTGTTTTAGTAAAAGTGGTGTTTCGTTTATGAATGAACGTGCGTTTTTAAACGAATCTAGTGAGTCGCGATTCAATTTCCCATTCATAAAGACAGTCACTTGCTTTATTCCTGAATGAATCAGCCGTTTGAGCGAATCAAATGAATGAATGATTCAGTAATTAAATCAGTGACTTGCCGTCACCTACTACCAATTTTTAAAGTATCTTTTCAGTTATTTAAATCATTTAATATTTCTATATTTCTACATACAAGCCACTTTTGTGTTCTTCTGTGCCACCTCTACAAATGAATTTTGTTAATACTGATTTCATTTAATTGGTAACTTATTCTACTTATTCTTATTCTGTTCTTACTCCTATTTTTTAAGTTAGGAGCACAAGTGCTCCCAAAAAGAAAAGTAAGTGTAGAGCCCTGTAGATAATGTTTTACAATGTTTCAATCTTAGCGTATAAGGAGGATTTGTTTCAGATGTGTTTTTTCCCTTAGTAGACATATATGAATACCAGTCACACTCGAATCTTGTAGGATTTCATGCAAACTATAGAGCTTCTGCCTTTGGGGAGAATGCAGTCCTATTCAGAAACCAAAACACTGCTATTATCCATATGATAACAATGACACATCCCTGATAGGTCATTGGAGAAGGTATCTGTGAGGCACTGCAAATTGAACAAGGGTGAAAATGAAACACTGTAACAGTTTAATGTCTGTTTCAGAACAAATCAAACCAACTGCAGAGCTGAAAACACTAAATTTTATTGAACATTATTCAACAATGGGGCGTTTGTATGTGAAGCGCAGACTGCTGTAGTATATTGTTCATTTGAGGAATGGGTCTTAAGAGAAAGGTGGCAGCATTGAATACGGCCTTTGTTCCAGTGCATTCTCTAGTTGGTGAATTATTTAGGAAATAAAAATAAATTTATGTTTGTTCCCTGTCAGGGTTCAAATCCACCAGAAGAGATGATGGTGGATACCAGTGATTTAGACACATTTTTATTACGTAGATGGATAACATATGCTTTTATACACTCCCCTGCTCCCCTCCTTTCTCTCTGTCTCTCACACACACACACACACACACACACACTCATCCATCCACTCTGGGATTGAGTTATCTTTTACCCCTTGAGAGTGAGATTACAGGGACAGCAGGGTCCTGACGGACACAGAGATAACCGCTGGAAATCCAATTATCTTTTAGTGTTCTCTTTCTAATAGGATCCCTAATACGGAAAAGATTTTTCCGGTAACAACTGTACGATGGCGGCCGATACCTGCGAGGGAGAAAAGAAAGGACAGATTTAGAGAGAGAGAGTGACTTCCTTCTTTAATGAGAGTCTTTACTTATTAGAAATAAAATGTGGAAGAGACAGGGCCACAAGGCCAGATCTTTCGGATGTGATAGAACGAGGTCAATTGTTCTCTTTTTCTCTCTTTTGCTCTTTTTTTGTTAGCTTTTACTTGATCTTGAAGTGATGGAGTGTAATTGAGTTGACTTGCGACTGAAGTGTGTGTGAAGAGAGGTGATGGGCCACTTCATTAGTGTTTAGTGTCTCTGTTTCTGTAAGAGGAGACTAGGAGTTAATGACATCAACTGCGAAATGAGACTCGTGACCTCGTATTATTCCAGCGTGCGCTTTCACTAATCCACCAGCCTCTGACAGTTATCTGTACTAGCCAAACAAAAGCAAATCTAAATGATGTGTACTTAGAGATTCAGTAAGGTTACGCTTGTGCCCTTTGATAAGTCAGCAGCTATCCTTTAGCTTCACCGTAAATGCTATCTTTACTGCAAATAATGGCTTTGTGGAGTACACACGTACATGCTGTTTCGTTCTCTCCCTTGTTCTGTTCTCTCTTCTTCTTGCTTTAATTAATTCCCCAGGTGATGGCAGTGCAGCAGGTCATTATACTGTATCTGGTCCCCAAATAGAGCCCTTCTGCTTTCGGTAGTTCTCACTACACTCACATTTAGAAGACTGAAGGGTTCTAAAACGCACACATTTTTGTTTTTATTTTATTAGTAGAATTTGCAATTAAAATAATTACGTCATTTGATTAATAGAATAATCAATATTTGCTGAGAATATTCTCAGAAATATGTGACCCCGGACCACAAAACCAGTCATAAGTAGCATGGGTATATTTGTAGCAATAGCCAACAATACACTGTATGGGTCAAAATGATCAATTTAAGTAAAGATCATGTTCCATGAAGATATTTTGTAAATTTCCTATTGTAAATATATCAAAACTTAATTTTTACAAAAAAATGCATTGCTAAGAACTTCATTTGGCCAACTTTAAAGGTGATTTTCTCAGTATTTAGATTTTTTTGCACCCTGAGATTCCAGTTTTTCAAATAGTTGTATCTCGGCCAAATATTGCCCTATCCTATCAAACCATACACCAGTTGAAAGCATATTTATTTAGCTTGCAGACGATGTATAAATCTCAATTTCTAAAAATTGACTCTTATGACTGGTTTTGAGGTCCAGGGTTTGATTTTTTTTTTTGCACCCTCAGATTCCAGATTTTCAAATAGTTGTATCTCGGTCAAATATTGTCCTATCCTATCCTATCTCACTGGCAATCCTATCTCGCATCTTGTCCCATGAGCATGCAAAAAAAAAAGGCTATTTTTGAATACTTCAGTCATTTCTGCCTGCTCAGCTTGCATAGGAGAACGTATTTTAGCTTTGGAAAAAATACACTCTTCAGCTTTAAATATACACAGAAATCACAATGGCTCTTACAAATAATAAGATTATATATATATATATATATATATATATATTTTTTTTTTTTTTTTTCTGCTTGTGAAGATATCCTTTCAGACTGTTTATTTGACCTGTGTTATCACCCTCCCAACAGTGTAGTTTTTTGTTCATTGGGCATAGGACTATATGCGTTTCCTTTATTTACCAGAAGTAAAAACATTATCCCGGATTCACATTCATCCACACCTGCTCCTCCTCGCCCGCCGGCAGACGCGTTCATTTTTCACTCGCTGCACATCTCCTTCATTTGACTATTTTTCACCTCAAAAGGACAGTTAATTCCTACAATTTCTCACACGGCGTGACCTTGAAGTTGCAGGAGTCAGCTGCCCGTATAGAGTAATGGAACCAAAGAAATGCCTTTTTTTTTTTTTTGGGAGGGGGTGGGAGGAAAGATGAAGAATCTGCCATCCACGCATTGTGACTAGTCCATTAAAAGCACGAAATGAAGGAGGGAGAAAAGGGGAAGAGAGAAGCCAGAGATACTTTGATAAGTTGTTGCACCTGTGTTAACCTTGATGGTCACCCTGACTCTGGGAAGGGGGTGGCAACATTTTCACTCTCTCTTTAGTTGCTTTACACTAGATTCCCGCTCCATCTATCGCCGAGGGAACAAGGGATGGAAGGAAATCAATACATAGAGGCGTTGGCTGACAGCAGTATCGCTCCAGAATTGAAGTGCCTGTCAGCCTTTGTCATTCTGTGACTTTTGTTCGCTATTGTACTTTTAAGCCGTCATTTTTCTTGGTTGTCACTTTTCCCTTTCCCAGCTTGGTTTTGTCTGAATTCCCCTGGCTACAGTTTTAACTCGGTGACTTTAAATTTGAAAAGAATGTGGGTCAAAAGATCAAGTGCAATGAAAATCTCTTGAATTTGATTGGCCGAACGACATGGCATGCGCTCGTTTTTCATTTTGTTTCTCTTGTTTCTGCATGCATATCCTCCGCACTGTATTTGCATTCCCTTAGATGCTGCAAGGACAGAGGCATCAGTAGGACAGTTTCCTGGTGTAAATGAAACCCTGAGGGACGGACTGGCGAGGAGAGGAAGATGATAGTCACGGTGCTGTGTACTTCACTGTCAACAGAGTGCAAATCAAGCAGTTTAACAAGATCCCTACTGTTTTCACAGCTTAGACGCGCTCTCGGAGAAACAACGCGAACCTTTCACTGTGTATGTAATGTGTAGACTTACATGCACGCCTGGCCGTGTCGTGTCACACTAACTAACTCGCATATACGGGGGCTGATGGAACATAATGAGTTCTGGTCCCTGGCAGATGATGATTATTTTTTTTAACCTTGCTGCTCTGTTTAGGGAGGAGAGGGTAAAACTGCTGCCCATGATTGTTCATATCTTGTTACAGAGAAACATCGGATCTGCTAACGTTGGTAAATAGTAGTTACCAGTATGTTATTGTGCTTTGTTTAGCTATAAATTCTGAATTTGCTGAACGTATTTATAAGTGATTTTCGTTCCACTGGCCTATAGAACAATAGGCCTGCATTTTATACTGACAGCTATTGCTGTGGATGCAGCATCACACACGTTTAAAAAAAATTAAGAAACTATTGCAGTTTGTTAAAATACCCTTTTCTAGAAACACATAAAAGGCAGTACCTTACTTGTAAAAGGTGTTGTTCATTTATTTACATATAATATAATTATACAACGTATAATTAGCAGGCTCTGTAATTTGTATGGGTGACACAGTGCATATTTCTTACTTAAGTTGAGCTTCACCATAATTTAATAAGCAAAAAATAAATAAAAATAAAAAATGTGAATGACTAGTTTTGTTAAATGTCCTGAACAGAATTGATAAACAATTTTTTATTTATAAATGGATTACCCATGAAGAGAGTCGCTCTCAATAATTTACTAGTAAATAGATGCTATGGAAGCACATTTCCACCACTGAATAAAAAAATTAAAAAAAGGTAATTGTGACTTTTTATCTCAAAATTCTGACTTTTTTCTTCTCAGAATTGTGAGATGTAAACTTGCAGTTGCGAGTTACAAAGTCAGAATTGCGAACACGTAGTTGTACAATTCTGAGTGAGTATAAAGTGAGAATTGCTAGATATAAACTCAGTTGTCACTTTTTTTTTCTTAGAGTTTATGTCGCAGTTATAACCTTATAACATGCAATTGCTATTATTGCATAGGAATTGTAAGATAAAAACTCGCAGTTCTAAAGCCTGTTTTCCCCTTAAAATTGGACTTTATAACTCACCATTGCGAATTTATATCTCACAATTCTAAGAAAAAAGTCAGAATTGCATACAAACTCGTATTTTCAAGAAAAATAGTCAGAATTGCAAGTTTATGTCCCTCTGTTCTAAATTTATAACTCGCAATTGTGAGTTTATATCATGCAATTCTGAGAAAAAAGTCAAAATTGCGAGTATATATCTTGAAGTTCTAATTTAATAACTCGCAATTGCGAGTTTATAGCATGCAATTTTGGGAAAAAACCTGAATTGCTAATTTATATCACGCAATTTTGACTTTAAAACTCACAATTGCGAGTTGATTTCTCAGAAAAAAAAGTCAAAGTCAAAATTGCAATATTGTATTAAGCATATCTGAGAACATTTGCAATATGCTAAATGTAAACTTGCAATTGCTAGAAAAAGGTCAAAATTGTGAGATGAAATCACAATTTCACATTTTTTTTTTAAATGTATTTTATTTAGTGGTGGAAACAGGCTTCTATTGGATGTTTTTTAAAATTGTGTTAAACATTTAATTTTAAGTTTAACCGCTTCAATTTGTTTTTGGTTTTGAATTTTGAATAAATATATTTTAAATATTTTATAATAAGTAATATGTTATAATATCCCTGTACCACAAAACCAGTCATAAGTAGCAGGGGTATATTTGTAGCAATAGCCAACAATACATTGTATGGGTCAAAATGATCAATTTTCTTTTATGCCAAAAATCTGTATGATAATAAGTAAAGATCATATTCCATGAAGATATTTTGTAAATTTTCTTCCCATAAATATATAAAAACTTAATTTTTGATTAGTAATATGCAAGAACTTCATTTGGACAACTTTAAAGGCCTCTGATTCCATAGTTATATCTAGGCCAAATATTGTCCTGACAAACCATACATCAATGGAAAGCTTATTTATTCAGCTTTTATATGATTTATAAATCTAAATTAAAAAAAAAAAAGAACCTTATGACTGGTTTTGTAGTCCAGGTTAACATATTATAATGCTGTTGATTACATGTGTTACACTCAAAAACATTTTATTTGGACCTTGCTGAATAAATAGTTTTAGACTACTGTAGACGATACAGATTTATTACAATAACGGTTTGTCATGGGTGTAGTCCACTGAAGGAAATGAGTGCTGACCCTGTCTGATCCAGTTCCCCAGAACACAGAACATTTGGAGATGTGGATGATTACTCTGTCTGAAGTCATAAACACATCGCTTTCATGGTTTTGTTTCTGCCTCTATGGCTTCAACTTCAACTGCACTGTGACTGGAGATTGTGGCTCCCCCTTGAGCAGACTGCCAAACACATGCAAGACCCTTTGAATTAAGTTCACCTCGTTGGGTTTCCAAAAGTCTTATGACGTCACTTCAGAATTACAGCCCCAAACGTGATGATAGTGTCATTGCTTTGTACTTCACCTGAACGTTTCCTATAATTCAGCCTGTATGTTCAGCTGCGAGGAAGCCATTTGTCAGGAAGTTCATGAAAATTACGAAGCCCATTATGGAGCTCAGGGATTTGGTGCCGTTGACACTAGTTGACAAAGTGCCTGTTTATGCCAAAGTGTTTGAACTCATGACAGCTAATTAATAATGTGTTAATCAGTCGTTGAAGGGAACAATGAAAAAATATGGATGATTGCTCTTTTTGCTATTCTGATTTAGAAAGCACCTTTAGAGCAGATTCTGCATTTTATGTGCTTCATAAATTAAACTTAAAAGCTCTTAAAATATTACAATATTTAAAAAAATATATTAGATTTCATAACAGCCATATTTATTAGCACCTGTTATTGTTGTCAAAATACGTTTAACCTTTTTGTGCTTGTTTTTTCCTCCGTTCTTTCATGAAAACGAATGTTACACATCTAGAATTTTCCATTTCTTATCCGGACGTGACCTTCCGCACTGAACAGAGACAAATCGCTGTCTTTCTTTCCATTCCTTTATTCTGCGTCTTTTGTTACGCCAGACATCCAAATAGGTTCACATTTAAACATTCACCCTTTACCTTTTATCTCTCTTTTATTCTGCCATCCTCTTCTCATGGCTTTAAGGTCACTGCAGAGTTAAGAACAGCGAAATGAGACACAGATTGATAATTAGGAGAGGGAAGCCCCCCTAATGTGATTTATCTCTATGGATTTTCTGTCATACATGAAGAGTCGATGCTCAAATTGGAGAGGAGGGCCCATTAGAAGGCACTTTGGAGCGTTTACCGCTAACTTTGCCGAGGCAGGCTTCAGCGTCTGCCGCCGTTGCCGCACCAGACCGCTGCCTTTACTGTATTTGTTGTCTGAGGCGGGCGCTGTCCAAGGCTAATTTAATTTAGGGCCATAACACGCAATGGATGAAGCAGAGGGAATTACATTAAAACAAGCTCTAGTGGTTGCTGTAACCTTTCCACTTGATTGCTGTTTGCTAGACGTTGCATCAGAATCAGATAAGAGGCACGGGGGAAAAATGAAGCTGTGTTGTTTTGTGCTTGGTGGGCTGTTTTCGCTTATTCTGAGGCGAATTTGTACCAGCTTCTCACCAGCTTTGTTACTCATCTTTTGATTTATTGATTCTGATTGGGACATTGGTTTTCACGAAGGGCGGATTATTCATTTACTCTTCAACTTTGAACAGATAAAACAGAATTTAAGTTATATCAAAGGGACATTTGCAGTGTGAGGTGCTTTGTTAAAGGATCACATCTGAGTTCAAAGGCTTTTCTGATAACAAATTCTGACAAAGAAAAATGTCTCCTTGTGCATTATGGGTAGTTTCTACATTTTTTAGCGTAGCCCAAAGGCATTAGCAAATACATGTCCAGTGTTATTAATCACTGTGACAACAGGCTGGAAATGACCCAGAGTTCCATTTGTTTCCTGTGTGTATGGAGTTACCGCGCACACGCACACGCACACACACACACACAGACGCGCTCAGGCGTCAACACACACTCTAATGATGTAGCGTGCTTTGTTTTCTACACCCAGTCTGATGGACAACATTCTCCTCAGGTAAAAGTAGCACAGGAACACGCTTGTGTCTTTAAGTAACTTGTTTGTATGTGACATACTGTACATGTTTTGGATTGTAGCAATATGTTAATTGAGTATAATTACTTACAAGACCTGTTTTCTGCTGTCTGCAGTCTCAATGTGCTCAGTATGCCGCTGAGAAACGTGATGAGGAGAAGATGTGCGATCACCTGATCAGGGCCGCCAAGTACCGGGATCATGTCACATCCACCCAGCTCATCCAGAAGATTGTAAACATCCTCACAGATAAGCACGGTGCTTGGGGCTGCGCTGCTTTCAGGTACAACCTTAGTCATACTGTTTTGATGGATCAAATGTTCTTTTATCACACCATATTATAATACAGTTGAGGTCAAAAGTTTACATACACCTTGCAGAATCTACAAAATGTTAATTATTTGACCAAAATAAGAGGGTTAATACAAAATGCATTTTATTTTTTATTTAGTACTGACTAAATAAAAAAAAAATGTTTGGTTATTTTTTCTAACTGATAGCTGACGCTCGTTAACCGATTTAAGACAGTTAGCCGTCTGTGACCTTTAAAAATACCAAAATTTACTTTAAATACAGCAAACAACAGGACATGAGGATTTACATGGACACATCACATCAGGCACCTGCAGCGCTTTTGTGAACAGAGAAAAACATAATAAAGCTAGGCTATATATATAATGAATAAATAATAAATATACAATAAATATTTTTACGTAATTAAAATGAAAGAAAAAACTGTGCAACAAGTAGCTAGTATGCAGACGGCTAAGAGCGGCATCCTATTTTTATTATTTTACAAAAGCGCAAAGATTTGTTTTTATTGTGAATGTACACAAATAAAAGCAAACCATTTACAGTTTTGATTATCTGTATGAATAGAAGGAGTCGTTTTCACTGTTAGAAGGAAAAAAAATCAAGTGATTGCGCCAACGCCGCACAATACAAAAATATGCTGAAAAGCCAAATAATTTGTGGGATATAAAGGATTTTTCTGAAGAACAATGGGCAGTTTAATGGTTCAGGACAAACAAAGAAAAAAAAAACAGCTGTGGATCATTCAGGTAACAACACAGTATTAAGAATTAAGCGTATGTAAACTTTTGAACAGGGTCATTTTTAAACATTCAACTTTTATTTTCTCTTGTGGACTATATGTAAACATCTTTTATGTGAAATATCTTATTCAGATCAGTGCTAAATAAAAAATAGCATGCATTTTGTATTAACCCTCTTATTTTGGTCAAATAATTAACATTTTCCAGATTCTGCAAAATTTGACCTCAACTGTATATGTTCACGAACATACTTTTTGTTAACTCAAAAATGAATTGAACACTTTTTAATGCTTCGTAAGTATACAAAACCTGACGTATCTAGCCTGGTTTTGGTTTGCCAAAGAATGTTTGGCCTTCATTGCAGCTTGTTCTAACCAAGCACGATGTTCACAGCCTGACTGACAGTTAAAATGACCAGCACAGTTTTATCTGCTTTTTTGGGAAATTGATTATACCACTAATGACCTGGAACTTCAGATAAAGTTACAATCTAATCAGATTGGAACTGGTACTTTATAGTTAATGCTAGGGCTGTCACATCAGATTTTCACTACAAGGAAATTGTGGCCAAAATAATTCACAATAACAAAATTATGATGATATCTATAATACAATAGATAAAATAATGCTATCAGTCAACTTAATTTTTATTTAATTTTTTTTGTTTGTTTGTTTTGCCTGTCATCTCCTCTGACTTCTTCTGCCACCTACTTGGAGTTGGAGTATTGACCAGATACTCTATGAAATAAACTTCAGTAAAATTACGGTTAAAAAAACGGCAGCTGTGGTTACCAGAATTTTACTGTAAAAAATATGGTAGCAGCATTTTAGGTTTTACGGATTTAACTTAAATTTACATTTAAAAAACCTATTTCATTAAATGATATGATGTTAATATACCAACCTATTAAAGTACTGAAATCTGTTTAGTACTTTTGTGATACTCTGAAAGCCAAGGTGGTGATGAGAAAGTCACATAATGAACCAAAGCATATCTTAAGCAGCTTTTCTGCAAGCTGAGAATGAAAATGCTAATATATATATATATATATGTAGAAGGTGCATAATGTCATACACACAGATACTAAACACCATCATGGAAACGCATATGATGCTGAAATAATTCAATAAACATTCATTTAACAACATTAGATGTAACATACAACCCTAATGAACATAACTGATGAAAAAAAAAAAAAGAAACATTATTTCAACCAAAAACATTAAATTTGAAATGTAACTCAAGGAGTTCTGGGAATTTCAATTTCCATTTTCGAAAACTGTATTTTACTGTAAATATACATGAAATGTCCATCACCGTATATACTAAGGGAACTTACCGTTAACCAATAAATAGGTTTTTACTGTAGCATTTTTACATTCTTTTACTGATAATAATAATTTTTACAGGGTAGTTTGTTGCACTTAATTATGAAATTAATTTGACTAGCTTTGACATCAATACCATTTTATTTTATTTGTTTTGGTCATACACCAATGTCAGTAAACAAACCTTTATTGGTCTTCAGTGATAGTTGTGTGATCTTTTCCAAGAACAGTTCAGCTCAGCTCTGTTTTATAGTACACCTGCATCCTACTGTACCGAATCATCCGTAATCATTAGACCTTGTATTATTTACCTCTCTCATAATAAGCTAAACCTACGTTTCCGGCCGTTATGGGCTCTAATGGAGTCTTACAGTCATGCTTCTGAGCCTGGGTTATGTCTTATTGCTTCAGTTTCTGTGTATGATGCATTGCTGTTGGAATGGGATGAAAGCCAGTGAATGCTACCTGGCCATTACTGAAGGAAACATAAGGAGCTGTATTTATTTCTGTAAACACAGAAAAATATCCCTTAATGATGCAGTCATGCACTGGATTTCTCCAGTCTATTTTTCTGCCAGAGACGCTCTTTGACTCTGTAGTTCAATTTTTTTTTTTTGTCCTTTGTCCGAACAAAATGTGTTCTCTGGAGATTTGGAGACCTGTCTGCAGTTTGTTGTATCAAGATTTCATACTTGCTCTCTCTCTGTTCTTTCCTCTCAGTGTTCTGCAGTCATATAATGGCAGAGCGCTCTGTTCTCTCTCTTGGCTTTCTCCCCATTACTGGCCTTTATGTAGCAGAGCTATTGATGACTTTTGTAATAGCATGCGATGGGCGCGTGGTGACGCTGGCACAGTCTCAGAGTGTGTTTAATAAATCACAATCAGACCCTGCTGTTACATCAATACTTCTGCTCAATTACCCAGAAGGTCATGGGCAAAAATGCTGGAGAGCTGGGGATCGGTAACTACAGAAGAGAGAACAACATCTGGAAGTAAAAGAAGGGACACACACTAACACACACACACACACACACACACACACACAATGCAACATGCAACTTGCAGCTGCTTGTGTGCACTGGGTTATTTTCACATCTTGGTTTTTAAAGGTGGAAGGGAGTTATTCATTTGAAACTAACCATGAAAAGGATAAAAAAAATATGATTGAAACGGTTGCAAAATATAACCGTTATACATATAATAGGGATGCACCGTAATTTCAGCCACTGAAAATTATCGGCCAAACATGCCATTTTAGGTTTTTGGCCAAAAGAGGAAAACGGCTGAAGATATATGGTGCGCCGCACCGCCCAGCAGTGTGCAGCATACAGGTTTCACTCTCCCTCTAGCTGCGGTAACTGCACGAAGTGATGCTCCGCTCAATATTCCACCCTACGAGTGTGAAAAGAAAAGTCGCGCAGACAGGAAATTTCTATGTAGTATACTTGTTCCTGTTTGCATAACAATACTGTATTTTAACATGGTGTAGTGTAGCTGTACGGGGCAACGCTGGTAAAATGAGCTACCTACCCGTGACGCTATGGTCTGCTCACATGCTCTGATGATTTGTAGGACTATACATACATTATTTGGACAATTAGTAAAAAAAAAAAAAAATCAGTTGAATTTGATTCTGTTGCATAGAATTGAATAAAAAAATACTATATTGATATTTAATATTTATTTTTTAATTTAATTTTTATTGTGCTCCTAAATAAATTCAGTATTAATTAAAATTATTGAGTTAAATTAAAAAGTCTTCCAAAATTATTTTATATTGTTTAATAAATTCATAAATAATTATTAAAAATGCATTTTTGGTTTCGGTTTTCATCCAAGTGCATCTAGAAGTTTCAGTGTTGGCCCAGATTTTTTATATATACTAGGGCTGCCCCCTAATAGTTGACCAACTGGTAGTCAACGAGAAGAGGCTTTGTCGACCAAAATTTTAGTCGCTTAGTCACAGAAAAGAAAATTCCACAGAATGTGGCAAAGTCACGCAGTCCGTGACGGACAGATTACTAACGGCTATGTCTATGTGGTAATGCAGTACATCGTGCAGGACATACATACGCTCACTTATCATTCATTGACCTCAAATATGGCTTTTCATCTGAAAGATGTATGTAGTAGCAACTTTACATGGCCGCTTAATCTAATGTTAAAGTAGAAAAATGTGCACTGTTCAAGTGTCTGTGCGGAGTGTGGAAGTTGAACAGTTGCGCGCTTACTGCATGACAGATGGAGGCGCGGTGTAGTCACCTGCTCTTAAAATACTCCATCATTTTTGGTCATACAGATAAGAGTAATACGTCTTTCAAATCTGTAAAGACTCTACGTTTATTTGTGTGCATTCACAATAACAACAAAACATTGCGCTTTTGTAAAATAATGAAACCAAACAGGATGCGCTTTCTTGCCGTTTCAGTCTCTATGAACTTGAGAAACGCTGTATACTGTATACTTGCCTTACAGACATGAAAAATATTTCAATAGAGAAATGTCTACTTTTAGATGAACCAATACTAATAGAAAACAAATATTCTCAGATTATGTAATCCGTATGAAACATGCATCAGTGTTAGCAATTGTGGTTTGTCATTTTTTTTTTTATCTAAATACAGTTTAAAATTATAATTTTGTTGTTTCTTGGGAAAATAAAAAAATAAAAAAATTATCATTTTGGGTGTTGGGTGAGAATTCAACTTTTTATGAATTAATGGGTTAGAATCAATTATTAGTATATTTTGAAGAAAAAGTAACTCTAACACTGGAAGAAAAAAAAACACTTTATTACAAGTAATGTTTTGGTGATTGTCAAGGCCTTGATCAGACTTTTTTAGAATTATTTGTATAAATATTTTTACAACAATGAATTGAATATCAATTCTACAGACCGTGTCAACACGATATACCATATAATATGATATTAGCATATTAAGAAGATCAAGATCTTGAAAGAAGGCCACATTCAGCTTGATACTTTATTAGACAGTAGTTATCAATTAGCTCCCACAATAAATTAATAGGATTTGTGCATATAACACTTTGTTTAAAAAGTCATGGGACACCAAAGTACACCTTATTCCTAGAGACTGTCACTTGTTCATATTGGTTTTTGCTGTAAAACCATTAGAAAAGACACACCTTCACCATTTTAGATAACAAAAGAAAACAACAGCATTGAAGTGCTGAGAGACAACACACACACACATAGCGAAATCTTGTTTTTCACCTTCATGAAAATGAAATCAGATCCCTCAAAGGGCACTCAGCTGCCATGATTACACCCTTTTGTTGGGAGTGTTAAATTTGCAAGCCCGCTAGCTCCCCCCTATAAAGACGTATTCCCCAAAGTTTCCATTCAATAAAAGGCTGAAAATGAAAATATTATTTTCCTCCCTGGCTGATGGTAGTTGTTGTTTCCTCTTGGCAGGCATCTAATATCATCTGACACCTACTGACCCGCCTGAATGCAATTTGTGTCTTAATATCCAGCTTACAGCAGCCCCGTCCTCAGGAGAGTTGAGGTGTTAGGTGATTTTCTCTCTCTCTTGCTTTCATTCCTCACGTGCTCCCTCCCTCTCTCGCTCGTGGATGCATTGTCAGAGAGGTCCGTGGGGCTTTGCACTCCGGCAAACAAAGAAAAAGACACACACATACTAACACACACACACACACACACACGTTCCACTTGCTGATTCGGGACTGTCCCGTTCTGCACTGCCCGTGGCCCTTCTGTTTTTTGATTGGATCTCAGATTGACAGACAGCTGCATCCACCTGTCCATCTATTACCACCCTTTCGTCTAGTGACGCAGGTGAACATGTAGCGGTAGCGTCTGCCAAAACCAGACAAAATGAACACAGTGCCCACAAATGAGGCTGCTGACAGCTTTCATTTTTTTTCTTTCTTTTTGCCGCCCGTCGTTCCTCTCTCTCCCTCTTTTTTTCAGTTTTGTCGGTGTGGTCATGTTTATTTGGGTCAAAAGACAGATGATCTCTCATGTAGATGACACGCCAGTAAAGTGGCTGGCCGAAAGAGAGATGATAGAGAGGAGGAGGAGTGGGAGTGGGAGTCTCGTAGGACAGATGAGTCTTCCTCTCATATTCTCCTTCATTGCATTCTGATGGTGGGACTAATGTAGCATGGAAATTCACTCTGCTACTGCTCAGAGCAGTTCCACGCCCTCAAACACTGTCAGGGAGAAGATGAGGAAGATAGAGGCAAATGAAATAAAGAATAGACAGCGTGAAGGAAGGAAATATTTTTGCAGATATAAAGTGCAAACTACGGTTTAGTAGTTGACGATATCTGTGAATAAGGTAAACTTTGGTGTCTCATTTTGCTCGAAACATTAGAGAATGTGTGCTATTTAGCTGTGTACAAGCATTAACAGCTTTTTTATGATTTGTATTAAATTTGGTATGCCCTAGGGCTTAGTTTTGACACAGATTTTACGATTCGAGTCTGATTTACAAGCTTGCGATTCAATTAGATTTCACATTTGATTCAGTATTGATTATTTTGGATATATATATCAGGTATAGTAAAAAATCTAAACAAGTAAAAAAAAAAAAATCTTTTAACTAATGCTGTAAGTTATACATGAGAGTCAGTTGGTACTACATTACTATAATTTTGAGGGTTAACTGATTTGTGTACAAGTACTTAAATTACACTCAGCAAATTTTTATACACTGCAAAAAAAAAAAGCATGCAGTGTAATAGTAAAGTTACAATTACATAATTATAATTCTACTCCAGTTCTTTTAAAATAAAAAAAAAAAGTGGCTGTCAAAAAAATGACGGATTTGTTCAAACATAAATTAAATATTGAAGAACAGTAAAAATTATAATGAATAATTTATATGGTGCATATATTTAGTATAGGATTATTTTTTTTAGATGGCTAACAAGTTTATGGTCACTGAATATTTTTTATTTTATTTTTTTTTTTACTTTTTTTTTTGACATTGTTTACAAGCTGTTTTATTGACATCTTTTCTCGGTCGAAACACTGATTAAGCGATTACATGCGACAGCATATGGATTTCGATATTGAGTTATTTGTTTTAACATACCTTCAGATGTTAAATCATGTTTATTTTGTGCTGTAACTGGTATTAAAGCAGAACAAATGCACTTCACATTGCAGATTCTCTTGAAATGAAGCACTACAGCAATCTGTCACTCTGCATTAAACAGCGCCACATCAGCATTTATTGTTTGAATATTGTAATAAAATGGACAGAATTTGAAATATATAAGACTTTGTTTCATATCAAAAGTAACAGAACACAAAGCTTATTATGATTTTTTGGATGGAAGTCTTATGTTCAGTTCTTTAACTGAAAACAGGCTAGACTAACTGATTCTTGGGATTTAGGAATTGATAATTGTTTCGTAAAAATGAGCCCTAGTAGGCTACAACAGGGCTAAAGGCGCTCTGGGGTAAAAGATATTATTTTCTTGATAATATAATATTAATATATATAATCTATAATATCCTTGATATTATTTTCCTCGAAACCACTAGATGGCAGAAAATGTGGCGTAGCTCTTTCCAAAACATCCGCTTTTCAAGATACACGTGCAAATTTGAGCAGCACAAAGTCGATTCTGTGCTTGATTTGAGGTTTTTAAAAATGTTGTAGATTTAAGTAGCAAATGAGAATCGCTACAATTCTTGAATATATTTTGAGACAAAGGTCTTCTTAATGATTTTCAGTTTTGTTTAATGGAAGAATATGTAAAAGTATAGAATTTGAGGTAAAAAGGACCCCTGCTGTTGGGGCTAAAAGATACAATAATTAACATGACAATTAATAAAAGGCTGACTTTTCCATTTGTTGACATGACATGGTTAGGTTCAGATGGTAAATATCATGTATTATGTTAGGTGTCCATCTTAGAGATAATCACCATGTTTAGAATGAAACCATCATATTTAAAAACATGCTATTAATCATATCATATAATAAAATACCATTTGTTGTTACTACTGTAAATCTATTTTAAATTACTATGGGATCTCTCTCAATGCTTTCAGAATCTTTACATTTTAAAATTATTTTGTTTTTATATTGTTTCATATGAACATATTTTAATGGCAGTACATTTATTGAACAAAAAAAAATTAAGCAGAAAATAGCACAAACTTTGCTAAAGTGATTGTTTTGAACATGTATTAACGTAGACATTATAAAAAACAAAAAAGAAAAAAACATTATTTTAGCCAAAGTATTTTTATCAATTCTGTGTGCCTATTACCCCATGCTGGTGAGCCTTTTACCCTGTGTGGAGGGTAAAAGGCCCCCCTTGCCACCTCATAAATTTATTAGATTTTTAAACAAAATAAACAACTTGTGTGATTTATTTTCACACAAAATCTGTTGCTCCTCAAATGTTCAATACAAACGTATACATTTTTCTGCAATCATACACTTGTATGCAATGAAAGCACATTTTTTCTTAGGGTGTGCCTTTAGCCCCTTTGTACCTTACACCTAAGAAGTTTTTTTTTTTTTTCAGTTTCTTTAAAAAGCTTGTACACAATTTGTAGTGTTGTCTGCCTTCATCAAACTCAGCCTTTCCAACAGTGTTACTAAAGTTACTGTCGGTAAACCATCAGTAAACCAACATTTGTTCTACTTTTTGCATTTAAAAATGACCATTTTAAGGGCTCCACACCCTGTTTAGCATCCTCTTTGTGAAAAGTGGCAGTTATTGAAAAAAAGACCAGGTTTTATTAGAAACTGGCCTGTTGTTCTTAAGATTTCTGCTGATTATTGTTCTCTTTCTGCACTCTCTTTTTTAAAATCTGTTTTCGCACTTTCCTTTCTCATCTTTTCCCACCATCACACCCTATCTCTCGCTTTCATTCTTTCTCTCTCCTCCTCTAATGCGAGTCATTTCCAGCAGCAGCTCCAGTGATCTCTAATGGAGCTCCTCGGGGCTGGAGGCACCCCTGCCTGGGGACATCCATCTTTTCTGTGTCAGGAGCCCACGCCGGCAGAAACCTTTGTGATGTGCACTCCAATTTTTCTTCAGTAAATCAAATCTTCCCTTCTTTCAGAGAGATGAATGCAGCAGGGTTGTGGTGTTATAGAGAAAATCAATGCAGGCAAAATTGAAACAGTATGCCCACGTATTGATCGGCCTTGTGAAATCGAAACTAACAGCTTTGTAACTGTTCCGGAGGACAGTTAGCTGACCTGTAATGGACAAACTATCAATATTAGCATTACTATTTTATCCTGTGCTTTGTCATTTCATGCCCAGCCCATCAGGAGCGGAGGAATTCTGGGCACTGGAACATGCTCATGCTTGTTTTCTTAGCAGATTCTCTTAGCAAAAGTATATGGCTGTTTATTTTTAATAATGCAATTTTAGCTTAGTATTTCAGCACATATTTTTTTTTAATGTAATAGCACTTTTTTTTTTTCATTTGTCACATGTTGTTTAGCCATTTTATTTTATGTGTTTTATTATTCAGCCTTTTTCATCGTAATAATTTGGCATATTGATGGGCCTATGCAGTTCATGCATTAATATATTAATATGTTTGATTTCAAAGGTATTTTTGTTACTGTATGATTAAAATTTGGTCCAACACTTGATGTCCATATCAAGGTCCTGAAATGAAACCACTATTTTAGAGATGTAATTCAATATAATTTAAGGAAAATATATAATAGGATTTTTATCTACCTTCCTTATTCTCTCTGTTCCATGAACAGACAAACAATCCTGTTCTCATGGGAGTGCTGAATTCTATCACACATAACAATAGCTGGACAAAGGTTCTGCCCCCTCAGTCATATACAAATGGTTCTCTCTCTCTCTCACACACACACACCTTAGGTTCTCATTTGGTGCTGTTTGAGATGCTTCATTAATGTCGTCACATTTGGTGTAGGTAATGCAAGTCATACATCATCCCTACTGGTTAATGATGCTCAGGCTGTTATGAGAGCACCCTGCTGTCCTGCTTGCCAAAACTACACAAGCACTCCGTCACCTCTCTCCCACCACACGCCATCACGCGTGTAGCCCGCCGTTCTCTGGCTTTCTTCCACAAATCTCATTTTACAGAAGATAAAGAATATAAGAGAGGAGAATCAGTGCAGTTTACTGAATATTGGGTAAAGATATATATAGATGGATAGACAGACAGACAGTTGTTTTAGATATTTTCTTTTCTTTTTTTTTTTTTAACTTAATGGTTATGGGTTAATGCAACTCGACACATACACTCTAAAAAATGCTGGGTTAAAATCAACCCAATTTGGGTTATTTGGCAACCCAGCAATGGGAACACGTGCTGGGTTATTTTGGTTAAATGTTTTTACCAAACATGCTGGGTTATTTTATTTACGTCAACTATTGTTTAAAAATTATTATATTGCTGGTTTAGAATGGACTTATAAAAACACACACTAAATTACTAGAGGCAACAGCAGTAATCAAAAGATGATCATTTATTATTAAGCAAGAACACATACACAAAATACATGACAAATAGAATTTATTTGGGTGAGTACAGCATAGTTTACAATATTATATACATTTAAACTTGTTTAACAAGCATTTTAGACATAAAAAAATGTAACATTTAAAAGTAGAATTTTAATTTTAGTGTATTCAACCATTTTTTACCGAAATAGCACTAATTCTCGTACCGGTGTCACCGAAATCTGAGCTGGTGAAGGGCTGCTGTTCGCCAGGTTAATGGTGAACTTCAGACTGTTTCCATCCTGCGAAACAACCACTGTTGACCCACCTGACTGACATCTCGTCCTTATGTTATGTTGTGTAAAATAATACAATTTACAGCACAGTAAAGAAGTTCTAAATGAAATAAAATGTATACAAACCTTTATTTCACTTAAGAAGTGCAAATCGGGGGCGCTGAGAACCGCTCTCTCCTCTAGAGGACTCAAAAACCCTGCGCTCTGACTGACTATAACTCAGCAGCTGGGGTGTTTTGTTAGAGACAGGCTTAACCCAGCGGTTGGGTAGAAAAAAATAACCCAGCGTTAAAAATGACCCAGAAACTTAGTTACAGAAAAACTACCCAGTACCTGGGTAAAAAAAATGTTAAAAATAACCCAATAAAATGACCCAACAAGTTGAGCCCAGCACCTGGGTAAAAATTACAAATAACCCAATAAAATGTCCCAATGGGCTAAACCCAGCATTCGGGTTAAAAAAAAAAAAAAACCCAGCATTTTTAGTATCCCTGCAATAAACTTGATGTGTCTGGTGTAAATGCCAAAGTTGAGGTCAGGACTCTCATTGAGTCACACCTCATTGGGTTTACTTCTAAAGCCACTTTATAATGTCTATACAATGTTTTATTTATTTGAAACAATAATGTCTTTGTTCATTTAGAGGATTTTCTCAGCCAATATTGATATACACTACCGTTAAAAAGTCAAACTTTCTTTATTATCATAATTTTCTATTACAAATGATTTCTGACAACAGCATTAACTAAATGCTGTTCTTTTAATCTTTCTATTCATCTTACATTTTTTTGAGCACCAAATCAGCATATTATAATGATATCTGAAGACAGAATTAAAAGCTACTGACAATTCAGCTTTGCCATCACAGGAATAAATTTCATTTGAAAATTGATCAAAATAGAAACTGTTTTTTAAACTGTAGTAATATTTCACAATATCACTTTCTGGCAGTATCTTTGATCAATAAATTCCAGCATTAGAGAGTAAAATAATTTTACTGACCCCAAACCTTTGTACAGTAGTGTATAATCGTATGTAAATTATTCAGATTAATAATTGGCAGATTCTGCAATTAGTTTTATTAAAGTTGATTGACAGCCTTAATTTGTGGGTTTAAGTAAAAATAACTGTTATACTGTCTGCGTGACTTGTCACCATTTCTTTTTTTCTTTCTTTCTTTATTCTTTCTTTCTTTCTTTCTCTCATTCTTTCTTTCTTTGTCTATTTATTTCCATTTTTAATCCACATCATTCAAGTGTTTAATCAGCTACATTTTTTTAAAGGGGTCATGAATTAAAAACAAAAATTCCCTTTATATTTTGACATAGAAGAGGTCATTAATTAAGTTGGTCCTTTGTTCACTCATTTTTACCAATTGAGTGAACAAAGCGTTTACAAACAAGGCACAATTTGACGCAGCATTTTCAGAGAGATTGAAACTAAAAGACAAGTTGTGCCGGCTAAATTGGATCTGACAATAATATTGCTACACACAAGTGTGAGTAACTGTTTTTTGTTTACTTCCGAGTCTACAATCCGTCACGCCTATTTAAACGGAGTGTTCTGATGAGGAGGGTCAAAACATGACAGAAAATAGCCTATTACTTCTAAATTATGATTTTTTTAATGTAAAAATCTTGATAACATTATAAGGAGACCTTAGAGAACAGTACAAAATAATTTAAAAAAAAGGCAGGTCATGACCCCATTAATAAATTTTAAAATACATTTTTAAATAAAATTACAAATATCCCATGTAGTCATTGAATATGAAATTACATAAACTGCATGTATTATAATTATGGAATAATCAGAGTTGTTTAAAGTAGTTTTTGTTGAAGTACAGAATGTCACACTGCAGGACACTGGGTCACTCTATATAATATATCTTCTGTAATGTCTTATAGGTCCCAATGCATGACAGACTGTTTGTTCCCACCCTCTGAGAGTACAAACATTGTACACCTGCATTTGTACTAGTTTATCGGGTCCTCCAGAAGTTCAGTTTCTTTACCAGTGTATGCTTAATGCAGCTGTAGAAGAGTATCAGTGCTGCCCAGTGTACTTTATTATGATTATCCCCTCATCCTGTCTCCCAAAGAGGGGATCAGGATGCTCAAAGGCTTATTAGGTCCTCTGTTTATGCTTTAATGTTACCAGAGCTATACAAAGAAGGAAATGGATGCTAAATGCTCTGGTTCTTTGTAGTATTAGACTGTGTTTGTACATCAGAACAGAGTGATCTTGAGTGCCCTCCTGTTAGTTTAATTTTCAGCTGCAAGGGCGTCTGTTTTATCTGACCATCACTTTCTCATCAGCTGCTTTCACATTCAAGAGTAAGTAGATATCCGGTCTCTCAAAGAGTTTCAGATGATGATGCTAACTATGTACAGTTGAGGTCAAAAGTTTGCATACACCTTGCAGAATCTGCAAAATGTTAATTATTTTACCAAAATAAGAGGGATCATACTGATTTTAATACTGACCTGAATAAGATATTTCACATAAGACATTTACATATAGTTCACAAGAGAAAATAGTAGTTGAATTTATAAAAATGACCACATTCAAAAGTTTACATACGCTTGATTCTTAATACTGTGTTGTTACCTGAATGATCCACAGTAGAGATGCACGATATTGGTTTTTTGCCGATATTTTTTCATCTCATTTTGGCCGATACCGATATATATCCTTTTGTTTGGAAAGTTAGTTTTTAACAATAACTGATTTGTTAGGATTAAATAAATAGTAATGAGTGGTTTACATTCAATCCCTTCTTTCTCATCAGTAGGCTAGCATTTTTTATGATTTGAATTTTGTGAATTAAGTTCACTTTTGCTATGTTATAAGCCGAACTTCGGATGCTTTCACTTTCAAAATGAAAACAAAAAGAAAAGTAGAACTAAACTGGGTGACTGTGAGGGTGCTTTGCGGGACATGAACAGGACATAATTCATTGCTACAACTTCTTAATTCGTTCCTATGATTTATTAATTTGTAAAATGAGGGAACTAATTAATATGTAGTATTAATGAATTATTAATTTTTTCCCACGAAATATTTTATTTCCCCCACCCACAATTTATCACAGTAAGATACGAAAACATGGATTAAAAGTGAATGACAAGAAAATAAACCTGCGAAATTAAAGGGTGAGATGGTGAGGATTTGGGAAAAGTAAAATATATTAAGTTATGTTGCAATTCGTGACCAACTGGCAAAACAGTACACTTTGTTTTGCACCAAGAATACCAACATGTTTACCTTCTCTGGTTTAACAAGCGGTCTTTTACCCTACCAAATCCTCCGTCCACCATCATTTCCAGAATAGTCGCGTCACTTTTGCTATCACCACCTCCCTCGTGCTGACACTACAAATACAAACCAGGCTCTACACCGGAAGCACTCACAACGAAAACTACTTTTAGCGTGATCAGTGAAATCGTGAATATGCCACGGCTTTGTAACTCTGTAACTCCCGCTGTATGGAGCAGACGCTTCAGCACTGCAGATCATGCACTCGCACAAATGCGACCACGTCAAATTTTAACTTGCACATTATCATAAAAATATATATATATAAATAAATAAATGAAATTATCTAAAATGTGACAGTTTTGATCAGTTTAGAGCCCTGCAATACAAAGGCATTCAACATGGAAAGTAATAGAAATGTAGTCACTAAGTCATGTTTAATTATAATTTCTAATTATTTTATATGGTGCACTGCCCTTTGACAGGGCTGCGGGACATGAACAGGACATAATTCTTTCCTACAACTTGTTAATTCGTTCCTACGATTTATTAATTTATTAATTTGTAAAATGAGGGAACGAATTAAAAAGTCATATTAACGAATTCTTAATTTATTGCCACAAAATCTTTTATTTCCCACCCACAGTTTACCACCATAAAAGATACGACAACATGTATTAAAAGTAAATGACAAGAAAATAAACCTGCGAAATTAAAGGGTGAGACGGTGAGGTTTTGTGAAAAGAAACTATAAATATTATTAAGTTCATGGCAATTCGTGACCAACCGGGAAAACAGGACACATAGCCGCTTATGGCTTTAAATGTATGGGCTCGAACGGCATGAATCCAAAAGCATGGGCGCTACTAACATTTGCCTGCTAACCAATTATTTATCTTATAAAGAATGCTTTGTACCTCACTTGTGTCATAATATTCATGTAAAAATGTTTCATATGAGCAACAGTGTGTTTTGCTGTTGCGCCGCCGGAGAAAGAGAATTCACTGACCGCGCGCCGTATTTACTTTTGGGATTATTTTATTTTAAATGCAGATCATGTCATTTGCAAACATAGGCACTGTGTTTCAAAATACAACAAAGAGCACCATAAAACCATTTAATGTGCATTTAGCGATCTAGTGACTGGATATGAAACAGGCAACAGTAAATGATCCCAAACGGAACAATGGCGCGCTTTCTCCTATAGCCGCTGCTGCCACTGCACATGCTATTGCCATGCATCATTTTGTATGTGCATGCTCAGTTTAAATGCAGCGATCCAAAACAGTGAATCTACTCCTCATTCAGCCAAAACTTTGCTTCAAGAATGAGCCACACTGCTGACATGATCTAATCCCTAGCACACCCTCAGCACATGTGAGTTAACATATTCATCTTATCGGCAAGACATATCGGCATAATTTTTCATATCGGGCCGATGCCGATATTTACATTTAAAGTCATTATCGGCCGATTCCGATATCAGTCCGATAATATCGTGCATCCCTAATCCACAGCAGTGTTTTTTTTTATTTAGTGATAGTTGTTGAGTCCCTTGTTTGTCCTGAGGTTAAACTGCTCACTGTTCTTCAGAAAAATCCTTCAGGTTCCACATATTCTTTGATTTTTTTTCAGCATTTTTGTGTGTTTGAACTCTTTCCAACAATGACTGAGGACAGTGTGAAGAGCTGGGGAGTGAAAACTTTTTGAATTTGAAGATCAGGGTAAATTTAACTTATTTTCTCTTCTGGGAAATATGTAAGTGTCTTTTGTAGCTTCTGAAAGGCAGTACTAAATGCAAAAAATATGATATTTAGGCAAAATAATAAAAAAAAGTTTACAAGTCTTCATTCTGTTCAAAAGTTTACACCCCTGGCTTTTAATGCTTTTGAACGGGGTCTTTTCTTGTGATCTTATTCAGGTCAGTACTAAATAAAAAATAACATGCATTTTGTATGATCCCACTTATTTTGATAAAAGAAAAAACATTTTGCAGATTCTGTGAGGTGTATGTAAAGTTTTGACTTCAACTGTATATGTGTGCCAATGTTCATATGGCTCAGATAAGTTTCTATAAACCAATTATGCACCATTTTAAGACTATCTATCGATTTTGTTTGTTTATTTATTTATTTTAAAGTTAAAGAGCAAAAAAGCACGGTGAAAGTATGAAAGTGGTGGATATTGTTTCACTATATAACAAGTCTTCTGAATCCATGTGATAGCTTTCTATGAGAAACAGACCAAAAAGTTAAAAAGTTATTTGCGAAAAGTCTTGGCATCCAACCTGACTTTCTTTGACACACTCATGAGAGAAGTTAAAATGTCCATTTGTAAAGAAATTGTCCTTCTGGGCAAAGTGCTTCTGGAAAATGCAGCTCTGAATGATTGTTTATAAACTGGAGTGATTCATTTCTCATAAATCACTGACTTATTAAGTCGCATAGGTTAAGAAGATATTGTGGTATATACTATAATTTTTGCATCCTTTTTCAAGCTTGAAAGCTTCAGTCCCCATCCATTGTTACTGCACTGAAAAGATTGTCCTTTACATCGTTTGTGGGTCAGTTAATCCTTGAATGCAGAAAATGAGCAAGTTATACAAGCAGAATGCAGACTACCATGAGAAAAGTTGACAACGACAATTTTCTCGACATTAAATCATCTACAGAGGTTCCTCATGAGTTCCTTAACTACAAATGATTTTATCAACTTGGCCTGCATGGTCCTGGCAAAGATAAGGCAAAATACTTAGCAGATTACAGTATGTCATAACATATACATGTCCTGCTTTTATTTACATTTCTTCATAAGCTGTTTAACAAGTACCATTAATGGCTCGGTTTGGCTATAAACACTTGAGAAACCATGTACAAACATCCCACAGGACTGTGGGCCAGATAGAGAGAGAGCAGCTGTTCCACTCTCTTTTCTCCCTTCTTATCCTCCCTGCTTCATCTATGATGGAAACAAATGAGATTTTCTTCCAAAGAATCTCCAAACCTTTCAAACAAACCAGTACGGCACACCTAGACGTTCAACCTCTTACTTGAGACGTTAGCTGTAAACATGGATTAGCTATGTAGAATATCTATCATCTGCAGGCGACTCGCCACACATTCGTGTTTTTCACATGCAGAGCTTTTCTAAGCCGACGTATCTGCCCCATTTCCGTGCCTTAAGCTTGACAGCTTGCGATGTCTTCCCAGTCTGTCTGTAAATCTCCAGAGAGCATGTAAAGGTTTGACAGCTGCAGATTCCTTGGGATATATCACATAAATGATGCGAAAATGGCTTTGCGCAGCTCTCCTCTTTTGCGTTATGGAAATGGATTAAAATATGTCCTAATGAAAACATTTAGCTCTGACTGTATATACACAACAGTGGCCCAGACTGTAAGAAATAGTAACAAAGTGTCAAAGAAGGACATATTAACAGCTCCCGTAGCGCTGATGTTGTCCATATGTTAGCATGACAGACTCCACATACTCCAGAACTCCCAGAGTTCAGCAGTCACATCAAGTGTTCCACTGAAAATGCAGAAGTGCTGAAAAGACATTTTACCACTAATGATTTTTATTTGAAGACCACTAATTTCCTTTTGTTTGTCTAGGCTATTTTACACTGCTATTAATGCTAGTCATTTCTGTTCACCAGTGAATCATATCTGATAACGCTAGTTAACCAGTGTGATTTTTAAATGAAAATTCTGTCATTAATTACTCACCCTCATGACGTTACAAACCCGTAAGACCTTCGTTCATCTTCGGAACACAAATTAAGATATTTTTGAGAAAATCTAAGAGCTTTCTGACCCTGCATAGACAGCAACGGTGCTACCACGTTCAAGGCCCAGAAAGGTAATAAGAACATTATTAAAATAGTCCATGTGACATCAATGGTTCAGCCTTAATTTTATGAAGCTACGAGAATACTTTTTGTGAATGCAAAAACATCCTACATCACTACATCGCCCTTTTTTTGTAAAGGGCGTTTGATCTTCTTTGCATGTTCACTTTGTAAACACTGGGTTGGTACTTCAGCATTGATGTAGGACGATTTTGAAGTTGGGGAAGAAATTGAGATGGGAGTTTTTCGACATGACCTAACTGTCTTGACCATATTGAATCGGAAAAAACAGAGTTCCTGCAGACTTATTGCTAGATAAGACCCTTCTTTTTTGGCTAGGATCATTTAGAGCCATTTGAAGCTGAATTTAAACTCCATTTTGGAAGTTTTTGGGGGAACCATTAAAGTCCACTATATGGAGATAATTCCTGAATTTTTCCTCAAGAAACATAATTTTGTATCGACTGAAGAAAGAAAGACACAAACATTTTGAATGACAAGGGGGTGAGTAAATTTTCTGTAAATTTTTATTCTGGAAGTAAACTCCTTTAAGTCCAAGTTGGTGCTTCTCCTCTTCAGTTCACCCCAATCATTTTCTATAAACTATAAAAAACAATTTGTTGAGACAACTTAAAATAATTTGTAACCTGGCTGCCTTAAAATTTTAAGTTCAGTCAACTCAAAAAAAGTTTATTCAACTTGAAATGTTAAATTATACTAAGTGACAACTTAGATATTTGAGTTGAATCAACTTGAAATTTTAAGGCAGCTGGGTTACTTACCCATCTGTTAAGTTTAGCAAACACAAATTTCTAAGTTGTTACTTAGTACAACTTAACATTTCAAGTTGACAACTTATTTTAGTTGACTGAACTTAAAATTTTAAGGCAGCAAGGTAACAAATTATTTTAAGCTGACTCAACAAATTGTGTTTTTTATTTTTTACAGTGTAGGGTTCAGGTCAGGGGACTGGGTTGGCCATGGCAGAAGCTTGTTTTTGCTCAGTGACCCATTTTTGTTTTGATTTTGATGTTTGTTTGTGGATCATTGTCCTGTTGGAGGATCCAAACACGGCCCATTATAAGATTTATAGCAGAAACAGTCTGTTTGTAATTTTTTATCTCTTATATATTATATGTTAGAATCCATGACGCCATCTATCTGAACAAGATATCCGGGATCTCTGGCAGAAGAATAGGCCCACAACTTTAAAGATACAACAGTATAGTTCATTGTACACATGGGGTACTTTTTTATCTGTGTGTGCGCCAAATCCATCTTGAGTATTTCCTGCTAAAAAGCTATTTTTTTAGTTTCATCTGACCATAGAACCCAGTCCTGTTTGAAGTTCCAGTAGTGTCTAGGAGATTTTGACATTTTTAATGAAATACCAAATGGATTAAACAATGCAGACTTATTTTTACAGCCTTCTTTGGTCATATTTACCAAGGGTATGAATAATTTTGTAGAAAGGTTTAGGAATGATGGCTAAGGGAAGCAGCTGTGCTACTAAATATCTAGTGTACAAATAGTGGGATTATAGGATTACTGTGTAGTTTTGCATTCAGTCATTTTTGGTGTCCTTGCAAACTAAATAAATACATGTCTGAACAACAACAACAAAAAAATGGCAAAAATCTCTAAAAATGGCTGCACCAATATTAGAGAGAAAGCATGTTTCTGTGTATTCCCTCTGTTTTTTTGTCCGTTGAGACAGAGTGATGCTCAACACTCAGGGGCTCTTATCTGTCCCTTAGCCTTTCCCATCATCCTCTCAAAGGAGGCCTTATAATGGAATGTCCCTACATAAAGTGCCATATGGGCCTCTGCTGCAGCAAGAGCCATTACACACCGCACCACGCACACTTTTCCTCTGTAGCAACTCAGATTTATGAGTTTCATATGCCCTTAAGAAAGTATACTGCCGTGACAGAGCAAGGTCACGATAGGAGGCCCTGATCAATATTTGAATGAAAAGCCATTTGGGAAGTTTTTAAGGCCTATTCTCTCCCCCCCCCCTCTTTCTTTCTGTCTCGCTCTCTCCCAGGGAACAACATCAGGAAAGTATCGATTGCTGAGGTCCAGTAGTTAGTCAGAGGCTATCTCCTTTGACTAACCCCTTAGCACTCTGTCACCTCCTCACTACTGTGATAGATTGTTACTCTCTGGGCCACAGTAATTACACGCAGCTCCGGTCGGGTCATTTATTTCAACACTTTCACCATTTACCAAAAAATCTCCTTTATCTTTGTGACCCAGCAGTTTGCTTTTGCAGCGAAAGCAGAAAGAGGGACACATAAAATTCACACTCCCGCCCTGGAGCACGATGAGGCATCCGTTACCCATCTCACCCATATTTCTCTTTCACTTTTTTCTTTCTTTCTCTTCTACAGCTTTCACCCTCTGGTCTCCTCTTTTTGTCCTTCTCTGACATTCTGTCTCTCTTTGTTTTTTCTTCTTTTTGTCTCAAAATCAGTAATAAATTACATTTTAAAACATGTAAAAATATATATAAAAAATATTTTAGATTGTAATAATATTTGACAGTATTTTTTGATTTTTACTCTATTTTTGACCAAATAGGAGAAAGTAGGTGAATTATTATTATTATTATTATTATTATTATTATAATAATAATACATAATATTGCAGAATATTACAGATGGTTCAAATGCTCACTGATGCTTCAGAAGGAAGCACAATGCATTAAGAGCTGTTCAAAAGTTTACACACCTGGCTCTTAATGCATCATTTTTCCTTCTGGAGCATCAGTGAGTGTTCGAACCTTCTGTAATAGTTGCATATGAGTCTCTCAGTTGTCCTCAGTGTGAAAAGATGGATCTCAAAATCATACAGTCATTTTTTAAAAAAAGGTTTCAAATACACAAAAATGCTGAAAAACCAAAGAATTTGTGGGACCTGAAGGATTTTTCTGAAGAACAGCGGGCAGTTTAACTATTCAGGAAAAACAAAACAAAACAAAAACAAAACAGTTGTGGATCATTAAAGTAACAACAGTATTAAGAATCAAGTATATGTGGAATTTTGAACAGGGTCATTTTCTCTTGTGGACTATATGTAAATGTCTTATTCAGGTCAGTACTAAATAAAAAATAACATGCATTTTGTATGATTCCTTTTTATTTTGTTAAAGTAATTAACATTTTTCATATTTTGCAAGGTGTATGTAAACTTTTGACCTCATCTGTATATGCTAACACTATGTAAAAGTGAATTTTGCATTCAGTGTCCCCTTTAAATGATCAGTGTTTTTCACTGTAAATAGTATTTATATTTTAACAATATATTAATGTAGAATGAACCATAAGTATTACAGAATTTGTAATAGATGTTTACCATTATAGTTTAGCCCTGTGAATGAATTAAAGTTTGATAAACGGTTCATTATCATCCCTTCTTAGATCTGGAAAAAGTATTGCAGAAAGAACCTTGGGCTGTGATTAATGTATGAAATGCATATTAAAAGATCAGATAGTAAGCAATGCATAAATAAACACAAACCAGTAAAATGTCCAGAAAAACCATTTGTTCTCCTTTAACATGTAGCACAGATGCTCTGTCACTGATGTCATTATCATGTGCTGCTCTTGACCTTATGTCTACCTTTAGAAGAGACATTAGCATACACTGCACAGAGTCAACATCACTGCCACCGAGTACTACAGATGATTTCCTCTGCTCTGCATAGACATTGCCACCTTAATCAGACACAGTCCCTCTGATTTCCTCTCTCTCAGTTTAATTTGAGACTCCAGACAGCCACGCATCTCGCGACTGCCAGTAGTTTGACGGAGAGACCTGAGCTTGCCCTTCTTCTGCATGACAAATATTCAGTTCATCCATTCAGTTTCCATAAACACATGGCTTATGCAAATCGTATGAAATAATCTCAGCGATACAGAGCAATTTGAGCAGTGGCAATCACAGGCATTAATGAAAAAGGCACAAAGAGAGATGTGTTCACGCCGACTGTAACTGCATTAATCCACAGGAAAAGGTTATAAATGACTGTGAGTTGTCTCTAAAATGCTCTGTGCAGGAGTGATGTATGAAACTCGGGCCCGTTTGTTATGCTAAAGGTCACATTATTGTCATTTACATAATCTCCATGCCAGAAATGAACTCCATGTAATATCAGCCCAGAATACACACGCCTGCACATATGTATGGCTTTCAAACGGATAGCCGGTTAAGAAACCATCATCACTCTTGCAGGATCGTTTTGCCCTTTTTGTAAATGATGTCGCATCCTGCGGCAGCTTTCAATATTTTTTTAATGGGTTTAAACTCATAAACAGGCCACACAGGTACGAGCAGACTAGGGTTTGATGCGTTTTTCTACATCCTGATAGATGGCAATCGTTTGTCGTTGTCATAAAAAGAAAAAAATTAACAGTATGATATCATCATAGGAGTGCAGTTAAACAGTTAAGACAGACTGACAAAATCAGCATTTTGTAATGGAGCATCTGAATGCTTTCCAGTAAAGATAAGCAGGGTGGGCCTCATAGAGAATTGACATTATGAAGAACGTCTGAATGCGTGGAAGGTGATTTTGTATCTAATTTCATTATTCATTGTCAGGCATTTAATCTAAGCCATTTTTGTGAGTCGTTTTCATTTCGAAGTACGTATTTTTTCTTTTCCTCTGTTTGTGTTCTTTTTCTGTTGTTTTTCCCCATCTGTTACATTCTCGTAAATTGATATATTTTGCATAATTTGTCAAAACTTGTTTGGAAATGACAGAATGAAAATATATGGTGATAGGCCCACAGACTTGTACTTCATCTTATATTTTATATAGTTGACTGTTGACAAATACGATGCAGGGCAACAACTCAACACAAATGCAGTCATGCCCTAAAATTCAAGGTTTTGGTGTATATATATATATATATATATATATATATCACACAATATCAAACAGGCTGCAAGAACAATATGACACGAGTGCTGATTTTGTCCCGATCTATCAAGAGCTTAAAGCAGCAAATAAGAAGTTGATATTGTTATATTTTAGACTCAGTATTATGTATTTTTGCTCAATTTTGCAGAGAACATATTACCTTTGAAGCCATAGCAGAATTGTTGCACGTCTCCGAGCAACACAGCGGTGTTTAGTTTCTGAATGAATCCGCATTTTGAACGAATCGTATGAATCAATGATTCAAAAGGCCATTCATAAAGTGAGCTGTTTACTTAATTCCTGAATGAATCAGCCATTTAAACAAATCAAATGAATAAATGAATGACTCATAAAGACATTTACCACCATCTGCTGGCACATTTAGTTTCTTGTTTAAAGTATAGAGTAAAAAAAATAAGAAGAAGAATAAAAATAAAAACATTAAAGGGATAGTTCATAAAAAAAAAAAGAAAATTCTGTCATCACAAATTCATCCTCATGTTTTTTCAAACCTTTCTTTTGTGGAACATGAAAGAAGGTATTTTGAGGACTGCTGGTAACAAAGCTGTTTTGGTTACCAATGACTTTCATCGTATGAACATAAAATACTGAGATGTTTCTCATCTTTTATGTTCCATAGTCTACGTTAGGCCGTTGCAGCCTATAAAGCTACAATTTGTAATGTCTACTTGATACTTTCTCATTTAACACAGAAATAGCTTTAAATAACCTTTTGTGGGTTTTTTTCAGTCAAATTTATTTTGCGATTAATTAGATTAATTATCATGTAATAATTAGATTAAAAATTTTAATCGACTGACAGTCCTAAAATAAATATAAGTAAATATAAATAGCATTTTCTCAATATTTTTATTTATTTATTTATTTTTTTTTCAGATTCCAGATTTGCAAATAGTTGTATATAGTTCTTTTACAAGAAAATACTCATTTAGTGTTTTTGCTTAAAATGTTTCATTCAATGTCATTTTTTGCAATTATTTGTTGAATTTACTAGCAGTTTCTAGCAAAGTAAATCCTACACCAGATTTTTTGAAACACCTGATAATGTTGTGTGTTCTCAGCCATGTGTTGAAAAAAGTATTCTCAAGCCTCCAGGCCTGTTGTTCTTGAGTGGGCATATGTGGGTATACTTGTTCCTGTGTGTAATTTAGAGCCCGTGTTTGCAGCGAAACCCTTGCAGGCTTTTATAACGCTGCTGGAGTGTGAGACTGATGCCTTTCTGAAGTACGGCGGCACAAGCCAGCCTCTCCGTTTCAGCAACTCCCAAAAAACACCTCATTAATCCCACACGCACACACACACGCACTGAAATTCTCAACACATGGCCCAATTAAATGCTTTGTTTATTATGACACCTCCCTCGAGTCAAGTAGACTTGAAGTGTGGCTTGTTTTATGCAAACCTACAATTTAGGAGCGCATTTGAAGCTTTAAAGAGGAGATTATAAAACATGACCCTCTTCTCTGTTGATTCTCTCTGTCCTACTGTTTACTGCTCGCTCTCCGATCTATTTCCCTTGTTCATTAACTCAATGGGTCGCCATCTGTATTAAACTGCATTACGATTAGCCCCCCGTTCATCATCTCTGTTGGTAAACTGGTTCAGATTTACAGCCAGCGACCCAGCGCTTACACTGGTACTGGGTGAGAAGAAAGACTTCAATTACACCTAACAAGCGCTTATAAAAGTCCCTGCTCGTGTTAAATTCTCGCCAAATGTGGTTTACATTAAGCACGTTTGGAGGAGGGTCTCGAGCGTTGCTTTGGGCATACGCAGTAAGACAATTTCAACTCCCCGCTGCCATTTATGGGTCTGTTTCCGTCACGGCTGCTTTACGAGCGTACTAATTACTAATTGCGCCCGGATGCGTGCCCGGTTCTAGAGGCCTATTGTGTTTTGTAATTGTCGTTGTCTTGAGAAGGCACTGGCGTAATTCCTGTTAGAAACCCCCTTTGGAAGGAGGGATGGATGGATGGATGGATGGGGAGGGTGGATGAATAATTCATTAACGCTGTGAAAACACTTGCTGTGTGGAATGTGCAGCTGATTCTGCTGCTGGGATTGATGGTGGTTGGATTACACACATGCACACACTTCCTTTGCCTTCATTAGGGTTCTATTGTCACAGTGTCTGGGCGGCGGTGGAGGCTGTGAACGCGTTTCCAGCTGCTCGACTAATTGCAGTGGCCGGCGTGGTGTTGTATTGCAGACAGATTGATCCTCTCTGTATCTCTGCTCTCTCAGAGACTGACAGGAGAGGAGCTCCTTGGATCTGCTCTGTGCCTTCGGTGATCATTTTAATTAATGAACGCTGGAAGCCAGAATGATGGAGTGGCTATTTACGTGGAGGAAACTATCACATGCAAACAGCTCGTTGCTGCTTAGATAGAGGGAAATCTGTTCACAGACAGACGGGATGATATGGAATGAACCCAACTCTGTCTCTTCATGTTGTTGAATTGATATGTGTCGCTGAGTTCTTCAGGCTTGAATTTTGCCATGGGATTGTGCATATTGTGCATATTTGTAATACTTCCTGAACATAGTTATTTGCTGTAATGGAGAACCAGTGTAGCAGTAACTTATTTTTAAAAGCAACTGATTATTGACAAAAAAGTGCCAGTTTGCCGGAATGATGAAAAATGATCATTAGTAATCCCAATCAGTAAATTATGTTGTTGAGGAATGTACTCTATTTTAAGTAATCCTGTTATGATTTGCTGTCTTGTCATTCTTGGTGTTCCAGTTGGGTTACAATTAAGAGTTTTGCAGTCAAAACTGTTACACTCCCTTTCATGTATCTCTGTATTACATGTTTGCATTCTCAATGTAGCACTGGAAAGTCCCCTGGATCATTGTTCAACCATCAGCCAGGATAATTTCAATTTAATTTTTTTTTATTAAATTACATTTATAGCTAAATCTGGACCTTTATTTGAGCCCTCAGAGACAAGAGCAGTTTTTTCTTCTTTTTTTGAATAGTCTTATATTGTACCACCATTTTTATTTTACAGTGTAATTTGCGATGCTTCGTGGGATTATATTTTTTTCATTCTTAAAGACATTTGGTGATGTGGTTCATCCTAGAGCTGGTTGGTTTGGCTTAGAATGCTTATTGTAAATTTTATTTTTAAATTCCTAAGCAGAAATTAAAAAGGAATAAGTACACTGTAAAAAAAACAAAAGAAAAAAAAACAATTTGTTGAGTCAACTTAAAATAATTTGTTACCCTGCTGCCTAAAATTTTTAATGTCAGTCAACTCAAATAAGTTTAGACTACTAAAGTTT